>JAJOZX010001800.1:382500-780820 GCA_023014485.1 Bathynomus jamesi | reverse complement strand
GGCTGCTGTAGGTATAGAATATATGAGACGTATAATGCAAGCCTCTCAAAGTAGTACAACCTTCAATATGAACAACTTCACGATAGATATTGACCAGGTATTTCGTGTTACGGGGCATACTGCCACACCTAATACTCTTAACTTCAATTCTCAGGCTATTTACAGAAGGCATACAAACTCCGAGCGTAGTTGCGACTTTATAGCAATAGTCTTGGCCCATATGTTTACTGTTCTGAATACAATCGCGTATAATATCTGGTTGCCTACGGTTGTGCAGCGTGATCGAAAACTGGCTTCAGAGTGCAAGCTTGAGTTTGACTGTAAGATGGGTCCTGAATTGCTATGAAGGATAGAGCAGGAATTGAATGTTTGTATAGTTGCATTTGGCATGGATGATCGTCGTAGGACTACGTATGTTTTTAAAGCAGTGTGAGAGACCGTACAAGACCCCCTACTTACTTTTGGGCTGTCAGGGACAACGTGTCTCCCCATCCGTAATTTAAGGGACTTTAACGAGAGTTATGATAAAAGTCGAAAATATGGAAGGCATCATGATTTGTGTAAGGGATGCCTCGAGTTTGCGGACGATTATAACGATTGCCACATGGTATGTGAGTAGTGTAACAGCTCTAAATGTGAAAGTCATGTAGTTGAAGCTGAGAAGAGGGACTGTAATATGTGTAGACGCACATTTTTCAATAATAAATATTTGGAGCTCAATAAGTCAATTGACACTTGCGTGAAAATGAGAAACTGTGAATGTGATATCTATCATATGATAAATAATTGAGGAAAATTCACGCATAAGTGTGATGAAATTCACTGTTCTACATGCCATGGGAAATATAAGACAGATGGTATAAAGCACGTATGTTATATGAAAGGTGCTAAACCTAAAAATAAACCTTGTATAACTGTGTACTACGATATAGAAACATATACTGATTCTAAAACCAAAGAGGTTATCCCACATCTACTTGTAAGCCAGACTATCTGCGATGAGTGCGTGGAGGTCGAGTGTGATGAGTTTCACAAATCTGGTAAACGAACAAACGTTTTCAAAACGATCGCACAAGATAACCCCGTGAAACTCTTTGTGTACTATATTGTCAAGTTAGCGGACAAAATAAAAAAAATTACTGTATATTCTTGCCCATAACGTCGCAAAATTTGACACACAATTCCTTTACAAGGACTGCTTGAGCACGAGTCATAGGAGATATTTACCGGCGATCCCTTGAAAAGATGAAATAAACTTTTACAGATGCAAATAATTGGTAATGTTCAGTTTAAAGACACTTTATTATTCACACCTTGTAAATTGGACAAGCTACCCAAGGTGATGGGCGTAGCCGCCGAAGTTTCAAAAGGATATTTCCCTTACACTTTCCTCACTAGCGACACTTTAAATTACGTAGGACTTCGTCCCACGAAACATTACTTCAACTATGATAACATGAGTGATAGTGAGCGTGAAGATTTTGACCGTTACTACAACAGTTTTAATGAAAATATTCATTACAATGTAGTGGATAAATGTGAGTGTTATTGCTTGAATGATGTGCGCGTGCTTATATGTTTCCTGGCCTTTAGAAGGATGAACATAGACCGGTTCAACTGCGATCCGCAACAAGTAGCAACCACGATCGCTTCATTGTGCTTTCCGGTGTTAAAGAACAATTTCATGGCTAAAGATACACTAGTCGTTATTCATAGAAACACACCACGCAATTATGGGCATAAGGCTATTTATGGCTCATACACAGACAGCAACAGACAGGTGTATACATAAAACATGCCCGCAACACAGGGGAAGTGCCCATTAAGATAAATGGTCGTGTTTTTAGGGCGGATGGTCTGAGCGAAGACCGTGCCACTGTAGAGAAGACTGCGTACTCCTTTAACGGTTGCTGGTGGCATGGTGCCCACGTCCTGAGTGTGGACTCGTAGGAGATATCCATGGTAGATCTCTTACCGACAGTCTTGCATGGACCCGTACCCGCGATCAGCTTATAGGGTCCAAGTTCACTCAAGTTCTTGTGGGAGCACGAATATGATGCACGGATGGAGACAGATGGGCAGTTCCGCGAAGAAATAAACACCATCAAACGTTCAATGGTGTTGGATCCTCTCAAATGCGGCGATAGCTTGTTCGGTGGGCGTACAACCCTATTTAAACTATATTTCCACCTGCAGAGCGTGTGAAACTCCATTACTAAGACTTCTGTTCTTTATACTTCTACGTGATGAAGAACAATCCGTACCCCGTTGGAGCACCTGAAAAACTAGTGTTACCCATACTGCCCATCATCGAAGAGTTCTTATCTAATTTGAACAAGAACTATTTCATTCATTCTTTCTTTCGTAGATGTGCTCCCCCCTCGCGACTTATGGATGCCGATCTTACCCGTCGTTACAGACCACAAACTCATGTTTTCCCTGTGCGTGAAGTGCGCAGAGGAGAACAATGGAGCATGTAATCACACAACCAATCAGCGGAAGATCAGAGGTCTATATACAAGTCCTGAGCTGTCCCTAGCCGTTCACCACGGTTAAAGAATATTGAAGATATATGAGGTGTGGAGGTTTCAGAAGCTCCCCAACATTTTCACGCCATATATAAACACTTTTTTGAAGGATAAAGTAGAAGCCTCAGGGTATCCGCGAGGAGTTGACAGAAAATGAAAAATTATCGTATATTCAACGCCACCGTGTTCGTGAAGGGATACAAATTGACCGTCCCAAATTGTAAAGAACACAGGCAAGCGCTTTAGTGCAAAGTTGTGTCTATATAGTCTTTGTGGGATATTTGCACAGAATACAGTCAAGGGGAACGTCCATCTAGCCCAAAGTTATAACGAGGTGTGGGATTATGCCAACTCTCCCGATAAAGATGTCATGGAGATCATGAATGTGCGAAATACATACATAATAAAGTACAACAGGAATGAATTGGCTACAGATACATCACGTGTTACAAACATACCTGTAGCCAGCTTCACCACAGCGTATGCTCACATTAAACTTTGGGGGTCGACTGCATTCTCTTGGGCGGAGGGTTCTGTACGCAAACACAGATAGTGTGATGTTCACGGAGAGAGATGGTGAGTACATGCCACCTATTGGGGAATTCCTCTGGGAGTTGACTGATGAGATCAAGGATGAGTATGGAGAAAGTGCTTACGCTGATTCTTTTGTTTCAACAGGTCCAAAACCTTAAGGTAGGCGGGTGAGGTTGGGAGAGGAAGCGAGATATATCGTGAAAGCTAAAGGCATCACACTTAACAAGGCGAACCGGCGGATTGTTAATTTTGATTCGCTGAAGGAGTTAGTGCGCTTAGAAGATGAGCGTGACCAGCCTACCCAACTGACTGTAGAGACCCATAATTTTCGAGCATAGAAACTGGGCGTGAAGGAACTTAGGGGACGAAAGTGTGTCGTAACATATAGACAGGAAACGCTACCAGGTGCCTGGCACCTACGATACCGTATCTTTTGGGTACCATGGCCCTGGAATGTTTTTATATATAATATATGTATATATAATATATATATATTATTTATATATATATATATATATTATATATGTTATATGTGTGTGTGTTGTGTGTGTGTGTGTGTGTCAGTGTCTAATTAATTGTTAACAATATGTTTGTTTATTTCTTACGTGTAGTTAAATATATGCCGTGAATTAGAGACTAATTACTTGTTGACGATGTGTTTATTTGTTTAAAATAAATTATGTTTCAATTAGCGTTTCATTTACACTTATATGTGTAGGTATTTGCAGTAAAAAAGTTAGGCACCACCCACTCTATGCCCAATCAAGGGGGTCATTTCACTCCTGCCACTATTTGGTCATATGTCTGCCCTGCGTCCTCAGTTGACCTCAACAAGCTGTTGGGCTCAGACGTGTAATTTGAAGAATCCTCACGTAGACGGAAAATAGCGATGGCTATCTTTAATAACGCGTGCTCGAAATTCATGAAGTGGTATTCGATAAAGTCTGCAGATGTGGTGGCCACTCAAAGAATGCTTAGTCCTCCTTCCTTTGAGGCTTTTAAGGCCATATTGAAATGAGCGAAGCATGAGGAGCAGGAGATCCAATTACTCTACGGATATTCTGGCGAGAGCAATGTGGGCTTTCGTGGCTCAAACGATATAATAGACTACGTCATAGGACTAAACTGCGTAAAGTGAAAAAGCATCACGTGCAGAAGAGAAGCAACGGGTATGAATAGTGAGCCTTGTTGACGAATGGTATGACAAGTGGTATTATGCCATGTTACATCACACCGAGTAAGCATACCCTGCGTCTAAGAATATAAACCTTGTTATCATGGACAGCCTAAAATAATTTTATCATTACTTTCATATACAGTATATCAGATGAGGTTCGCAGTGAGGTTGTGACTAAAGGCTTGTGGAAGTTTTTACGAGAGTTTAAGGACGAGTATCGCTTGCTCAGCAGAAAGGACAGATACTGGCAAATATTAAATAGAGCGCCGGAATGTTAATGTGAGGAGAAAATGAACGAAAATGTATGGTTTCGATAAAACATTAAAGCCATTATTACTTCATGTATCGGAAAAATTCTGAATATCCGTTATAATGGGATACAAATTAGGCATCGACAGGTGGTTGTATCGGTATCCGTTAGTTGCTACCGATACCGATAGATTTTTGTTTCTAAGAGGAAAAAAACGGGCGTTTTCCAAAGAGAAACTTCCCGCCTGCTCGAGAAGTTACGTGTGTGTTCACGATTTATCCCGACGTTTCTAGAAATTTCCATGACTCATTACCGCTCTATATAAAGCGAGCCCGTAACCATCGCAACGCCATTTCCTCAGTTCGCAAGTTGCGAATCACTTCAACAGTGTGTAATAATTTTTTTGTAAATTTATTAATTATTGGTATAAATTTATTCGCTTTTGCTTTAGTGAGAGTGACAATGCCAAGCGTTGTGTGGAAGTTCTTCACTGCTTCAAACACTAATGGAAAACAGGCGATCTGCAATTTGTGCGGTGTCTTTGTCTCTCGTGGAAGAAGAAACGCAAGTACCTTCTCTACATCGAACCTGAGTCACCTTATCAACAAGCACAAGACTGAGTCAATGTACAACTTCTGCTACTAATTCTGGTGAGTAGATTCATGAAAATCTGTAAAGTGATTCTTCAAACATTCTCAGAGAGATTTCGAAAGCATAATTCAAATGGGAAACTGTTGTTAGCAACAGCAGTTGATCCCCGATTCAAAAGTGCTGGGCTGATAGACGACGACAAGTGAGAAGAGGCCAAGGAATTTTTGAGATAAGAGATACGCAGTCACATGGAGGGGGCCCAACGAAAGCGTATTGGAGGTCGAATTGCCGCAAAACGCCGCCGAAGTGGTCCGGTTTCTCCGTCGAAGAAAATCGCTCTTTGGGAAAACCTTTCCGATTCAGAAGGTAGCGATCTCGACGATCACGTTCGTCCTATTCTAGTTGAAGAACCCCAAACGAGGGATACGGACACGAGTTCACTGTCCCAGACGCACGAGTGGAAGCAGCCCTGGACGCCAATTGGTCGCATCCTCGGATCGCTGGGGAAAGCGATCCATTCATTTTCTGGCGAGAACATTCTGCTGATTTCCCGGAGATTGCCAAAGTTGCTGAGAAGTGCATGAGCTGCCCCTCTGGATCAATTGACTCTGAACGGCTTTTCTCAACGACTGGAGATGTTATCAATGCGAAACGAGCCAACATCATCCCAATCAACGCTGAGGAACAAATCATCATCTCCAAAAATCTGAAGTTCCTCAAGTTTGATTATTGAGTGAATTGTTATATTGAGTTACACTTTTTGAATTGCAATTTTTGAATTACATATTGTTTCCATTACATGACTTTTATTTTGTGAATTCCATTTCTTCAAATATATGTTTTTTTAATTACAGTACATGTGTCGAATTACATTCTTTGAATCATATTTTGATATTTTGGACAGATATCGCTATCGGCCGATACTTTGCTCTAACTATCGGTATCGGCCGATACTTTGCTCTAACTATCGGTATCGGTACCGATACTATTAGAATACTATCGGTCGGCCCCTAATAAATATATTCATATGATTCTTTCATGTTGGAACAACCCCGTGCACGAATCACTAACGCTTGATGTGATGCGCCCATGTAACTCATCCCTCCACATCTCCCACCGAGCCAAACCGCTCACCGGCTGCTCATAGTCACCTCAATGCTTGAACCGACTGGACTTACACTCCTCACAATAGAAAACGATGGAGCTTCCGTTGAACAGTATCCTCAATGCCGTATACGATGTGTCCGTGCCGAAGTCAGTGCATGTGTTCAAGCGTAAAACCGGCAATGTTAACTATCTACTTGAAACGTGTTGTAGACAAACAAACTCTGGTAAACGGAATGTTATTTATTTTAGTGTTGAGGAGATGAATAGAATCTTCGTGATAGATGAGAAGTGGGGCGAGGATCTTTATAAAACATCTGCAGGTGTAGGCATAAAAAGAGAGCAGATTACTGGTGCACCTTCATCTACCATTATTTGTACGTTGTGTATAAATCGCGACCAGCCATGCATCGATATACGGTTGATGTGGAAGAATGCGTCTGATAATAACGTCCTTGTTCCCACGCGAAACCGCTTCATCCTCGATTGAATATTTGAAACCGTCGGTTTCCGCAAGCTACAGCCTATATTAGGCGCACGTTTTGCCGATATAGTTTAATTTGACACTGTTCTTGAATACGCATACACCGCTCTGCTCGACAGGTTTACCAGGTTTACTGGATGCGTATTTAAAAGGTATAGACTCTTCAAAATATCTTAAACTTTGTTGCAGAAGACCTGAGCGGTACAAGGCTGAGCTCACCTACACTGTTCACCCTGAAGAGCTATTTCTTTATATATCGAGCAGCTGTCGGTACGACTTAGACGTTATCTCAATTGCCGATATGCGTTGTGAAGAAGAATTCACAGTTGAAAAGCTCGGATTGGAAAGAATAAACCCTTGTTTCGAAAGGAGTGTTTATAAACTTGAATTTAATAATGATGTTGTAGTAAATGATGCCCTCTTTGTGCGTGCTTTTGAATGAATTCTATCCGTGTTTAAAAAGAGTGATAACTTCCCACCCAATTGTAAAGTGGGTATAAAAATAGTGTCAAACGATCTGAAAACCCTTTATATCGAATATAGACACCCTCGTACTTTGAGTGGTGAATTAATGTTAAATCGTATTTATTGCATAGTACAAAGCAACGAGGATGTAACTGTAGACTCGATCACATGTGAATTTAGCACTTTAACTAAGCGCAGTAGAACATAAACCAAATATATTTTGATATATATATATATATATATATACAGGGTGGGCCGTAAGTTTCCATACATAGGAAAAATTAAACGTTTGTTTTTATGTTTCAGATACCCTAATATGCGTTTGACGTAAGATCTTGTTTACTGATGAAGCAAATTTTTACGTCAATGGAGAGGTTAATCGGCAAAACATACGTTATTGGAGTAATGCTAACCCTAACTTGCTGAGTCCGACGAAGATGCAAGGTGCCGGTAAAGTGATGGTGTGGGCCGGGATATGGGGTGACAGAATATTGGACCAATTTTTGTCAGTGGAAATCTTAATGCCGAAAGGTATCTTAACATGTTTCAAGAAGAGATTTTCCCATCCCTGCTAAACGAGGAAGGTAACTTCCCAGTTTACTTCCAGCAAGATGGAGCTCCACCTCATTATGGTCTTCACGTGCGTCGGTATTTGGATCAGCAGTTTCCGGATGCTTGGATTGGTCGGCGTGGTCCTGTGGAGTGGCCTCCCAGATCCCCAGATCTCACCCCCCTTGATTTCTATCTTTGGGGGCACTTGAAGGCCATGGTGTATCAGGAAAAGATACGAGACATAAATCATCTAAAGGAACGTATCACCAACGCCATTACAAGCATAACGTCAACTGTGCTAATGCGTGTTCATCAACAGTGGGGAACACGTATTGAAATGTGTTTTCAAAACAATGGCAACCATGTAGAGCATATTATATAAATAAAAATGGTTGTCCATAAAAAATGTTTATTTTTCCTATGTATGGAAACTTACGGCCCACCCTGTATATATATATATATATATACCCTTCGTTACCTTTCGTTTGCTTCCGCCCGAATTATTCATTCTGACGAAGGTCAAGCTTTTCAATCACCTTAGACCTACGCTTTAACGTAGACTCCGAACCACGCCCCACCAGCAGCCCAGCGTCTTAACTACTAGACCAAACAGGGTACCCATTTATATACCAACCACTTTCTTTATTTTGTGAGAGGATGAACAGCTGGGTTTTGCTGCGCACCAGCTGCCACAACCGGGTCTCGATCCTGGGGCCGATGGATTCGTAGTCAGCGACGCTAACCACTACACCACCGAGGCGCATATATATATATATATATATATATATATATATATATATATTTATATATTATTCAAGTATTGGAATTCTCCTGCACTATTTCTGAAGTTTATATATAAGTGCGTATTTGTGCGTACATATATTAATTTAAACGTGTATATCGATTTCTCCTGTACTATATATTATTTTTGATGTTTATATATGTGTGTGTAGATGCGCGTACATATATTAAACGTGTATATAGATTTCTACTGTACTATTATTATTATTTTGATGTTTATATATGTGTGTGTAGATGCGCGTACATATATTAAACGTGTTTATAGATTTCTACTGTACTATTATTATTTATGATATATATATATATATATATATATATATATATATATGTAATACGCCTCTCGCCAGTTTCGGGCAAAGTCAGGAAGTTACTCGAGAGAGGGTATTACTTAAAGACCAAAGATTAGAAAATAAAAATAACGGTTTCTACGGTCTTTCATTTGAATTTAGACAAGATAAACTTAACTGCTTATAGCGAATCAAATGTTTCTGTTAATCAAAATATAAGAGTTAACAAAAGTTGAAAGATAAAAGTAGTTGATCTTTAAATGTAAAATTAATCAAGTTATCCGATAAATAATGCTGGAGCCTACCGCCTCTTCCTATCTACGGTCAGAACTCATTCAGCCCAAATTTCCGATAAACCAAATTTCCTCAAAGCTATATCTTTAACGAGCAGAAAACTTCGCACTAATTCCACTCGGAGAATTGATTCGGCACAACCAGGCCTATCTTCAATCTGGCGCAGCCTGTCTTCAATCTGAGTGTCCAGGCGTCGGACCCCTCCTTTTATATGGCGGAATTCGAGTTTCTCTTACGTCAGAAGCTCAGCTCAGCGCGTGAGACGCACGCAAATGAGGATCTCATGGTTAAAGCTTGTGTGGTCAGCGCGTGGGATATCCGGTAGCCCGAAGCTTTTCAAGGGAACCTCGAGTTTGCCATAGATGGGTGCTACATGGGCGGCCGTCCGTAGCCAAATCTTGTTTGGAGCTTCTGAGTTTCAGAGTGGAATATCATTATCATTGAATGGGTTCCTTGGGCCCGTGGGATAGCTTGTTTATGTATGGGTTCCTTGGGTCCGTGGAATAGTTTGTTTATGTATAATAGTTCCGTCTATCCTTAAAAAAAACCGTACCAGGTTCTTACCGGAAGGTTGGGCTCAGTAGAGAATACTTTGAGAACATGGCATCAGGGTCACTGAGATCATGTTAGATGTCTGGAAGATTTCTTATTGGGTATTTTCCAAAAATTGAAGTTTACAATAGTTAGAATGCGAGCATTTTTCGAAGCCAAAATTTTGGCATCGTAACAGTTATGTCGCATCAAAGTTTAAATGAATACTGTAATAGTTATTGGGGGAATGGAAGTGATTTATACGAAAAATTAAAAGTATTTCGCATATGACAATGCGATCTATAATTGAAATTAAATCTTCAAAATAGAAAGGGAAATTAAATTAACATGATCTCAGTTCACATATATTGCATAAATGATTACAAAGGATGTTGTTTATATGACGTCACTACATCATTCATCATAAAGGAAATATCTTTACTCATGAATTCTGGGAACAGACGAAAGCAATTTCTAAACATTAAGTTGTTAAAGTCAATATTCGCTTAATTTACATTATTAAACTTTAAATTAAAACAGATACTTTATCTATTTCACACAATGTTTTCACTGAGCTTAATTCATTAAAGTAAGCTTCATACAATAATTAATACAAATCAGTATTTGACCAAGAATACGTGTTTTCATTCATATAAACTTACAAACTTATATAAGTTTCTTAGTAAAGTGAAAGAAATACAGACATGGGATTCGGATCCTTTCCCCTTTTGCAATATAATCTTAAGGATTGAATTATTTTTAGGGTCTGGTACCTTGAACCCTTCCAAAAATGATGAATTTACACATGCTTTTCAAGTGCCGAGATCAAGCGTATAAGGTAATATCACATTACAATATCACATTAATACATAGCTAAAATTTAGAATTTGAAAAAAGAGGGATTAAATGAATAATGAAATTTTGGGAAAGTAGCGGGGAGAGTCCATCTCAGTTTCCTTTGGGAACTCAAATAATTGCATTAACAAGGCGGCGGCAATTTATTACTAACATCGTGGGATTATTTCTAATTTAAAGGGGATAACTTTAATAAAGAATGACAAAAGGATCTGAATGTACACTACATATATTGTGAATCGGAGGAATCATGGCATATTATCATAAAAAATAAAAAGGTTATTCAAATAAGAAAAAAACAGGGTGAAAATAAATTCATAGTATTAAGGTACTGTATATGATATAAACTATTCGCGTAAAGAGAAAATCCTCTACATTTTTTAATTTTCGGGGACTCTTGGCCCATACAAAAATGTCTACCAGAACCAAGACTCTCTTAGGTGGTCTGACTACTTCTCATCGCAACATGCTCGTGTATTATGACAGATTTCATGATCCTACGATCGTTGAAATTATATAGAAGATGTCACATAGATATTGTAAAGAAACGGATTACTCCGTGTAAAGTTGGTATTATTCGTCAATTAGGAAATGAAAGGTGGGAATTTTAAATTCTTCGAGGAGTAACTAAAATAAATTTTGCAAGAAGTAATAATTTCATCGAACGTTTTACGTTTTCTTTGAAGTTTCAGTCTCGCATATAATGATGAACTAATGCATAGCGTAAGAATTGATTTCAACTTTGAATTTAAATTCTCTTTTTCTACTGATAATGGATGTAAGTCAGGACTTTCATTCATGGTTAGTTTATACATAAGGAAAGTTACACATAGAAAATAAATGCACAGTCAGAGAAATGATACAGACAAAATACAATGTAAATGCGTTTATACTGGTACAGTGGGGATTAATATTACGTACAGATTTTTTAAAAAATTTCTAAAAGATAAAGAACAGAGATTCATTACAAGATATAATACGCACACGTGAAAGTTAAACGTGTTACTTAGACAAGGAAAAATATTTTTAAAATATTTCTGCGACTCGCTACGCGTTTCTCTTTCGCGCAACTGATTTGTTCCCAATTTGATTTCTTTTGTTTGCCTGGAGCAGTGGTCCTTAACCTTTTTACTACCATGCCCCCTCTAGGAATTGGTCCTTCCCTCCACGCCCCCCTTGCATCAAAATAACATTCTCTCCCAGATTTTATGCTCTCGTTAAGAGAATAACAAATACAATTAGAGAAATTCCTGTTTTTCCCCAAGGGATCGCGCCCCCCCTGGAAATTAACGACGCGCCCCCCAGGTTAAGAACCACTGGCCTGGAGTATTGCTAGAGCCTGCCGGCACATTAAAAAACGTTTGATCTCATCAACCGAGTGGGAGAAACTAATTTTCGGAAGTACAACGGCTTACATAATAGCTGTCAGTTTTTTACTGATATTTAGCACCTCTAGTAAGTAGCTGTATTTTCTTAGCGTGAATTGTGGGATTAGAGAGATCTATAAAACTGAAAATACGATTTTGCGTACTCTATGTACTGAATTAGGGGAAATTAGTTCATCGTAGTTAGTTCATGGAATTATAAACTACGGATAACTTTTAAATAATTCGCGTATCGTCAAAGGGTAACTAAAGAATTTTATTTAAAACAATTATCGTTGGAAATTTTTAGGGTGTGGAAATCAATTTAGGAAATCAGAGCGTGTTTAAATCTATAAATTACACAAAAGGTCTTCACTCACGTTTTGTATCTTGTGATTCACCACATAAAACATGAAACGTAATCACACACATAACACTATATATAACATATACATGAAGGAAAGGGTAGGAAAGAGTAATGAGAAAGGATAAACACAGCACGAGTGTATACACACATAAAATGATTATTATTCAGGTCTCGATATTGTATAAGGGCATAAGGCCCTTTTTTACAAAATTTATTCCTAAGGCAGGGTACGTTTCCAATGAACCCACGTTTTTCTCCCTGAAGTCTCAGACAATTTTTCAGAATTGCAAACAGTAATTATCTCAAGTAACTTTGTAAGAAAAATGATCTCAACAAAATAAGTCGTAAAATTTAGTCGCTTATTTATGTAAGACCATTTAGTTCATTGAGAAGAATAACTAAATCATTTAGCAGCCTAAGGCTACACGAAAAGACACTTCTGCATACTAATTCTTTTTGTTTAGTTAATCGATGCAAGTTGTATTTCGTATTACAAACTGGGTGAAATTGAAATAAAACGTCGGCAGAATATTAAATATTGCAGACATAATGTAACTATAATTTAGTGTATTTATACAATTTTAACGTATTTTTACTGTTTTTATTATTGTTAAGAATTAAGTGCGTCATATCCGGGAGTTGTTTATAGAAAGTGTGTTTTCGTTGGATAACTTACGCAAGTTCGCCTTACGATATTAAAGAATTTTTACATGATATAAAAGCTATTCTTCTTATAAAAAGGAAAGTAGGAATAAAATTTTAAAAACACAGGGAGAGTAATCAATATAAAACGTACAGAGAACTATTAACCATCTAAGTTGAATCTGAATCGTCCGTATCGTGGAGGTCGTCGAAAGGACTGTTCCATAAATGGACATTAAAGAAATAAATTGATAGTGTTCTGTGAAATAGGTTTCGTCATCTACTATCTCAGTAATGGCATCTTTTCCTCATATAGGCACTGTAAAAATTTTAATATGCCCGGACGAAAGGATAGATTGACCAAGTGTATGTTTCGTAGCCAATCATGTTCATTAATAAGGGTGACAAGTTTTTTGGTCGTGTTGAATCCACTAAAAGTTACATTGTCGAAAATTATTGAATTTTAAATCCCTTAGCGTAAATAAACAACATAGAAAATCGGAAGGGAGGTTATTATTTAATAACTTTAGTTTATTTAATCTGGGGAATGCGCATAGAAAATAAATATACGTTTTTTCTGACGTACACTCGAAGTGTATTTCGTCTAAGTGTAATTCTTTTATACGCAAAAAGATTCGTTAAGAATTTAATTTCTTCGTCTTAAAGATGCGACGACCGTGGAAAGTAGAAACTTTTAAACTGTCTATATTTGGCCTTAGAGGCGCATAATTTTTTAGCATAAATAATAAATTTTCAGCGGTGATTGTTTAAAAACAAGATTCTTACAGGACAATTCAGTGGATATTAAATCCCTCCATTTCATTGAAACAAACCTCAAAATAAATAGATTCTTTCGTAGATATAAAAAAAATAAAAAACAGAATTTCAATCGGAAAGTCATCTAGCTCAATTTTTGCGAGTTTTCAATGTTCTTATTCTATAAAACCGGTTAATGCATTACAAAGATTTTAATTTTTTTACTTTAGCACTTTCTATTTTAATTTAAAAACACTTATTTAAGGTCTTACTTGTATATTTATTAATTAATTAATAATCACTAATCGCAAATTTGCGTATGCAATTTTCACTTATTAGGGAATATTATTCTAATGAGTTATATGAACAATCACTAAAATTTAACTTAAGCAAGCAGTGAACTATATTAAGAGTTTTAAGTTGGTGAGTAGGCCATCTCTTCATAGCCAGGGTTCTGCGCTGGTTCGGGTCGACGGTACGATCGAATAGAAGGCGGTAACCTCCTCGATGGACCCGGGCTCGTTGGAGAGAAGTGGAGCCTATATGGGGGGCTCCGCGGTGGCGTTGGAGACCTATTCATGGGAAGTTCGTCAGGAGGGCTAGATGCTGATGCTCCTGCCTGTGCCGGTGTTTCGAACCTGAAGGTCGGTGATGAATGACGATGAAGGCGACTGCACTTCCGACATATGGTGATTCCTCATATGGCTGCTTCAAGTAGGAGACAGATGATCAATGTTGAGAACGAGATGAAGGAGGATTTATGTTATTTCTAAGTCGTCTGGTGGCGTAGGGAGATGCGTCTTTAGAGTGAAACTTCGTGGATCAGAAAAAAAATTGAGGTAGATGGAATCATTTTGTGATCCGTAAAGACGTCGCAGCCTTCGGGTAAGGGAAAAGATCCTGTCCTGAAGATTTCTAATTCTTTCTTTCTTGTCTTTTGTTACTTGCATCTAAAGAAAAGAGTAGAGTTGTAATTTGAGTCACGCTATAATAGACAGTGTGATGATGGCGAAGAAATATCGGCGAAAAGTTTCGCTTTAATACACGATGGCACGTTGTCAGGTTTCTTTCTTTGTCAGGTTTCTTTGTTAATCCAAATTCGCTATGGTCGACGTGGAAGAGGGTCATCGGGGACTCTATTGACTTTAAAGGAACGAAAATTATACGTAGCTCCTCAGGCCTAAACTTTTTCAAACGCGTCTCACTTACTTGGAAGTAGAGAGGTATTGTAGCCTCATTCAGTATGTATGGCAGGAGTCTACCTACCTTGGGTTCGATGTTTTTTCAGTACCTGCAGGCAGAAAACTGGATCAAATAAGAAAGAGTCCAGGAGGCCTCTGTTAGCATTGACTAAAGCTGTTTTCAGTCTATTTACTCTTAAATGAAGTCTTTTGGTGTACGTGGATAAACTATGAGCAAGTACGGAGAGGAAAGTGATGTATTTTTCTTCTTTTAATTCTTCTTCATAGCTGGCAAGATACACACCCACCGTTTCGTGGAACGATTGAATATTTTCAGTGAGTAGATTAATGTACTTCTTCAAACTGCTGATGTCATAGATGGTAGCGTTGAGCAGCGAAATATAGGAATTTACGCTTTCAGCGATAGATTTTTCGTTCGACTCATTCGTTTGAATGTGACGGACGACATTATAGACAGAGCCTTGTTGAGCTGTGCCGAATGCGAAATTCACAAAGCCTCCGATCGCGTCGATGAGTCCCCTGTTCTTCCGAGGTAAGGCTTGATCTTGTATGGAATTCTCTTAATTTAAAGTGGAAATGAAAGCCAAAATTTCTTGTTTCGTATCCAAAATCTGTTCTTCCACACTATGTAATGTGTTGTTTAAAATTAACAACTCTCCTACCGTATCCTGTGAAGTCTTGTTTTCAGATCTTCTTAGTCGTTCCTGTTCCGTTCGACAGCGAAGTACGAGCTTCTTCATTTTGTTGTCCAGAAAGCGTACGTTTTGAAAATATGGGGACATTTTTTGGCAGACACTGAAAGTACGTTGAAGCCTGGGGAATTAGAGGGCCTATAGGTTGGAATAAGACTCCGTGGTTGGAAAGGGGTTGCGCCCCGGCACGTAGAGCGCATAGTAATAAGAGGAAGGGTCATAGTCTACAGCAGGAAACCGCGGTGAGGATCCATTTCTTAAGAAATAAATAAGTGTGGTTTAATGCAAAATAGTTTTAATAATATACTGAATTTTGAGTTTTTAATTAACGTTACTTAAAATTAGCACTCGATTCCTCCTGCACCAATCTCTTAAATCAAATTGAACTGATTCGGAACGTTTTTACTGAAAACATAAAATATGCATTTTATTTCACCGCTACATCCTGTTTATATACATTTAAGTATGCAGTGTTCCCATCGCAACAAAGAACTCATTTATACTGTTACTTATTATTTGAGTGAACGACAACCTTTTAGCCAGAATGTTAGAAGAAATTTCATCTAATCTACGAATACCTATAAGGGAAGGGGGAATTATTTAATTTTTATTTTTGTCCCATGAAGATATCTAATTTCTTTCTCACCTTTCTCTTTTCTATCCCAACGACTTAGAAGCGCGCCTAATTTTATAATTATAGATTTCGGAGCGTTAAACTAAATCAATTTACATTTATAATGAGGGTTTGGTGAGTTATTACGCGGTTGGTCTATTTACACATAGGCGGTCGTTTACCACCTAAAAAAGGAGTCCGGCGCCCGTAACGCCTCAGGGGTCTGTTGACGTTAGACCAAGGATTCTCGTTTTCTTCATTTGAATTTGTGAACCCAAATGGTTCTTTAGTCATTCCTTCTGTTTCAGTCATTTCGGAAAAGTCCTCGGATCCTTTTTCTCGCTCAGATTATGTATTGAATATTCTTCATCGTCTTCTTTCTGGTACTCTGTGTTGTCTAGTTTTCTTTTCTTTTGCACGTTTTTTACTTCGGTTTTTATATTGTTTAAGTGTACTCTTTTATTTCTTAAAGTGGTTGGGTCTTTAATGTGATACGTATAATTGCTTAATTTCTTCAGTACCTCGCAGGGATCTTCGTAGGGAGCTTGTAAGCTTCACGGATGCCTAGTACAAGTGTCTTCTTTATGTAGATCTTTTCCCCCTTCTTTATCTCTCGCAAGCTTCTTTTCTCAGTTCTTTGCTGCATTTTACGTCGTTCTTTTATGCTTTCTCTTACCATTTGGTACACTTCGTCCTTCATGTGCGCGTGCCTCCATTTATATTCATCCAGATCAATTGGTTGGGTATCTGACATCGATTGATATCTATTATCGACAGAAGCAGCGTCTTCTCTGCCAAATATTAAAAAGAATAGTCTTTGATGAGTGGTGTTATGTATTGTGTTATTGTGAATATACTTAACCAATGGTAAGATCTCAATCCAATGATCGACAAATCTGTCTTCAATCATGGTTCTCAAAACGTTTTTTAGAGTTATTTTATCTCTCAATTGGACCCTGGCTTTCCGGATGAGACGGAGCTCCAAAACTATGATTATTGCGATATTTGGTGGTTAGATGAAACAAGATATTCGCAAATTCGGTTCCATTGTCTGTTCTATTGTCTGTTTCCAAATATATATTTAGCAACCGAAGTCGCAGTTTTATCTTATAAAGGATATAACTACAAATTTAGTGAATCCGTTAATCATCACCAATACATAGGCAGAAAGGTCCCATAATCGGGGAAAGAGACCCACCAGATCGGCGTAGACCCAGTCTAGAGGTCCATTACTAAAAGGTGCGTCTCCTAAGTGGGCTTTTCGTGGCCATATTCGGCCAGTATTATACTTGCGAGATTTCTTAGTAGGTGTTTGACTCGGCCATGTGACCTTTGGTCATGGAGTTGCGGAAAAGCAGTAAGGCTTTCTTCTCCAATTCAGAATTTGGGAAATCCTGGTGGACCCTTTATTTTGTAGGAATCGGGTTGAATAAATTAGCCCTTCTTTGACCTTGAATTTTTCACTATCTTTTCCGTACAAAATTTCATGGCTCCTTTGATCTTGGTTCTGGGCCTTGCGTATCTCATCTAAGGATATTTCGGGAATTGCCTCATCCTGCAAGATTTTTTCAACCAGTGTACCCGGGTAGGGCACATTCCCCACATCCATATTTTGTCGTTGGCTTCTCGTAATTGCGTTTATGGGATGATTCCCGACTTCCAATTCCGATTCTTCTTCATCTGGCACACACCGGCTAATTAAGTTAGCGATGAAATTTTTCTCTCTTTTAACATACTCGACCGTAAGATCAAATTCCAACAGTGTGATGAAACATTTAGGTAATGTTTTTGAAGATTGATTTATGACTAAGCTTATCAAAGGTCGATGATCCGTTCGTAATATTATTTTGGATCCCATTATAAGAGCACGGAAGTGATTAAGTGCCAGAATGATGCTTAATCCTTCCTTTTCAATGACAGAATAACCTCTTTTGAGTATCATTAAATCCCTTACTGAAATATTCCAAGGGGGCTAACGCACCTTCTTCGTTCTCTTGCATGAGAACGGCTCCACTGGCCCTTTCGGATGCGTCCGTATATAAATAAAATGAAGCATTTGGATTAGGGTGCGCAGGAGGGTTTCCACGGTAATTGCCTCTTTGATCCTAGCCAAAGCGTACTCACACTCTTCCGTCCATTCGATGATTACATTCTTTCGGGTTAAAGCATGGATGGGGGCCAGAAGTTCGGCCGCATTGGGAATGTAGCACCTATAGTAATTTATTACTATAGGTGACATGCCTTCTCGTGTGATGTCATGGCCTAAGAACGTGACCTTTGTTTGGAAAAATTGGGATTTGCTCAGCTTAAACATTGTTATTTTCTCTGTCTCTCTAAGACTGACCTAATGTTAGCCTCGTGTTCATCTCTCGTTTTCCCCACGATCAATATGTCATTTAAGAACACACATACTTGCTTCCCAATTATGTTATGAAGTAGGTTGCTCAGGATGGAACTGAAAACATTTGGAGCCATATTTAAACCGAACGGTAAGACCTTACGGTATATACAATATCGTGAAACCGCGCCAAACACCTTTAACCTCTCCTTCGTTACCTTAACTCGGTCATTGGCGGACTTATTTTGCATTATTACTAATATATGTTCGTCTTCATTTACACATGCTAATTGAGGTTCACTGTGCAAATTAGGAGGGATTTTTTCAGCCTCTATTGCCAATGTAAATCCTTCTTGTAGCGGAACTTGTGGTTGTAATTCTAAAAAGCCTCCAGCCAAAGGGGCTATTGAACTGGACCTTTTTCCTAATGTAAGTGGGATGTTTACTACATCTTTTTTCCCCAAAGCTTTGTTCCCTGATCCATAGGTTTAATTATTTTTGTTACTACAGGTAAAAACCTGTCCCTTTACCTTCGATCTTTATGTGATTATCTCGAATGAAGTCAGCTCCTATAATTATACTTATCCCTTCAGACAAGTCCTTAACAATTAAGGCATTAAGCTCATATACTTTTTGTGCAATCTTAATTTCGGTTTTTATTTGTCCCATACTAATTAGTATTTCGTCATTCACTGCTTTACAACTTCGACTAGTGTCTTTTACTTGATGTCTTAATCCAACAATATCAATTAATTTCTCCTTAAAAAGACAAATATCAGCCCAACTGTCAATCAGTGCCAGTGACATGACCTTATCTAAGGTCACCTGTATGACCGATTACTGGAAAACCCGCATGGTGTATGTAGGACCATCAAAATTTTGCCTTTCATAATTTGTATCTCCTAAAGCATTTATTCTAACCAAAGGTTGCATTCGTTCCTTTATTTACTTTGCGCTCACATGTGAGGATTCTATTTTTTTAACCTCTTTCTAACTGTTTTACCTTTTTCTCACGCTGTTCTGTTACATATCGCATCACTAATCCATTTACATCAACTCTTATAATTTCGTCATTCAAATTCTCCTTATTTAATTCCTGTATCTTCCGGTCAATATTCATGCGTCTGTTCACACGATGTAAACTACTTCCGTTCTCACAGTGTAAACATGAATCACACTCTTTTACTATATTTCTCATACTCGAATCACACGAACACATATCACACGATTGCTTTCCATCAAGGAGTCAGTTTCAGTCCCTTTCATTTCATTTATGTCTTCCTCACTTAACTCATACATTTTATGCATTTCATTCGTACATTTAGCAAATACTTCATCGGAACTCATTTCACTCAATTTAGGTATTGGCTCACTGCCAAGGTCGCTCGCCAGCATTCCTTCGCACGCGTTATTCTGTCTGAGTGAGGTAGACCTGCTCTCCCATCAGATTCACTCAATTCTTTCTCGCTCCGTGGTCACTTTCACTTTCATTCATTTCATTTATTCTACTCTCGTACACATTTGCATCTGTAATTTTCATACCGTTACTCTCACTCGGGGCATCTTCTCTAATCTCTTCATTCATATTCTTTTTATTACGGTCCTTTATTTTTCCTTCTATTTTCTCCAGTGATATTTGTCTTGCTAGACGTTTTTTGAATTTGGTTTTCGTTCGTCGGTTTCCTGGGAAGATACTAGGCGAGGCGATTTGTCTCGCACAGGCGAATTGTCGGCACTTTGTGGCCGCGGTGAGTTGCTTCGTCGTTTTTCCCAATTCCTTGAGGAAGTTCTTCCTCTGTCTACCTCTCTACTGTCATTCTCGCTTCTGTATGGGGACGGACTTCGATCCCTAGTCGTACTTTCGTATCATCCACTACCTCTCCCGTGAGGAGCGTAGTTCCTTTCTCTCCTCTCATAAGGAGAGTATTTTCGGTCTCTCCTCTCATAAGGAGAGTAGTTTCGCTCTTTTCTATCATAAGGAGAGTAGTTTCGCTCTTTTCTCTCATAAGGAGAGTAGTTTCGCTCTTTTCTCTCATAAGGAGAGTAGTTTCGCTCTTTTCTCTCATAAGGAGAGTAGTTTCGCTCTTTTCTCTCATATGGAGAGTAGTTTCGCTCTCTCCAGTACTCGTGTGGTGAAGGTGATCTATATCTACTTTCATACTTGTAGTCGTTCCGAGAGGTATGATTTCCTCTTCTATTTCTAACTCCTTCATCGAACCTGCGGTTATTGTGTCGTTCGTACGGTGAAGAGTTTCTTCCCCTTAGGTAATCACAAGGTGATGAATATCTATCATTCTCTCGTTCATAATCATTTCTTCTCTGACCTCTGTGGGACGATCAATCTCTTCGGCGACTTCGATAATAATCTTCCCTTCGACGATATTCCCATAGGTAATTCTCCCTTCGGGCAGGAGATGCAGTTCTACGGTTATCATGCCCGTCTCTCTCACTCGTTCTTTCATCATCTCTAGTTTAATTTTTCTCTAATTCTAAGGCTTTCACACGTTCAATCAAAAGGCAAAACCTAGCCTTGTGCCCGGTTTGTTCACATATGTAGCATTTAGTGTTATTTATGGAGTAGGTTTGTACCTGGGATGGCGATCGTAAACCCGTTTCTAGACTCGTTTTGAGCCGTATTTACTTTGGGATTTTATTGATTTGAATAATTAATGGAAGGAACATTATAAGGGTATATCATCTGAGGATGTAATGGGGGATACATCGGGGGATACATTTGTTGGTAAGGATTATAAGGGAATTGAAATGGCGTAGGGTGATATGATTGATTTGGGACTGGTAGGGATCCCGTAGGGCCACAATTTACAGTATTTTGGGAGGTCTGAGAATTATTTGATGAGTTTATACGTAAATGGGAGCTACCGGTTCCGAGACAATGCGATCGTCACATCTAATTCGTTTGATCTTTTTAGTTAAGTCCTCATCTTTGTCTCCTTACTTCTGCCAGAGTTTTCGAGGTATGGAATTTAGGATTACCTTATTTATAATGAATGGAATATTAATATTTACCGCCTCATCGCCCGCGTCGTCCTTTAACGATTCGGCTTCGCGTTTAATGCGATATACAAATGAAGTGAATGAATCATCCTGTCGTCTACATTCTCTTTCCAAACTCATCAACCTATCGGTTATTTCATCCCTTCTATTTTGACCGAAAAGATCCGCGCAAGCATCGAGAAACTGCTTCCACGTCTTAACACTTTCTCCAAAGCCTACAAACACTCGTCTCGCTCTGAGAACCGAACATCTTATAGCTAACTCTATGCGCATGCGATCACTATTCGTCCCTCCTTCATGGATTAAACTGGCTATTTCAAAACTAAAGTCCTGAAATGACACGTAATTTTTCATTCCACCCTGAGCTGCCAAGACTAAATATTCGCCATATAAACTGCAAAATGTTGGACAGATTTCCGCAGCATGTCTGAGTTTTTTATCTTCCTCAGGGGTAAAATAATCCTTCTTTCTACGGGCGGAGGATGCAAAAGACCTAGCACTAGGTGGTCTTGGGGGTAGAGAAGGGTAGAGTTCTGCCCTCAGCTTCTCTAGTATCCTGGCTAAACGGCATTGTATTTAAGGATATAGGCCAAAATTCTCTTGAATCAGCCTCTAAGATTTGATAACAAGGGTTTAGGTTCCGAATTAGTTTCAGATTCGAGATAACTTGAACCGATCGGGAGGAATGGAATTCGAATCGCGTCAAAATCGGGAGGGAAAAGTGAACTCTTGAACGGTTTATTTTTGGGGAGCTGCCTGCTACAGGAGAACTAATTTCTTGTCTCCTGAAACCACTCACAATACAAACAGGGTCGCTTACCGTATTATCTCTTCCGATGGGAAGGTACACTTCTCCCGATGCTTCGATTCCGGTAGGAGACTTCGACTTCATTTGGGCCTGAGCAGCAGTCTTCACAGCGGTTTTCGATCGGGTGATCCTGGTATTTTCCTCCGTCGTCGTTCGTCCGGAGCGGGTGGCCCCCATGCACTCGCTTCAGCCGTCGATGGTGTCTTTGGCTAAGAAAGGGACAAGGCAGATCCCACTTCTGACGCCACTTTGTAATACGCCTCTCGCCGGTTTCGGGCACAGTCAGGATGCTACTCGAGAGAGGGTATTACTTAAGCACTCCTGGATGCAGAAATAGTTCAATTTTCGTATTCCCACAATCACGGAGTACCATGTGGGTTCTTGATTTCCCTTTCCCAGTTATTAAAGTCCAAAGATTAGAAAATAAAAATAACGGCTGTTACGGTCTTTAATTTGAATTTAGACAAGATAAACTTAACTGGTTATAGCGAATCAAATGTTTCTATGAATCAAAATATAAGAGTTAACGAAAGTTCAAAGATGAAAGTAGTTGATCCTTAAATGTAAAATTAATCAAGTTATACGATAAATAATGCTGCAGCCTACCGCCTCTTCCTATCTACGGTCAGAACTCAGCCCAAATTTCCGATAAACCAAATTTCCTCAACGCTATATCTTTAATGAGCAGAAAACTTCCCACTAATTCCACCCGGAGAATTGATTCGGCACAACCCAGCCTATCTTCAATCTGGCGCAGCCCGTCTTCAATCTGAGTGTCCAGGCGTCGGACTCCTCCCTTTATACGGCGGAATCCGAGTTTCTCTTACGTCAGAAGCTCAGCTCAGCGCCTGAGACGCATACACAAATGAGGATCTCATGGTTAAAGCTTTTGTGGTCAGCCCGTGGGATATCCGGTAGCCCGAAGCTTCTCAAGGGAACCTCGAATTTGCCATAGATGGATGCTACATGGGCGGCCGTCCGTCGCCAAGTCTTGTTTGGAGCTTCTGGGTTTGAGAGTGGAAAATCATTATCGTTGTATGGGTTCCTTGGGTTTGTTGAATAGCTTGTTCATGTATAACATATATATGAATGTAAAATGAAAATGTAAAGGTTTATTGGCAGACTATAGTCCATACGACAAATATTATTAATACAATGACAGTTCATATACTAAGGATAGAAATATATACAATTGATTAGAAATAATACTGTCATGTCGAAATTAAGTGGAGCTACAGACAGACGTTTTCGTACCAAGAAGTCCATAGCTTAGAGGATAAATGGCAGGACTCATGGATAGCTTGGATGATCGGGTTGGTTGATTTTTTAATCCTTTGCATTAAACTGTATTGAGCACGTCTTGTTACCTCCGGGAAGCTCGGGACATTACGGGCAGCAAACATTTGCGAAGTTGAGCATCTCGGGGATAATTTATGTAAGAGTCTAAAAGCCCTGTTGTACAGCAAATTTAGGTTCTGCCAGAACCTTTTTTATAATTCACCCAGAGTTGCTGTCCGTATATATTACTGCAGAAAGTACGAAAGAGTGTGTCTTTAGCTTCACTTATACAGAATCGAAAGTTCCTTATGGTCATATTCGCTTTAGCACACAGGCTACGAGATTGTTTTCTTATATCTGAGTCATCATTCAAGGAGCTGGTAATAGTTTGACAAATACTTACTCTTTTACTCCCTCAATTACCTCACCATTCATTTTAAACCTTATATCAGCTGGCTGATTACAGCTTTTAGGATGAAATTGCATAACCTTAGTTTTTGTAACATTAAAAAGAATATCATGTTTCTGCGAATACTCTTCGCTGACTTTTAGTAGCCGATCCAGACCTTTAACAGAGGGACTTATTAACACCATATCATCGGCATAAACTAAGTTACTTATCCTTGTCTTATCTATACAACATCCCACTGTTGCCTCGTTAAGGGAAGCAATTAATCCGTCAATATACACATTAAACAGCATAGGGGTGAGCAAGGAGCCAAAACACTCAGATAGTACATTGCCCCACTAGGCCGGGCTGAAACTATAAGTTTTGTTTGATTTTAATTTATCAGAGTGACTACCAGTTGGCTTTTGATATAAAAATAAGATTCCTGAAAAAAATAATTGGTGGCCACCAACGTGTGTCCGGCCACCCCCGTTTTTGTAAAAACATCTAATGCCGCATTAGCAAAATCAGGAAAATGGCAATATCTCTTCTTCTGAACATGCTAGAGAGATAGTGTGCATACCATTAGATGCAGAATGTGGTTTAGAACAAATTATTAAGAGTGGTATATTTTCATAAAACGTTTAGTTTTTGAGTTATTTTAGAAAAACTAATTTTTGGGGCCCATATACCCCCTTTCGACTGAATGTCAACACAATAAAACATTCTCAAGCTGCAAATTGACATGTATTAGTGGTTTTCAATCAGCAATCAAAATCAATCAAAATCAGCCATTTTAAATTCATTGAAAATGCTTTTTGACATTCCAAAACGCCAAACATTAAATTATACAATTAACAAATTGTCATTTTGTCATATTTTAGCATGATAAATAATAATCTAGAACTTAAAATATTTTTTAGACACAAAATCTTTCATTAATTTACGTGATCTAATTTTGTTTCTAATAAGACCATCTCTACGCTCATGACCTACAACAGCCAAGGATGCTTCAGTGACAAGCTTGATGTGCCTTTCAACATTCTGACTGTGGCACTCGTGATCCATTTTTCAATGTGGTATTAATGATATCACGCAGTTCATCATTACTGAATTCTTTTAATACAGGTGGAACAGTTTCCCATTGGGACATAGCAGACAGCTTGTGGTATGCAGAAGCTTTGAAATTGATGATTGGCTTTCTAAAGACCCTAACATTCTCATCTATAGCAGGATATTCATCAGTACCACCTTCATGATCCTCTTCATTCTCATCATCACTTTCAATTATTCCACCTGCAAAATCATTGCTACTACCAGATTCATCATCAAAATCCTCTATAACTCCCCTCAGACACAGAACTTTATTGACAGCACACCTCCTCACCTCTTCATCTTCATCAGCCAGCATTCCAACTAAAATATTTTCACCATGAGCAAAATAGCTGTTATTGTTTAATACGTCATAACAAATTTCTCTAATTTTCCTGTCAGGGAATCTATTTACTCTTTGGATCATATTGAATAGGTTTCTTGACCCATCACTTAGCCTCTTATTAGCCTTGATATTGAACCAACTGTGAAAGTATAATTTGATGATGAATTCTACTATGATTTTGAGGTTCTTACTGGGTCTTTTTTGTGAAACATAAAAGCGAAGAATTCTACAGGCTAAGGTGAACCATCGAGAGTGATTTAGCAGGCCAACTAAGAGTGCAAACTGCAAGGTCTTCATCCACTTCACCAGTAATAATTGCCCAGCAGATGCAGTATCCATAGTATTGGTCTGTTGATAATTTATTGACCACCTCATTTGGTAGAAGCACAAATGCAGGATAAGGTATAGATTTGAAGTCCACAACATTCCATTCTGACACATCCCCATTGAGCTGAGAACCAATAGGGCCAGAAAATTTGTCTGGACTTTTTGTTGTCCCATCTAAAGTTATGAAGATGTGTCTAAGTGGCAATTCATTTAGATGCAGAAGACAAATATCCCACTGAAGAGGTTGCCCTAAAAACATTTCCAAATATCTGATTGACCCATGCATATGTCCTGTGTTAGTATTTGTCCCATCTGCTTTAACCAAGTTTAATTTGGCCTCAAGTTCTGTCCCTTTAATGATCTTATAAATGCCATGAGCAATGTCAATGCCTTTGCCACTCTCCGGGGTAAAATGGTCGAGGTAGTTAGTAATCAAAAAGCCAAGTCATGCTTATTTTAGAATTTCTTTTGTCACTAAGGTCCGTCGAAAGGGGGTCTACGGGCCCCAAAAATTAGTTTTTCTAAAATAACTCAAAAACTAAAGGTTTTATGAAACATACCACTCTTAATAATTTGGTCTAAATCAAATTCTACATCTTGTGGTATGCAAACCATCTCTCTAGCATGTTCAGAAGAAGAGATATTGCCATTTTCCTGATTTTGCTAGTGCGGCATTAGATGTTTTTACAAAAACTGGGGTGGCCGGACACACGTTGGTGGCCACCAATTATTTTTTTCAGGAATCTTATTTTTATATCAAAAGCCAACTGATAATGACTGATTAATTCTATCTTGAGTTTCAGCCCGGCCTATTAAATGCCCCACCTAACAGTGAAAGATTGATGGGAATACCAAAATTTCAATAAATTTAAAATGTACATGGGAACATTCCTGTCTTCTAGTTTTGCAAATAAAATATTGTGGTTCACTCTATCATATGCCTTACTTATATCTAGGAAACAGCTATAAATAGTTGAATTACTGTCAATGTATTTAGATATTGTTTGTTTAAGTATATAGATACACAGGTCAGTTGAGTAGGACCTTTTAAAGCCAAACTGATTAGATGTTCATAGGAAATAATTTAATCGGAGTAACAAGAGTTTTTCTAGTAGTTTCGAGAAGCAAGAAGCGACAACAATAGGCCTGTAATTATTGCTGGACAGAATGTGTCCGTACTTGTTGCAGATATATAGCTATGAGCAAGCATGGCTGATAGGAGCAATGATAAATGCAGACATACTACATCATTTGCATATTTTAAGTGTTCATTCGATAAGTCATCTACCCCTGATGCAGAACCAGTCTTTAACTCTTTAATTAACCTCTTTACTTCAGAAAATGATATCAAATTATTTTCCCTCGTCCCTCCCACAATCGCTTCGCTGTAATCTATCTTAAGATTATCCCTACTCACACGATTAAGAATGTTAGAATAGTGGTTTTTCCACAGCTTTGCAATTTCTTCCTCCCCCGACACCCCATCGATTGTCGGAGGGGACATTTTTGACACCCGTTTGCTTCTTAACAAATTTCCAAAATTTGTTATTGTCGTTATTTATGCAAGCTTCACAGGCTTTTGATGCTCGAATAGACTCTTATTCTTTTTTACATTGCCTTATGGCCGCCTTATACTGACCCCTACTTCTACACATATTCATGTATACTGGTCCTAATCTGGGTCTACCATGAAAGCACCACAAATCATAGGCGTCTTTCGATTCCCTCTTCAGGGAGAAATAAAATCATTCCATCCAGGAATAATCTTAGTATGATAGTTGTAAGATTTAATCAGATATATATTTATATAAACGAAATTAAACGATAGAAATAACTGGGATGATGGGAATATATAAACGATGCATGTGTGCTTCAATAAATATATAAATGTATACACTAAGCAAAATGGCGGGTTACACCTTCTAACCCACGTTAAGCCTTCTAAGCCAATTACGCCTTCTGAGACAGATTAATACAAATGGCTTATTAAGAATTCTAAGCCAGCTGAGCCAGCCAAGAACTTTAGTATGCGACGAGATATACCTGCGAAAACATCATCTCTCCTCTCCTTTCTCTTAGGTTACCTTTCTAGGTTAGGGAACCCCTTTTTGGGGGAGGTCATTCTCCCGGACCAACACCCTCTCACCCTTTCATGCAGCTTGGCGGCTAAACAACCTTCCCCTTGCTTGCATATGTTAACCCCTCCATGTATGGCTTGGTTGGTTCGAAGTCGACGGGAGCTCTGGCATTCAGTTGACCTAACCGGGCATTCAATTGACCTAAGTGGGCATTAATTCTTAATTTTTTTCTGCTACTTTTACAGATCTGCCGAGATCCTTCAAAAAAACATATTCTTCGCTAGGGATAATTTAAAGTTGCACTTTTTACCGTTTGACCAACCCTTTTTGCAGCGAAAGAACTGGGTATTTTTATCAAAGGAACACACTTTCCCACACTTAGAGAACTTTTTCATAAACAGTAGCAGTTTGTGACTCTGGCTAAATTTAACACAATCCTCTGTAACTAGTTTAAGCTAGTTAAAACACATATTAATTATTTTAAGTGCTTTAACATGTTTGTTTTTCATTTCTCGAAAAAAAAAGAAGTTATTTTTGAAATCAGTGACCAACCAAAACTACATTAGTATACCGATTTTTATTAAAATTCGCTGCTAGCTCCCAAACGGAAAAGACCCAATAAATCTACTGTAGTTAGAAATAGCAATAAGGATCCAAAGAATTTTTTTAGCTTTATAAATACAATGATAAAAAGAATGATAGAATTGGATCATTAGAACATGATGCTAAGATATTTGAATGTGATCAAGATATTTTGGGATTGTTAATGAATAATTTTGCCTTGTATTTACTGAAGAAGACAGATTCTTTCAACTCTGTATGTCCGCTGACGTCACCATTCGGCGCGAGAGGGCGCCGCTGCAATTGGCTAAAAGGTGAAGTGGGCTAGACTCACGCTTGCCGCGGGCATTCTTAAATCGGACGTAGTACGCGTAACATGGAACGCTTCACGACTGCTGAGATGGCTGACATGCATATGGTGTATGGGGCTGCCAATGGAAACGGAAGAGCTGCTGTGAGGTTGTACCGACAGCGCTTCCCAAACAGACGTGTGCCAAACCACCAAACGTTTGCGCATTTGCATCGGCGACTGCGAGAAACTGGAACATTCCATGCAAACATGCATGACACTGGTCGGGAGAGAAACGTGCGCACTCCTGACATGGAAGAAGAAATCCTACGGCGATTTGAGGACAATCCAAGCGCAAGCACGCGAGGTGCTGCACGTATCCTCGGTGTGAACCACGACCTGGTCTGGAGAGTGTTGCACGAGCAGCAACTTGCCATGGACGATACCCACCCAAACATTGACGGCGAACCGTTCTTGATGAGCATGCACCCGTGTAGCATGTGGATTTGCGTGCGCCCACACGTGAGAATTGTGCATGTTAAACACACCCTCACGTGTGAAACAGGCCTCATCTGAGAACAGCACATAAGCCGGAAAATTAGGCTGCACCGCTGTCTGCTGCAGAAACCACCGTGCGAATTCCACACGAAGAGGGTAATCCCGAGGTTGTAATGCCTGGACACCCTGACGATGAAACGGATGTAACTGCTGCTCGTGCAACACTCTCCAGACCAGGTCGTGGTTCACACCGAGGATACGTGCAACACCTCGCGTGCTTGCGCTTGGATTGTCCTCAAATCGCCGTAGGATTTCTTCTTCCATGTCAGGTGTGCGCACGTTTCTCTCCCGACCAGTGGCATGCATGTTTGCATGGAATGTTCCAGTTTCTCGCAGTCGCCGATGCAAATGCGCAAACGTTTGGTGGTTTGGCACACGTCTGTTTGGGAAGCGCTGTCGGTACAACCTCACAGCAGCTCTTCCGTTTCCATTGGCAGCCCCATACACCATATGCATGTCAGCCATCTCAGCAGTCGTGAAGCGCTCCATGTTACGCGTACTACGTCCGATTTAAGAATGCCCGCGGCAAGCGCGAGTCTAGCCCACTTCACCTTTTAGCCAATTGCAGCGGCGCCCTCTCGCGCCGAATGGTGACGTCAGCGGACATACACTTATAAACGAAAAGGGTTTGTCTTGGTGTTGCCTATCCCCCATTACAATTTGTACAGAAAGTTTTCAAACACCCTGTATATATTATATATATGTTAACGTACGGCCACATACGCAGGGTCCTCCTTTTTGTAAATTTGGAAATGGCCACGCTAAGGACAGAGTGCTCAAAAGGCGGACTGTCCGCCTAAAGCCGGACGTCTGGCAAGAGGTACAGTCCTGTATTAGAAGAAAAACAGACGGCTGATGGCAGGTTCAAGTATGCATTAAGGGATATAAAAACTATGAGGATGAGTTAAGGAGAGACGTTCTGGTTAGAAAGCTTGCCAAGAGACTTTCAGGAAGAATTAGAAGCAGTAAATAATAGTGCAATGTCTCTCCTTGCTAACCTTGAAACTGTAAGTTACTGAGAATATATTCAAATTATGGTGTGTGTGTGTGTGTGTGTGTGTGTGTGTGTGTGTGTGTGTGTGTGTGTGTGTGGATTCATTTGCTGTATAGGCATGGTCTCCTCATTTCAAACAGGATATAGATATGTTAGAAGAAATAAACTTGGGTCCCTGGTTTGAGAGGTAGTCCAGGCAATTTGTAGTTAGTCCTGGGCAAAATTGCTTCAGAAGCTTTCTAAACTGTTTCCAGCTCAGGAACCATTGCCGAATAACTTATCCAAAATCCGACAAAATTGGACCCCGGGAACACCCCCAAAAATGAAATTCAAAATGGCGGACTGGATGTTTCCTACGAAAAAAAAAAATATATAATTTACGCTTTTATTTATAGATACATTTGATGCTTTTTCTTTCAGTTGTAATGTTTTAAATAATTCAACAATATACAACACAACCAGTTATTACGCAAATATAATGTTATATAGCTTTTTACAGATTTTTATAATCAATAATACAACAATTAATTTTTTCCCAGTTTCAAGTTATGTTCATTACAGAAGAAGTGATACCTGGTCACAAACATACAGAAATTAATCCTCTTCATCACTATCATCGGATAGATTACCGGTACTTGGGTTGTTATCGCAACCACTGATTTGGCACTCGCCACAAGCGGCTGAACAGGGCATTCCATTACGCTTGCATCCACATCTTGAAGTAGCACATTTCGTCTTGCAGGAGCAGCGGATCATGTTGAGTAGATAATTTGGAGCTGGTGGCTTGTCGCAGGCTGTAGGGTAGTAGGAATTATTCTTTACATACCAACCCCACTGTTCTGCATCGATCTTCTCTTCTGTAGACTTCCAGATTAGTATTTGAAAGTATGTGCGAAAGCTGTGGTACTTTGTGGACGCATCGGTAGGTGGCAAACGTTTGGGTGTAACAAAAGATTTAGCTGTAGCTACCTTTTCAACTAACATTCGATGACGTAGTGCGTTAGTGGATTCAAGTGTTTTGCAGCCATACAACAGAAGCATTGCCTTTCTTCCAGCGGATTCAATGTCAGTGTGTTGGCAACAATCAGAACAGAATGTATTTTCAACTGAACGGAGTTCAGCCACCTTCATCAGTGTGTCGAATGCTTTGGCTTTACCGATCGAAAACATTCTGGATGTGCTATCACAGCCCGTGAAAGCATGCAGAAACAGGAGATACTTGCAGATGTCATTGCCTAACAATGATTGAATGCTGAGAATATCATACACAGGATTAGGAGATGGTCCCCGTCTTATATCGCTGCGATAGTACAACTTAAAACCACTGTCCTTGGCATGGTACAGAAGGAGAATCAGCAAGTCGGTGTCTTCCCCTATTACTGCTGTAGTTGCATTTTCTGATGAGGAAACTGCTGCAAGAACGATGTCCACATCAGCATCCCCATCTTCGTTGTGAACAGTACACCCGTGCTTCTTCAACATCTCACCTACGAGGGAAATAAATGCTTGCTTGTTGTTTTCATAAGCCAAAAAGTGTTCCTTCTGGCCAACAAACTTCATGCTTGGACTGAGATTCACATTTCTGCTTGTCTTGGTGCTGCGTCTTCTGTGGGTCATGTCCTTGATCGTAGGAGAGCTGCTGTAGCCATCAAAAACAATGATTGCTTTTCCATATGTTTTCAGAGTGAAATCGGCATATGAGTTGGCGATGCTGTCATATGTTTCATCTTGACGCCAGGAAACACGATGTAGTAGAGATCCACCATCCAATACGTACTGGTCTGTGCACTGAATTTCTTGAACTTCTTCCATGCGTAAAGTGTCAGTGTATTTGATTATTGCATGAGCTAGCTGAGACTTATCGGGTTTCCTCAAGATACTTCGTGATTCGAACAATGCAGGAGGATATGCACACAGTTCGTAACACATGACATCTTCAAGATTCATGTCTCCGCCAGTGGCAACAGTCATCATTCTCTGAAACAGTAGTGCAGGATCTACTTCTATATCTGAAGCATCAGTGATCACAACGGCAGAAGCAGATCCTAGTGTTTTCACTTTGTCAGATCTTTTGGCAGAATATGTAAAGGCTTGTTTCTCAATCATTTTTACGACAATGTTCGTACCGATTGAATACAAATGATGAACGTTAACTCCAGGATCAGCAGTTAGCCCTGTTACAATGTTGCAGAGACCCGAGGTAGAATGGAATGGGGATAAGGATTCCAGACGTTCAAGTACTTTCTTCATGTCATTACTGTCCCTGATTTGTCTACTTCCCCTCATTTCCTTGTGCTGTTCACTACTTTCCAACAAAACTCTGGTGTATTCCTGCATTGCTAAGTTATAAGTGGAACACAGAGGCATAGAAAAGAGCCACGTTGTCCTTTGGATGTCTGTAAATCCACTTCCGCGTGTCAGTCCGCCTCTGCTTTTCAGGGAACGCATTAGTACTTGTTCTATCACCAGGTCTGTGCCGAGTCCGGCCCATAATCTGTCGCTTCTTCTTACCACAAACTTACCTTCCTGGAACATTTTGTTAACGGCTGGATTTTCAGAAGGCAAACTTAACATTTTCTGCAGGTACAGGTATATCGATTTCAGGTAATTGTGATGTCCGGCTGCTGCAATTATGGGGATGGTCTCCAGCATAGCTTGCAAGTGCAAATCCCACGAGCCGGTTCTGTCTGCTGTTATCAAGGAACGTGCAATGTTGATCATTCGCTGATATTCCAACCAGAGTTGACTTGTTTGCGAAGTAGATTGTAGGTCAGTTTTCTTCGCATCCAAAGTGGTAGCAATCTGAGACAATGCATTCGAAGATTCCACATCCTCAACTGATTGTTTGGCGGTCATAACATCGTCGAGCAGGTCACAAGCTTCCTTATGGAGGTCATGAGGAGTTCCATCTTCATTACGAGGGAAAACGTCTGCGACTAGTAAGGTACTAAGAGCTGCATCTACTATCATATGACCACGTATCGCTCTTGAAACAGCTTTTCCAGACATCATGTGTTGCACGGCATTTGGTCCGTATATTTCTTGAAGTACTTCAGACAATCCTGAACCATTCATAAGAGTACCGACTGCTCCCAAAAGATTCATCAGAATGTGAAATGATCCCAGCATTAAAACAATGTCCTGCAGGTCTCTCTGTTCATTGATGATTTGGGAAGCTTTCCAGAACAAAGGCTGATCAAAGGTAATAATGCATGGGACTTTTTGATCGCGTGCTATCTTGCTCAAATATAGTAATGTCGAAAATATGCAGGTCATGTCAGTTGGCGACATATCTATGATGGGAAGGAACGTGATCGACGCCACACCTAGATGTGAGACACTTGATCCACCTTGAATTGCCTGCATTGTTCCGGACCAACTTGGACCTGATCTTTCTGCTGAAGATATCTGCCAGAGAAGAATAAGTCGACTTATGGTGGCAGTAGGTACTGGAAGTTCGCGGAATGAGATGTCCCTGAACATGCTTCTCGCGTGTCTATATTCCCTAATGTCAACGGTTGCAATCTTCTTAATGTCATTGTCACCAACATTACGCCTGTGAATAGAAGGGTGGATCTTGATCTTCGGAGTTATTGCGGCAATCATACCCATTCCATGAAAGGTATTCTTCCCATCCAAAGTGCAGACATCATGATCGACGTTATCTGCTGCTAGAAGGACTGCAGTGTTTTCATCAACAGTAAAAGAGCCAGACCCACTTGCCAGCGCCGCGTTTCTTTCGAATCTTGTTACTTCTGCATACGACGAACAGTAACCCAGCTGATGGAGAACGTCAATAAGGTACCTTGACCTAAAGTTGTGGTGTAGCTGAACCGACAAACCGATCTGTAGTGGACATAGTAATCCTCTAGGACGGGTTGCTTGCATAATGCTCTGCCGAATTGCACCTATTTTTCTTGAAGCATCCTGTCCCGCAAATGCTTTTGATAATAGCAATTTCAGACTGTTGGGAATGTAATCAAGAGCACTTTCTGCAGTGATGTCATTTGGAGATGGATACACATCTTTTCTAGGCGAGTCGACAGACTTGATATCACTTCTGATTATTTTTGCAGCAGCTTCTACTAGGTGAATCTTCTGTAGCTCTATATCTATATCACATTCTTTCGACTTTTTGTGATAATCTATAAGAATTTCATTAGCTGTCTCTCGTAGTGTTACTACATCTGCCTTCCCACTTTCACCTGATATTATGATCTTGTCTCCGTAAAGTTCTAAAAGCTTTCTCTTCATGTGCCTGCGTTCGTAGACAGAGCTCTGACTTCCTTGAAGATATTCCTCCATTTTGGAAATTAGGTCTCCAATCAACAGTTCTTCATCATCATTCTCTTCCAGGTAAGCACAGTTCAGAAGGAATGCTTGGTGTTGCTCTTCATTAGTTGGTCTCCCTTTCTTCGAATCATGATCGTCGGAGGAGTATGCGCGACGAATGTTTTTTCCACTTCGAAAATTTACGCTGCAGGTGTGATGGTAGACACAATCTGCAGCAGGAAGATCACGAAGATAATACTCCAGACGGCCTTTTACATTAAACGACCATTCATCGCAGCGGCTTTCACAGCACCTTTTTATGGTTTCGGAGAACTCTGTAGTTCTTATTTTGACATGCTATGATTTTGGTTTGTGTTTGGAAAAAAAGTCCACAAAGGTATCACAAAACAAACAGTGAGTAGCACTGGAAAATGCGTATTCATGAAAACGAGCACTTTTCCTTGGTATTGCCTCGGCTGCGGTCTGTCGCTTCTTTATTTCAATGGTCTTTTTATCCGTAAAGCTTTTCCTACATACAACGTGAACACTTATTCCAGCTGTTGCAACAACATCGCTTCCACGGCTGCGGCTGGATGCATTTATACCATCTGCTCCTTTTTGCGAGATGTGAACCACTTCCTGTCCGCTGTCCAATTTCTCCTTACAAATCACGCACAATTCTTCAGGGGTCTGCATTCTTGAAGGCGGACGCACACCGAGTCAGCCGTACACCGAGTCAGTCTGAAACAGAAAACACAAATTAATAAACTGTGTTGCAGTATTTAAAAGGAGTACATAATAACAGTTTTAAAGAAAATGACAAGCACAAATACGCAGATTTGATAGTGGGTAGTAGGAATTAAAGAGTTGTATATAATATAAGTTTATAAAGATGTAGCAATGTCCATTCTCACATACACTCCATACAGTATATTTTATTTACATTACGTGACGTCATAGTTTAATACTAGCCGCCTAATACAATTTTTAGTGTCATATAGGTTAATTTAGAAACGAAAATGTGTTTTAAAACATTTTACTGATCAAGAAAAACGTCTTAACTCTCTCTACAAAGCGAAATTAAAATTTATTGTATTTCGTAGGAAACTGCCAGTCCGCCATTTTGAATTTCATTTTTGGGGGTGTTCCCGGGGTCCAATTTTGTCGGATTTTGGATATGTTATTCTGCAATGGTTCCTGAGCTGGAAACAGTTTAGAAAGCTTCTGAAGCAATTTTGCCCAGGTTGAAGCTATTTTTGCTCTAGATTGCCTGGACTAAGGAAAAGAATACACTAAAAGATTAAAGGTGCTAGGAATGTTTACTTTTGAAAGAAGTTATATTAGGGGTGACATGCCTGAGGAATAGAAAGGGTTTTATATATATATATATATATATATATATATATATATGTAATTCTTTTCATTCGAAACTGTCAATAGATATAGAGTCCGCAATGCCAAAAAAAAAGGGGAAAATGACTTGTAGATTAGACCTATGTAAACATATGTTAAGTTTTAGGGTAATGTAATTTGGGTGTATCTTGCCATCTACAGTGCTGAATAGTGGGACGAAAAGGATAGCTTTAAGAAAGTCCTTTATGAATTTTTTAATCAAAGAGAAATCTTGTAAAAATTAGAAGTTAAATTCAATTGGTAGTGACACAATCCAAATGGATGGAGATATTTATAACTAGTATGAAAATGGAGATCTGGTTAATTACTAAGGTTTTACATTTGAATGACAATCTTGTGGGTCTAAGAGTAATTTGAGATATATTTTGAGGAGAACCCTTGTAAATAGTTGGGATATTTTGTACAATTATGGTACTAATCGAGTAAAATATTGCAATCTAAATGTAATAATTGCTGAGATCTAAAATTCATGAAGCTGGGAGCTCTGTTGTGAGCCATGGAGTATGGAAATGCGGTTGTAAGGTAAAATTACATAGGTCCTTAAAATTTCTCCCCTAAAGAAACCAAGTGTGATAATCACATCAGTTAATATAATATTTTACTCTATTAACTCACTCTAAGGTTTGGCTAAACTCCAAACTACTGGGTGAAGCAGATAAAGCCTAGCCCCATATTTAAGGTGTACAAGTTATCCTATGTACAACTTTTATCATATGGCACTACACCTCCCTACGTCTAGGTTAAGATGCAAAGAGTTGTGAGGTTACAGAACAGTAAAAATCCTGAAAATAGGATGATACTGGAGAGTGTCTGTATGGAAGATTGTCCTCAGTGAAAAGTGTGTGTTCTGACTATAAAATATGACTAGTGAAGGTGGCTGTGGTGAATGGTGACACGTTTGGTTAACTTCAAGAAAGTTATGAATTTTTAGTTACAGAAATTTTGTAAATGGCTTCTTTTTTTTTAAACAAATATTGGATTATAGACTACAATACAGTGTGCATTTAGGTTGTTTTTATACTTATTTTGGACAGGAATAACCTAGAGAAACCTGCATAGATTGATTTATTCTAATGTTCTTAAATAAACCGTTTGGTCATGCTGTGTAGGCTCTGCTCGAATTATGTCAGCTAGTAGAGGGGAAACCTCTGGTGGGCAGGTTTAGGTTAGTTTGATCTTCCCTTACCCTCGAATATATCTCACACGGTAACTATTTGCACAGGTGTATTTCTGTGTTTGGGGGGTGATAGACTCGTATCTGAGTAAGCCTGATGTTTGTACAAGTGCCGAAAAAGAGATAAGAAGGGAGGGCATTCAGAGGATAATTGTATGACTCATCATTAGTCATCATACTTGTTGGTTAAGTTAGTTTACTCTTGGGGTAGCGTGATTTAGGCCCTGCCCACAGTTATATCAACTGATTGGAGAGGGCAGCCTCGTTTGCTTGTTTTTTCGTTTGTGAATGTAGGGAAACCAAATACTCTCTCCACTATTGTTAGGTTACTCACTATCAATTCTTTTTAATTCTTCCCCTTTTCCTTTTTTTCACCTTCTTACGCTTTTCTGTGAAATTTTACCCTCTTCCCTTTTGAGGGTAGGTTAAGCTGTTATACTGACTATGTGTATATGAATGTAATATCGTGCTGCTAGTGGCCCCTCTTTCTTATATTCTTTGAAAACTTTTACTTTTATTGTAGAGTGGCCGCTAAAGTTCATAGTATGACGCCACACCATTTTTATTTTTATTTATCTTTTTTCGTACCCATTTCTCCCACTCCCCCAACACCATATATATAATATTAATTTTATTTTTTCTTCATCATCCCCCTTTACCTCCCACCCATCCATTACCCTTTATACCCATCCTCCTTATCTTTTCCCCCATTCCCCCATTCCCCCACTCTCTCACCATATATACTCTATATATATATATATATACATATTTTTAATTTTATATTTTTCGTTATCACCTTACCCCAGACTTACCCATATACCCCATTTCCCCACCACTATATATCGATCTATAAATAAATAAAAACTTTGCGCGGTTTTGAGTGAAGTTGAGCGGAGTAACAAATATCTTTTTTGCTCATTCGCCTGATATGATTGGCTGCCTCGCGTAAAGTGGGTGGAGTTAAAGTCTCTCGCTCAGTCGCCCGTTAAGGTCGGATCTATCAAGATGAGTGGTGTTAAAGATCACGAGGTGATCACAAGCCCTACCCGTAGGGTAGGGAGTCGAATGCGCGGCTTGTATATGTTTATTTTTATTTTTATGCTTATTTTCTTCTTTATGACAATCCTCCTTATCAAACCCATTGTTTACACAGTCAAACCCATTGTTTACGCAATGAAATCCATTGTTTACACAGCTGTGATTAAATTTTTGATTTTTTCCCTTTTACATTCTTTTACTCTTTCACCCCCCCCTTTTTCCTCTATTTTCCTTCACCCTCTTTATCTACGTATTTCCACACGTTTTCCTCTCTTTTCCCCTCGTTTTCATGGCAACCACTCTACTTTTATGCACCCATCCTACTCGAGAATCAAAACGTAGGTGAGAAACAACTGGCAGAGCCTCGCTGCGCTACTATAACATCGTATTTGGGAGAAGCAGACGTCACCTCGGTAGTTTATTTTATATGACATACCCGACGATGACAAACTGAAGGGGCCGCGATAGCGTCTCGTGCTGCCAGATAGGCTTGTAGGTAAGTCACTGAAACTGTCTCACAATTAAAAGTTAAATACTGACACGAGTTTTGTAAAAAACTTTGTTTCGAAGTGGAGTGTGTTTTCACTGCCCTAATGAAGCCACTACCATCAAGAAATACTGTCAAACGTCCCTCCTTTGTCAGAAAGAGAAGACAGGAAGACTAAATACGGCTCCATTAGGAAAATCCCCGTCAATCGTAGACCCTTAGAACGCGTGGGACTTGATTTATTTAGATCTACAGAAGCTAAGGCTAACAAAGACCCTAAGATCCACTCCAAGGTTAGCCCGAGAGAAAGAAGAGAGTAGGGGGTTAAAAGAAGAGAATAAAGGTTTAAGTAAGTAGCAAAACCTATCATTCGTGGGTTAACATTCATTCAGAAAAGAGAGAAAGACCCACCAACATCATCCGCCGGCCACTGCCAACAAGTCGGAAAAATAGTCGAAGAGAATAGGATAGGGGTGAAAGATGAAAAGAAGTAAAATAAGAACGCTTACAAACCATGCAAACACAGTCTTAACTCAAAGAAACACTGTCATACCATGCAAACTGAAGACATGCAAGTAAAGAGAGGATGAGAAAAGAAAAAAAAGTATGAAGAGTATAACAAAAAGTCGGTTAGTTTACGCTACGAGCTACATCTAAGTTCGTGTTAGTCTAATTTTTTTTTAAATATAAATTTAACGCTGGCATATCACACGCTGGCATGTTACAAGCTGGCATCAATCGTCAACAGACTCAAACCTCGAATATCACCCGCAGAGCTTCTGTTGCTAATTGTTTTATTATTTTAAACGACGTTAATATTTTTAAAGTGCCTATCTAAACGGTTTTTAAACATATTAACGCTGGTAGAATTCACGACGGACGCGGGAAGATTATTTCATTTATCAATTACTTTAAACGTAAAAACGTTTTCAGCAATGTTCGTAATGAAACGCCTACCACGTAATTTAAATCCGTTATTACGAGTATTACTATTATCGAAAATGAATAATTTAGCAAAATTAACGTTATCGATTTTATTAACTATATGGAAATTTCATTAAGCTCCCCCCTTAATTTCCTGAGTGTAGGACAAAAGCCCCTAGGAAAAATAATAAGAATAATTTTTTTAATCATTATTTTATTTTTATTATTTACATTTTATGTTTATAGTTTAGTTTATGTTTAGTTTATGTTTAGTTTATGTATTTTGGCTCTCGTCATTTTCGTTTAAACTAACGAAAATATCACAACTTAACCTAGCCAATCATCAAGGGCGTACAGTTGACCTAACCAGCATTCAGTTGACCTAACCGGGCATTCAGTTGACCTAACCTGGCATTCAGTTGACCTAACTGGGCATTCAGTTGACCTAGCTGGGCATTCAATTAACATAACAGGTTAGTATTGGTTATTTCACCTAAATATCTTCTGATCTTTTCAGATTAGATGTGACACCTGACTTGCCCTACCCAGCAATTTGTCCAGGGGGCTTTTGTCCTAGGGGCTTTTGTCCGGACCCGTAATTTCCTAGTCTCGAGTGAATGCACGTCTATCTCTTTAATCCTATCTTCGTAAGACTTGTTGCGTAGTGACGGAATTAATTTCGTGGCGCGTCGCTGAACCCTTTCCAACCTATCAATATCCTCACGGAAATACGAGCACAAAACTGAACAGCATATTCTAAGAGAGGCCTGACTAGTGACTTGTAAAGGCGCGATATAATATTCTTCGATTTAAATTCGAAATTACGCGCTATGAAGCCTAACATCCTATTAGCTTTTGCGCAAGACTCCAGGCACTGGTTCCTAACTTTTAAATCCTTAGATACGCGTACGTATAAATCTACTTCCTCGTCAACGCTCGCTAACTGTCTATTGTCAATCGTGTACGTGTAATTATTGTTACGAGAACCTCTATGCAAAACTTTACATTTGTCTACGTTAAATTGCAACTGCCACTTATCCGTACACTCCATAATCCTACTTACATCGTCTTGGAGCCTCTTTCTATCGCCCACGTTAAGAACTTTACCTCCTATTTTTGTATCGTCCGCGAATTTTGACAAGTTACTGGTCAAGCCTACATCTTTGTCGTTAAAGTAGATTACGAATAGCAATGGGCCTAACACTGAACCCTGAGGGACACCGCTACCTACATCCAGCCACCCCGCTTCCCTACCATTGACAATGACCCTGTTTCTTGGCACGAAGCCATTCCTCTAACCAGTTAGTTACCTGACCGCTTATACCATGCGCTATAACCTTCGCAATTAATCTTCTATGCGGAACTGTATCAAACGCTTTTTTAAAGTCTAAATAAATAACGTTAGCCGCTCTATGCCTATCGTATTCGCGCACTATTTCGTTATAAAACTCGGATCATCTGAAGATCAGGACTCCCAGCATTCTTTAGTTAGCTTTATAAGGCTAACTAACGAAAATATAACGACCAAACCTAACCAATCGTCAAGGGCGTACAGCTGACCTAACGATTGGTAAGGTTAGGTCGTGATATTTTCGTCAGTTAGCCTTATAAGGCTAACTAAAGAAGGCTGGGGCCCTGATCGTCAGGTGATCCAAAAACTCTAACAAATTAGTTAAACAAATTAGTCGAAACCCATGCTGACTACTATTAATCAAATCGCGACCTTCTAAGTGATCGACGAAACGATCCCTAACTACGGATTCCAAAAGTTTACCGACAACTGACGTTAAGCTAATAGGCCTATAATTGCTAGCTACTGTACGGTCGCCTTTTTTAAAAATGGGCGTAACGTTAGCTAATTTGAAGTCTAATGGAATAATCCCCGCTTCCAGTAACTTATTTAAATTTTTTGTTAATGGACGTACGATAACGTCTTTCAAATCTTTCAAATGTCTTGGATAAAGCGCGTCAGGGCCTGGAGCCTTGCTAACTTTTAGCTTATCGATATAATGCGCAATCTCTCCCTCGTAAACGGTTATTTCATTCAAAATAGTCTCGCTACTACATGAAACGATATCGTCCACGTCGGGGACATTATTTATGTCTTCTACTGTAAAAACTGTTGCAAAAAAGTTGTTAAAAATACCCACCATCGCCTGAGCGTCGGAAGCCAAAGCGCCGTTAGTGTCCACTAGAGGGCCTATGTTATCTTTTATCGGCTTTCGATTATTGACGTAGTCTTAAAACTTTTTTGGATTATGTTTACTATCCGCAGCTACAAGTATCTCAAAATTACGCTTAGCATTCCTAACTGATCGTTTAACCTGACGTCTAAGCTCGATATATCTATTAAACTTAGCTACCGTGCCATTGCACTTATTAAGTCTATACGCTCTGTTACTCCCGTTTATGAACTCACCTATTTCAAAAGTCCATCACTTGGGCCTACCATGATTTCTAGCGCGCTTGGGCCTACGCGGAATAAACTCCCTTTCAATATTCAAAAAACTTTCTTTAAACGCCTCCCAATGAAAATTTGGGTCATTACCCATAAATAAATTAGCCCAGTCCACTACTCTCATCCTATTCGCAAAATTAGCCCAACAAAAATCAGGGACTTCTATTACGTTAGTATCCTTACTGTTTTCTATCAATAGCTTGAACCTAATAATTTGGTGATCACTACATCCCAAACTCTCACCTACTTCTAAACCTTCGACTATATTTTCGTCGTTCGTCATCACCATGTCTAAAATATTGTCACCGCGCGTTGGTTCGGTTACCTTCTGTAGTAAAAAATTATCTTCCATGAACTCATTCAGTCTCAAACCCTCATCATTACCAGTAAAAGTCTCGTACTTAACGTTAGGGCAGTTAAAGTCTCCGACAACTATACTATCCCAATTACACTGCCCAACAAAAAAAATATGTTTTGCTGCTGATTTAATTCTAAGACCTGTTTCTGGATAATATTGATGTGCTGATTTCAAAAATCACCTTAGATTTTGTCCATCTCATCAGGTTTTCGTGCAATGCAATATGCCTATTTTGGGTGATCCATGAAGGGCGCTTATCAAAATTGATGATTTTTTAGACCTGTTAACAGCTGTTTTGCTGTTAAAATTTTATCTGTGGAATACGCAAATCTGTGCATTAAATCTAAAGGTCATGTACAACATATTAAAATCTTGGGTATCTGTGATTTTCCCAGGTGTGAGCGTGACGTCATGATCTGAGAGAGATTTCCCATTGGCGGAGTGAGAGCAGCCGGTTCCGCTAGTGACGTCACTTGTAAACTTTCAGCAGTTGGGTTGCAACATGAGCATTAAAGTTCACTATCTCAACAGTCATCTGGATAAATTTTCAGAAAATCTTGGTGATGTTAGTGAAGAGCAAGGCGAAAGGTTCCACCAAGATATCAAAGTGATGGAAGAACGATACCAAGGAAGATGGGATACCCATATGATGGCTGACTACTGCTGGAGCCTGCAAAGAGATTGTCTTGACATCTGTCATTCTAGGAAGTCCTATAAGAGAAAATTTATCAGCACTGAAAAGTAAGAAAACAAGAAAAAGACAATGTTAAGAAAACTGGTCCCGTGCTTGCTTTAATATGGATTCATTTTTTGCTTATTTAAACACTTTTAATCACTTTGTGTCAATATTACCATTGTATATTAAAGTTCACTCCCTGCACAATTGTTTACTTTTCCATGCTGATTCTGAGTATGTAAAAACTTATTTTTTGAAAAGAAAAAAAATTGGGCATAACCCTGCCAAAATGCGATATCTCCAAAATATCCGTATTTGATTGCTCGAAAACCTGACGTGATAGGCAAAAACTAAGGTGATTTTTTAAATCAGCACACCAAAGTTACCTAAAAACAGGTGTTAGAATTAAATCAGCAAAATTGGTGTTGGGCAGTGTTATTAATAAAGTTACCAAGAAGTGTGTAAAATCTTGTGTCGGTATCGAGAGGTTGAACAGTAGGTCTATAAACAACAACGAAAATAAAGCTGATATTTCGCGCCCTAACTTCAACGCATATCGCATTAAGTTTTGCCGGAAAATCCATCTTAACCTCGATAGCCCTAGGGGAATTACGAATATACAACAAAACGCCGCCACCAATCCTATATAACCTATCATTAGTAAAAAGTTTAAAACCCGTTATATCAAGTTCCTTCAACAAGTCCCGATTCACAGTATTTAACCACGTTTCGGTTATAGCAACTATCATATATCATAGTAGTTCCCGGAATAAGTCATCGCCTTAAATTAGGGGGGGGGGGGGGGTATTTTTTATTTTTTTGAGATTATTTATTTTTTCTGGTTCTTAAAATATGCTATCACTTACAAACAGCTTAGAAATAGAAAAAATCATGTATTTTACTCGATAACCCCCCTGTACATGCGGTTCGAAAGTTTATTGAATATCATAATGTTTATTCTAAGAGTAAATTCCAGTTTATTTAAACAAATATTGTTAAAAAACATGAAATATCATTGAAGAAGTTAGAAATAGACCTGTAATTGATTAATTCATTACAGAAAATATTTGCTAGAAAATAATGGAAAATAATATATGTATATATTTTTACATCACCTAGACAAAACAAAAAATCATAAATTCAGACATAGCATAATACAAATGCCTCTAATTACCAACATTATTTAGCACATAAGTATATTTATAGCATTATCAAAATCTTTTATAGTCACTGTCATATTTGATGCAACTCTGTCTAGATAGATTTTCAAGTTAATTGCATAAGTCTCTATTGGAAGATTCTTGTAGTACTTTTTCAGTTTGAAGATATCTGACGACCTGGGAAGAGATGTCGATGTATCTTTTGCATATCTCACTTCGATATATTCTCTCATTTTTCTCTTTGAGTGACAACCTTGTATCATTCACAAAATCATCTCCTTCACTAGCTTTGGTGAAAGGTCCACCAAGTTTCTTCAGAGCGTCTAGATCTTTGTTCTTTCTCTTGTTAGCTGCTATGTTTGCTACCTCCTTGTCACTTAATCCTTGCCTCTTAAGTTATTGTTGCTTTCTGCTCCATTCTACCAACACGTTAGGAAGGGGACCATCTTGCTGTACTGGTTTTACATATACTTTGGCCATAGACTTGCCTTCAACCAAGTCAGTGCTTCTTCCTTTTACATGTGCACGGCTGGCCATAGGTAGCTGTTTTGCACCACGTTGACTGAGTTCATAGTTGATGCTGCCCACTGACCGTTCTGGATGCAAGTTGTTGATTGGTGCTTTCTGTAGTTTCTCCTGATCCATTGATGCTACCTGAAAAGGAATAAAATAGTACTGTGCCATGAGGATACAAAAACAGCATCAATTCAACAACAATAGGACATTATAAAATTATGTATTACACCTACCTGTCGAGAAGCTTCCGCATCACAGTCACCAAACTGGAATATGTCTCCACGTTGTTTCTGCCATCCAGCTGCTAATTTCTTCATCATGATGCTCAGAACATTTGTGACTCTTGGTTTGTAGCAGTTAACGGCTTTCGTGATTGAATTACGGATGTCTTCATTCCACAGAACCGTTTTAAACCTATCAGGTGATATGAAGTTGAAAGCAGGCTCGTCAATGTTCAGAAGAACAGATAGATCCGTTTTGCATAAATCATCGTACAGCGTTGGAAATGCAATCATGATCTTAGCATAATTTGTTGTGCTAGCCGATGTCAGACTGATGAGTGGTTCAATCAAATGTATTCCAATTCGTGCACCAGCTAGACAAAGGATGCGAATATATTCAATGTTACTGAATGAGCGCAGGATGCATGCAAGTTGGTTAGTGATGTGTTCATACTTGTTGAGAAAATTAGAAACATCTTCATCCAAGTGGATGGTGATAGCGCACAAGAAAGTAAGCCTATTGAACCTCTCTTTTTGTAGGCGAACAGCAGCATTCTTCTTTGGCATGATGTATTGATCAAAGTCACCTGCTTTGTTCCACTGTTTATGGTCATAATCGTGTGAAACCAATCTCACTAAACAGTCCATGAACTGTTCTGTGATTGAATCATGGGATGTAACACAACTGACAAGGAAGTTTGCAAATATCTTGTCTGGTCCAATAGTGTGATCAATCTCTTTAAACACTTCAACAATTTTGCGATTAAACATTAATGTAGGATGAACTTGACATAAGAGATGTTCAGGTGTGTGATCGGTGTCAAGCATGTCAGATACAATGCTTTCGACCCCAATGTTGTGGCTTGTTGCATCAGTCATCACAAAATCTACTTTCTCTTAGTCTTAGAATCGAAACCGCTGACTACCGATAAAATGTTCAGGCTAGTAACTCTCAGTTCTGCTAGATTTTCTCGTGATTCTGATACTAGCTGCAGCGTTTGGAAAACGATATTTTCCATTAATTGTGATACCTTGAACAGAAAATGACCCTGCACCCTGTTTTCTAGATCCATCATCATGATAAGTAATTGTGACTGACTCATCCGAATTCATGATCTTTTGTACTATTTCTGCCAGTACAAAGGCTTCAATAGCGTTTCCTATTTTTCGGCATGCTGATTGGGCTGGAGCTGTGTCTAAATCAATGTAATGTACATTTTCGTCAAAGTACTTCCAGCTGCGATCGAACATGTAGTTTCCCACTTCAATAATAGCTGCTGTTGCTTGGTTGTATGATAAATGAAATTTGGATGTCAGTTTGTCAGCCACTCTGTAGAATGCTTCTTTTATTTTTGCCGGACTTTCACGGATATGCCTGTAATGATGAGGCAACTTGTCTCTATCCTCATTCAAGTTTGCATACACAAATTTTCGTTTTTTTGATGTTGATGGTATATTTTCTTCAGGGATATATTCATCGTCAGTGCATATGTCCTCATCTGTTATCGAGCCATCAAATTCTTGGTAAAGCTGTGATACAAACTGATTTTTCTTTGTCTTCTTGTTCCTTTAGGAACATCTTGTCCATTGCAGCTTGCATCCTCATTTTCCTCTCAGCTGTTCTTTGCCATGCCATGTCCACTGAATTATCACAAAACATTTTTCTTGGTCCTCGTTGATCCTCCAGGAACTTCCACTCTATCTCAGTAACTTTAACACCATAGATCTTCTCTTGGCGTCTTCGTGATTTCATATCTGTAAAGGAGATATCAAACAAAGTGGCTGCAACACGGTTGTTGAATTCTGAAATTTCTGCTCGTTTTGCTTCAGTCATTCTCTGTGAGCGAACCTGACAGTGTTTTTCGAACTCTTCATACAATTTTGTTATCTGGTTGACAATGTTACTGATCGACTTTGTGTATAGGTTGCACCAGATCCAAAAGTTCTGCAAGTTGTAGGCAACTTTCCATGCAGCATCACTAACAGAAAGTTGATTCTTACCAACTCTGGCTGGCCTCAGCATGAACATTAGGGCGGCTCGTTTTTACACTTTTTTCGATATTTGATTGGGGGTAGTGCGGAAAAGTTGCGATTTGGAGAGAAAATAAAGTGTGTAAAATTTTTTTGATCTACGTCAATACCTTCCGGTGGCGGCGAGTCCTTAAAAATCGAAAAATAGGCCTAACGGTGTAGATTGGAAAATGGTTTTAAAGACTTACAAAATAAACAATAAAAATTTCAGCACAATCTGTTAATAACTTCCGGTGGCGTCTTAGCCGTTAAAATATCCAAAATATTGATTTAAAGCAAGTTTTAACAAGATGTTATACAAATGTTAATTCCGGTATATTTCTGTGCAAACAACCCTGAGAACACTATTATAGGCTTGAATAAATTAATAGCAGTCATTGAACAATGAACATTATATAAAAATTATATAAAATTATATAAATTTTTTGTTTTTTTAGGCCTATTTTTCGATTTTTAAGGACTCGCCGCCACCGGAAGGTATTGACGTAGATCAAAAAAATTTTATACACTTTATTTTCTCTCCAAATCGCAACTTTTCCGCACTACCCCCAATCAAATATCGAAAAAAGTGTAAAAACGAGCCGCCCTAATGAACATCTTGCTGGAGTGGCAGTACACCTGCCTTAAACTGATATAGTTCAATATATTCCACATCTCCACACCGGCGTGTGGAAGCAGAACGTAACTCTCTCATTTTGATCCTGTTAATTACTATAAGTCTATTTTAAGATTTCTTTAGCTCCTGTAAATGAGAAAAAAATATTAAACAAGCATAAAAAAGTTACAACTAAAATAATCATGTAATATAATAATATATATATAATATATATATATATATATATATAATATATATATATAATATAATATATATATATATATATATATATATATATATATATATATATACACAGTGGTGGGCACCGTTAACCAAAAAGTTAACTTCGATAACGATAATCCGTTAACCCCAATTTTTAACTCCGATAACGATAATCCGATAATTTTACTACAAAGTTAACGGAAATTAACGATAATCCGTTAACGATAACTATTTCTTTACTAACATTTAAAAAAATCAAGGAAAAAAGCTTTAAAACCCATAGAAAATGTTTATTTATGCAAAATCCAACAATAAATAGGTATTTAACTATTTTTATCAAGTTTTGCAACTTTTTTGCTTAATAACTTTTTTTTATTTTTAATAAAAAATATACTGATTACATGTTTTGAAACCCTTGTAACCACTAACCATTAACTAAATTTTAATTTACCAGAGAATTATTATGGCGGGAACTGAAAGGTAAAATTAAATTTTAGGCACATTTATTAAAGACTATGACACAATGTGCTGGTTGCCCTTCAGAAAGACCAACTTCTCAAAGTTAGGCCCAACTGCCAGTCTTGATCTCTTGGGCCTCAGGATGTCCTTGCCGAGAGAGAAGAGCCGTTCCACTGCGGCAGAGGACGGAATTGGCAGACTGAAGTTATGGCGGTTCGAATTCATTCGCGGAGCGGTGATCTTCCGTGAATGACTCCTCGCAGTTAACGTGTTAACGGACTTTAACAGACTAAATATCGAGTTATCAGAAGTTAACTGGTCCGATAACGATAAATGGAAATTAACTTCCGTTAATAGTCCGTTAAAAAAAGTTAACTTCGTTAATTAACTGTTATCGGATTAACGCTTTAGTGCCCAACACTGTATATGTATATATATATATATATATATATATATATATATATATATATATATAAAATATATAATATAATATGATTATATGTAAATAATAATCATAAAATAATAATCAATGGCAAATAATCAGTGTTTATGGCTAATATTGTTATTTAGCGTCAGCAAACAATTCAGTTAACTAAATTTATGATGTGAATATTGAGTTCATAGCAATTTAATAGTGTTTTTCTAACAAAACCAGATAAAGTGGCTAATAATTTTCATTGTTAATATCAGCAAAACTTCAGAAGGCATGTACAGTAGCGTGTAGCGTCATTGGGAAAAGTGTAACGGATCAAGAGGCACATTTCAGGTTTTGTACAATTGACCTCCCTAAATTCAAAAATTAAAACAAAAATTTTTTGTAACAAGTGCAACACCTCCTTTTTCGCATGTGAAAATCGTGAAAATTGCTATTTACCCATAACTTTTGGACCCTTGCTTTCCTAGGGTTTAAGCTATCATTTGACCCCTTACAATGTACTGCTTTTCAGGAAAAATAGAAAAATTTATTTTTGGAATAAACATATACACTGTATGTAGGTAGATAGGTAGACTAGATAGTTTTATTTAGTAAACGATACATTAAAATCTTGTTAGTTTTGAATGACGGCATAAAGTAACGAGATTTAAGTACTGCTCTAATGTAACCATCTCTTGAATCCTTTTCATACACTGCCCCAGACGCTTCAGTTACCATCCTAACAAAGCGTTCTACACCTTGGGAGTGACATGGTATCCAGACAACAAAGGGCTCTTCAGTGATCTTATCGAGTTGTTCGACAGAGAACTGCTTCGTGAGTGGTGGTTCCATTGTGCACTCCTCCACTGATGGAAGTAAATCTTTCAAATTCTGAGCACTTTGTTTGATCTTTGGTGGCCGAAATTCTCTGACTTGCTGTTGAGCAGGTTTGGGAGCTCGTCGAATGGTCTTGATTACATCGATGGCCAATTTCCGGTTTGCTTGATCTGCATCTGCAAGCATTGCCAGTAGAACATTTTCAGGGTGAGCCCAATATGCATTTCTTTGGATCACAGGCCATGTGACAGTCTTGCTAGCTGGTGGCAGTAATCGTAGCAGCTTGATTTGCTCCAGGAAATGTTTTGGGCCATCTGTGCACCTTGGATGGCACTTGATGCTAAACCACATGGGTCCATAGTGGCACACAACAAATTGTGTGAGTGAATACAGTTCATCACTTGGCTGCGCCATCGCTACATATAGCCGACAAATTCTGCTGGCAGTTGTAACCCATCTTGCAATGGAGATTGGTCAAGGCTTCTCTCGTGGAAGATCTTCATTAATGACACCAGTCCTTATCGCTTTCATCATTCTGTAGAGGTAGGCTTGGTCACGACTCAATTCAGTAAGGTCAACATCCGGGAGAGTGTGGCCATCAGCAATACATTGAATACCTCTAGAGGAAAGTGGCAAACTTTCACATGTGGCCAAAGCTTTGCCAATTGGTCCCTTCCATTGAGTTGCAGATTTTGTTGGGCCGATGAGTTCCTTGCACAAGTGGCGCAGTGGGAGTTCATTTAAATGCAGACTACAGATGAACCAGTGCAAAGGGCGACCCAGGTGGCACTCTAGCAGGTGTAATGCTCCCCTTCTCTGCCCTGTGTTTGTGGCTGTGCTGTCGGCTCCCACTGCAATTATCTTGTCTGCAATACCCATTTCTTCAATCGCATTTTGAAGTCCATCCGCAATGACAGTGCCAGTTCCTCGTTCCAGTGTCAGATGGCTTAGATAGAAGGTTCTAGGCTCTTCGACCAGCACATAGGGGTCCTCAACTTTCTTTGTGCTGTACCATTTGTTCCCCTTTTTCTCTTTGACAAGTGTCATGTCTTTCCGCCCATCAAAAAATAAAGCAGTGACTTCCACATCGTGGTAAGTTACTGCTTCCTTCAGATCCCTCCGTACCTTCTGCCGTGCTCTCCATACTTTGTGGTGGTCAGTTACGTTTATGTGATCATCAGAACTAATGATGCCATAGTCAACCAATTTGCAGTGCTGATAGCTGCAGCAGCCCTGTTTCGATACACCATACCGGTCAGCTTCCAAAGCAACAGTGGGAATCGGTGTGATGTTCCTGTCCTCCTGGGCACTATCACCCATCCACTCATCACCAACACTTTCACCACTTGAGTCTGCTACCGCTTGAGCTGATTCGACCACATCTGCAGAGGATGCTACCTCTTGCCGTTCCGTTTTTCTTCTATTCTCTTCTTCTTCTTGTCTTTCTTGTATCCGATCCTCTCTTGACTTCCTTCTCTCCATCATCTGAGTCACATTCGTATCCACCCGACTGATCTGCATGATCCGCGTGGTTCTCTGGTCGATCAGAAAGGTATGCTCTCGTCGTGGAACTTTCATTTCTTTTTCACAGTGGCATGCAGACAGATCATCGCATTGGCAGACAGCTATGTCAAACAATTGATTCAGGCTTTCCACGAACTTCTTGGTTTTTGTGGCCTGCTTGCCTTGCTTCGATGCTTCTGAGCCTTTTTCCATCAATCGGAGCAGCTTGGTCTTCACATTCTTGATTGGCTGTGATGGAATGTTAGCACGATTCCAAAGGTCAATGAGTGTTTGGCATACCTCCGGAAGAATCTCCCTGTTGCTGGTGTACTTGTTCTCCTTCAAGAAGAGGAAATGCCTTGCAACTTGTATACGGGTTGGAAGTTCAGACAGAGGAAGCTCTGATAGTGGAGAACCAAAGACAATGTGGCTGGCAGATCCCCGTGTTCTTTGCGTGCTCATTGTACCAGCAAAACTCAACAAGTATCACACTGAAACAAAAACACAAAAGTATAAATAAAAAATATATATAATTATGAATATATATATAAAAGTTTGGTTTATTGGTAAACAATAAGTTTACCAATATACATATATATATAAATATACTGCACACACACATATGTATTATGTATATAAATATCCATAGGTCTATATTATATACCCTAAGACATACAGGGTGTCCGAGAATTACCTGTACAATATTTGGCTCTTATTAAAAGTCAATCATGAAGTGTAGAAATTCCAGTTTTGTTCCATTTTACAGAGAATCTCATTAAGTTTTTTCTGATACCAAGTTTTGACAAGTTTTTTAGAAATTCCAGTGTGTCCGAACATTATCTGTACAATTTCATCTTTTAATAAAATTCTTGATAACACACGTAAAATTCTTAAACAAGATTATTTAGAATCCGTATTTTCAAAAGTTTCTTTTATTAAAGTAACGTTGTTACAAACATTCGATATGTGCACCATTAGTGATTTGCAAAACATCCAATCGATACTCCAAATGTTGCCATGTACGCTGCAGCATATCCACATCAATTCGCTCAATAGCAGCTGTGATTCTTGCTTTGAAATCATCAATGTCTGTCACCCGCGTACATTTCTAAAAAACTTGTCAAAACGTGGTATCAGAAAAACTTAGAGATTCTCTGTAAAATGGAACAACACTGGAATTTCTACACTTCATGGTTGACTTTTAATAACAGCCAAAAATTGTACAGATAATTCTCGGACACCCTGTATAACAAACTTATAAACAATGTAAAACACAACAAAACAAAGAAATGTGTATGATGTATATATCACAAAACGCACCTTTCGTTAGTACCTTGGGGTCTTTGAACACCCTATCCACAGAATAAACACTTGTTTCTCTCAAGCGAGCTAGCGTAGAACTAAGAAATTCCAGGGGATGACTCACTGAGAATAATTAGAAAGCTCCCAGAAGTACCATGTCAGTCAGTGTTGCCAACTGTAATTAACAAGAATTTTGTATTTTTTATATGCGAAAAAGGAGGTGTTCTGCTTGTTGCAGAAAATTTTTGATTTCTTTTCTGAAATCAGCAAGGTTGATTGTACAAAACCTGAAATGTGCCTCCAGTTCGCTCATGACTCATTGTACATTGTACATTCATTGTACAGGAGGGTTAATGACATCAGATATTTGTGAAACATGGTTCATTTTACTTCTTTTGTATGATAGCAACTTTTAAAGACCAGAAAACTGGGGGTCACCATTTCTGTTCCCCCCCCCTACTTAAATTCGTTCATTTTATTTCTAATACTACGCGCGTTGCAATAAAAGACGTTTAAATTATTTTTTACCACGGATTGGCGTTTTAAACTATTTTTCACGTCGGGCCGGCGTTTCCCGGACCCACAACGTTTAAAGAGGGCTTCGACCTATGCAGGTTTTGAACGTTCTTATCGATTAACCTACCTAGCCTAGCACTCCCTATTTCATTGAAATGCATCCCCATTTTTTATAAAAAGGCTAGCATCACTAAATTCTGACCACAGCTTTACGAAGGGTACATTTTCCTGAGCACAAATTTCTTCCAGCTTAGTGTTCAAAAATATTGTTTTTGACGTAATCCTAGGACGTAAACCATGCCTAGGGTTAATACCTACAGTAGGACTAAAGACCTATCTGACCTTGCCTTCAGGGACCTAATTAATCCCCTGTATCTCTCATTTTACACGATATATAGAAGTGATTTCGTTGCAAAACAAACATGCAGAAACTATCGCTGATGGGTTGTTGTCGTATATCTGTCAAAATGGTTGTATGGAAACAGTGAGTGATCGTGGGTCAGAAAACGTGCCAAGCACTTTGCCAAGAAGTGTGTAAATATCTGCAAGTAAAATTTTCACTGACAACAGCTTATCGCCCTGAATCCAACGGAATCACAGAACGATTTAATGGGAGTATAAAGGAGAAACCACTTTTTAACCGAAGGAAACCACCATTTATGGGACCTACAACTGAAGTACGTCACTCTGTCCTTGAACACCTCGTACCAACGATCAGTCAAGGACATTCCGTTTTACTGGTTTCACGGACGGATTGCAATCAGCCGTATTCCGATGTGTTCCAGAATTAGGTTCTTGGTTCCAATGGAAATAGTCTTTCAGTAGAGGTACGAACGCGATTGAACCATGCTTTTCAACAGGCTCAGAATCCGAAGAGGCCCAAGAAGAAACCGAAAGGTATTACAATAGAGGTTAGGAAACTACGGAGGTTCTAGAAGGTGATATGGTTCTTTTGCGAAATGAGACTAAAACTGGATCAAGTCTGCGAAAGTTGAACGTCCGCTGGAAGGGATCTTATCGAGTGACCACGATGCTGAGCACTCAGGATGTACAAATTAAAGGAATATATACAGATCGGAAAATACTATCCATATCAACCTGAAGAATGCCTGGTTACCAAAGAAAACTTTTCCGGAATCGAGGAACCTCCTCTAGTGGAGGAAGACGAGAACACGGCTGAGATAGCGGAAACCCCACCCAACAACAATGTGCAAAGATTCCCGTCATGGTACAGTTGGCTATCCAAAAGACAACGAGCGGATGGAAACCAAAGCAAAGAAATGGAACAACCAAGAGCGCCAGAACCCCGATACGCTTTGTGTTTGCGAGGTCCACTGCTTGACGAAGAATGGGGTTCAAATTAAAACTATAGAAAAAACACTAAGAAAAAGGGTAAAATTGCTTTGTAAAAGAAGATTGTTAATAATGTACGGTAGACATTGAATGTCACCGTAATGAAGTTTTAATGGTAGTTTATTTGTGTCTTGTTAATTGGAAAAAAAGTCATATTACAGTTAGACAATTCGTTATATGGGTTTTATGGTGAACTCTCTCTAATACGTAAAAAACAATTCTTGTTCCTTTTGAAGTCTACAGGAGTTCGCTGCCAAGGGATTCCAACTGTAATTCACCTTCTTATATTTGTGTACTACAGTACGTTGTAGACATGCAATTTATCACTGTATTAAGGTCATATGGTAAGGAAATATAACCCATGATTTTTCTGGATAAAATGTAATCCTTGATTAACAAACATGTTCTGTTTTCAGCATCTCGGTTCTCAAAGTGATTGCGAAAGGAATATGGAAGATAAAAGGTTTCTATTGTGTTGATACTTCTGTTAAATTTTAATTTGGTATTTTTTTTTTTTTTTTAAGGGAAGAGTAATGTTGGGTTTGCTAAAATGAAGAATTTATTATTCATATAAAATACAGTAGAAGTTTGACATAAATGAAGAACATAAGGTGGGTATGTTATAAATTTTAAATAGGCATCAAGTAAATCCCAGAAGAGGATATCTGGATGTTTGCACGTAAACATCCGAAGTGATCTCAATATGATCTAACTGAAACATGTGAGGTTATTTTGTTCAACCAATGGGGTGTAAGAGAATACGTCACATGATGCCATACATCTATTTCATCAATCATGTATTTATAAGCAGTCTTAGTATTCAAATAACACTTGAAATAAATATTAAGATCACTGAATATTGTCAAATAGTTGACAAAGTTAATTAAATAATACAAACAGTCAGGAATTTGGAAAACTCATTATATAATCTATTTAAAGTTGGTTGTAAGTTCCAGAATCAAACCGGAAAAGGACGAAAGATCATATTTCCCAATGCGAGATGAAAACCCGAATTGTCGACGCTGGAGGCAGAAGGCCGGTGGATAGTCGGTAACAGTCAACCAGAGGGAGACGATAGTCAAGAACAGTCCACTAGAGAGAGAGAGCTGTGGCAGTCGAATCCGTAGCCAGTTGGTAATAGCCAAACAGAGGGAGAAGAGTAATCAAATAATTTCCTGGGCAATTCACAGGAATTTCCTGGAGAGTCACTGATAAAGTTCAATCTAAGTCAATTAAGATATTGCTTACATATATACTGTATATATATATATATATATATATATATATATATATATATATATATATATATATATATATATATATACAGGGTGTCTCAAAAGTCACTATCTATTTCGGTGACATTAGATGTTTTTTTTTAAAATGCTATGCTGGCATAAAGATATGTACTTCTGGTGCAAATTTGTGTATTTAAAAAAAGTTAATTGGTTTATTATCTTGACATGCTTGAACAATTCCTCGAACCTCAACTTCTTACAGATGGCATTCTTGACACAGTAGTTTTTCAGCAGGATGGAGCACCGTGCCATTATGCAATAATTGTACGTGATTATCTTGACAGACGCTTCCCCGGTCGCTGGATTGGTCGTGGAGGAACACAACCATGGGCAGCACGTTCACCCGATTTAACACCATTAGATTTTTTCGCCTGGGGTTTCATTAAGTCTAAGGTGTACACTGGTAGAAGAATTAGTGATGTAGCCGAACTTCGAAATCGTATTACCGATGCAGTTCAGAAAATAACACCTCAAATGCTGGAAAGTGTGTTCCGGGAAACAACTTATCGCTTTGAGCTCTGTAGAGACACTGATGCTTTGGTTTCCATCCCGTTAGGGATGAAACGGGTAGCTATTTTATCGGGTAATCGGGTTCGGGTACCCGCAGTGTAATACCCGATCGGGTACGGGTTCCCGATCGGTCCTTGCAACATTATCATTAAAATTAAATTAAAATTAAAACAACAGCCATTTTTGGAACATAATACTTTATTCTACTACGTACACACAAAAACTTAAGCATAACACTGAATGTTACACGTCATTTGTTTTATAAATAAAAAAAAATTATAAACAAGAAATGGATGTGTAGTATGTGGAGTATTTTTACGACTTTCGACGACTTTTCACGACTGCCTTGAGTCGTGAAGAAAGTCTCGTGTACGTAGGTTTTTACTACCCGATTTTTGAGCAATTACCCAATCGGGTCGGGTATGCTCGGGTAATATATTACCCGATCGGGTCGGGTACCCGTTTCATCCCTAATATATATTCAGTGTATATATATATATATATATATATATATATATATATATATATATATACTATATATACTATATGTATGTATTTTTTTTATTTATTTTTTTCTGTTTAATATCTGTGACTTTAGTATATAATAATATTTTTTAAATAAAGTGTTTCGTAAACAATTGTAACTTAGGTGTGGTTCGAGTAAAGCTCAGAAGTGGAATATTGATATTTATCCAAACAAACGAATGTGTTGGGGCCAGCGACGCCGTAATCAAACTTAATGTGTAGCTGTATCATTCCCAGTGGGTGTGGTGAATTCTGATTACACCAGTACACATTTGAAAACTTGTCGATCGATTTTTACAAACTAGTTGGTGATTCTATATAATTTGAGTGCGCTGATCTCAAAAATATAGTAAGTTTTTCCCTATCACGTATGGTTTTCTTACTACAGGGTGTGTCATAAATCCCCCATTTATCCCCAAATGTGAACCATCTTATCGAGACCAACATTGGATTGCACATGCTAAACCATAAATTTTGTTGTTATAGAGTACAGTAACGTTTACATAATAATGTAGGGTAAATATATATAACAACCAGTCCCGTTCCCAGCAAAATACTCTCTCTCCTCCCATCAATGGGAGCTCCTAGCTCTTGGACAAGCATATTGCTTGTTTATGAAAGAATAAAAAATAACTGAAAGAAACAAAATATATTTACCTTCTTTACTTGCAAACATTTCAGGACTTATTCCAAAGACTTAAGACTACGAAGGTAGATCTGACTAATGACGACTAAACCGGTGCTTCTTTGATGTTTTCTTATGCTGTGCGTTAGGCTGATCTCGTTGCAGACACCAGCAGTAATCCGCCATCATATTTGTATGCCATCTTCCTTGATATCTTCTTTCCATGGTTTTGATGTCCTGGTGAAATCGTTCCCCTTGCTCCTCACTGACATCTCCGAGATTTTCGGGAAAACGGTCAAGATGCGAAAATAAGAAGTGAACTTTCAGGCTTATGTTGCAGCCTAAGGCGCAAAACTTTTTAAGCATATTTTCCACCAGTCTTTCATAATTTGGGCTTTTGTAGTTTCCCAAGAAGTTTTTAACATCTTTGAAACCAAGCCATGCTTCTTTTTCTTTATTGGTCATTGTGTTCAGAAAATGATCGTCTGTCAATAACTTTCTAATCTGAGGACCTATAAAAACACCTTCCTTTATTTTCTCGTAGCTAATCTTTGGATATTTTGAACAAATGTACTTGAAACACACCTTCTCTATTCAATGCTTTGACATACTGCTTCATCCAGCCTAACTTAATGTGCAAGGGCGGTAGGAGGATTTTATTTGGTTCAACTAGATGTTCATGTAAAATGTTCTTTGATCCTGGGGTAAGATTCTCTCTAGGAGGCCAAGTTTTCCTCTTCCAGTGCTGGTCACGTGCTCGACTATCCCATTCGCAGATGAAACATGGCATCTTAGTGTATCCTGATTGCTGCCCAAGTAACATGCAAAGGACTTTGAGATCCCCACACAATATCCATCTGTGATTTTGATACTGAATTTTTTCCAGAAGCAGTTTCATGTTATCATAGGTCTCTTTTAAATGAGTAGAATGGGCCACTGGGATTGATGCATATTTGTTACCGTTGTGCAGTAACACTCCTTTTAGACTGGTTTTAGAGGAATCTATAAACAACCTCCAGTCACTGGTTTGGTATTCGATGCCTAGCTTGCACACTAATCCTGTGATGTCCTTGCAAAATACCAAGGGACCATCTTCGAAAAAAGGCACGAAGTCTTTCTCACGATTTCTGTACCAAGCGAAGTATGTGTCGGATGCCAATAAATTTTTCTCCTGCAATCTAGACCCCAAAAGTTCTGCAGAGTCCTTAGGCAGATTCAAATCCCTGACTAAGTCATTTAGCTCGGCTTGGGTTAATGGTTTAGGAGGATCTCGGTCAGCTGTTGGCTGTTCATAAACATCATCATTGTCTGGATTTGGAGCTGAATCAGAATCTGAATTGTATTGATCCAGACTCTCGGGTGGGCGGGGAATAGGAACTTCTGGACCATGGGTACCGGCCTATTGCAGATGGAAGACTTGGGTATTGAAGGCTCTCTTTATTCTTTGCATTATAACCTTTAACATTGCAAGAACAGAAGTAGCAGTCGTCGGTATGGTTTCTAGGCTCGCGCCATAACCATAGGGATCACCAAATGGCAAACTTTTCTTTTTACCTTTGCTCCAATTCCTCAGTGCCGCAACACACGTAGACAACCTTGTGTGGAGCCCAACTTTTGTCTTGATCTCCTAATTTAATTCCAAAATAAGCATGATAAGCTCTCTTAATGAAGGTCGTTACACTTGTCATTTGTTTTACAACATACCGACCACAAATATAACAAAATATGTCTGGACTATGGGTACATCCTCTAGAAGCCATTATTAAAATTTTAAAGACGTAATGTTAGAATTATGTATCTGAAAAATATGAAAAAACTAAATTAATTAAAGATAAAAAAAGTAAAAAATTACAAAACGCCCCGAAATTGTTTTGCTAATAACTTTAAAACTGTGGGTGATAGAAAAAAAATGGTAGCATTTTTTAATTCAGCGCAGCGAACTGCTTCAGAATCACAACTCAAAATAAAGAAATCGATTTTCATGCAGACCGGTGTTATCTTAGTTGTTGTCTCTTCTCCTGAAAAAGCTGAACTCTTCGCTCACATTTTCGCCTCCAACTCAACCATGGACGATTCCGGTGCTGCTTCTCCATCTCCTCCTCTCAACGATGTAATTATGTCTGAAATTAAAATCTCTTCCAAAAATTTGTGCCCTATCTTGGCTCAAATCTAGGAAGGTATACAGTCCTGATGGTGTTCCTCCTGTTGTTCTCAAGAACTGTGCTTCAGTGCTGACACCCTGGTTAGAAAAATCTTTCGTCTTTGCCTTTCATCTGGTACTCTCCCTTCCTGATGGAAGTTTGATTTCACTCAGCCTATCCCAAAGAAAAGTGACCGCTCTCAAGCCTCTAACTATCGTTCAATTGCTTTGATTTCTTGTCTTTCTAAAGTTTTAAATTTATCCTTAATAGAAGATTCTTTAATAAATCTTCTCACACTCTTCTTTCAGATCGTCAGCAGGGGTTCTGCACGGAACACTCAACTGGCGATATTGTTGCTTATCTCTCTGACTCTTGGTCATCCTCCTTTCGGGATTTCGGTGAAACCTTTTCTATTGCGCTAGACATATCAAAATTTCCAAACTTCCCTCCTTCGGTTTCTATCCTTCTATCTGTGCCTTCATTCTAATTTCCTTTCTGTTCGATCTATAACTACGGTTGATGGCCACTATTCTTCTCCTAAAGCTGTTATTAGTGGTATTCCTTAGAGTTCTCTCCTATCACCCACAAGTTTCATTTTATTTATCAGTGGTCTATTAAGTCTCACTTTCTGTCCTCTCCACTACTCTGCCGATGATTCCATTCTTCACTTTTCCAGCCGCTCCAGAAAGTTTCCCTTTCAACAATCACTCTATGCTTCGCCTAGGACGGCTATGGCACACCTGACCTCGGAACCTTTTGCTATCTCTGATTGGGGTAGAAAAAACCTTGTGGCCTTCACTGCCTCAAAAACTCAGTTCCTCCATCTGCCTACTCGTCACAATCTTCCACACGACTATCCCCTTATCTTCAACAATACACAACTCAATGCTTCTTCTCTTAACATTCTTGGTGTTTCCCTTACTCACGTACAGGGATCAGTAGTATGCCCGCAAAAAGGACGAGTGCAGAGCAATTGCAATAGTGATCAAATGAGTGCCAGTGACACCCACCCCACCCCCTTGTTGCAAGGCGCCAAACCTCCTCCTCCAGTCCCAACCCCCAGAGTGCCAAAAAAGGGGGGAATCCCCAAGCAAGATGGGGGAAGTCCACCTAACCTGAGAGAGAGAGAGTTACAAGGAGTTACAAGGAAAAGAAGTACCTCAAAAGGCCTTGCGGCCCATACCGAGGAGGTACCAATGGCAACGGGTGCCAGGGAAAATTTTGTGAAAGTTTATTTTTCTTTCAACTATCCTAGCAGTAGTAGAAAACTGGATAGAAAAGTAGAAGGCTCTCTCCCCATCCTCCGCTCCCTCCCTGCCAGAGGCAGGTACGGAAAAAGGTTGAAGAAAATACCTTGACCCTGGAAAAGTAGCCAAGGAAATTGTACAGGAAAGTGAGAATATATAAATAGCTCTATATTTAGCTTGCTCACAGAGACACCGAGCAAGCGAACTCCTGCAGAGTTTTCTGAGGTTTTAATCTTAAACTATGAGTGTGTTCAGTACTTTGTCTAGCCTATTTTTAAACAGATTACACTGACTGGAAACAACCTCGAGGGAAGTTGGTTCCAGATATTAACTATTTTATAGGAAAAGAAATTTCCGCAGACTGAGGTCCTAAATGTCTTTACACACTCAAATAGTGTGCAAGATTTCGTCTACCCTTTTCTTGAACTGATCCACAGAGGAACTGTTCACAACTTCCGAAGGTAACCTGTTCCATGTGTCACAGATCTTATACGTAAAGTAATTCCCACACACACTAGTCCTAAACCGTTTCAAATCCAACTTCCAACCATTGTTGCGAGTTGGGTTATCATTTAAACTAAACATACTTCTAAAATCGACATCGTTGAACCCGCGTAAGAGCTTGAAAACCTCGATCAGTTGACCGCGCAGCCTCCGAGTTTCAAGCGAAAATAAGTTCAGGGCGCGTAACCGTCGATTGTAGCCCATATGCCTAACGAAGGGATTAACTTTGTGGCCCTCGCCTGCACTCGCTCCAGCCTCTCAATATCTTTCCTGAGGGTGGGCGACCAGAACTGCACAGCATACTCCAGGTGCGGCCGAACAAGGGAATTGTACAGTGAGAGCACAATCTCCTTGTTCCGAAACTGAAATTGCCTCCTGATATAACCCAATAGTTTCTGGGCTTTCTTTTCCACCTCTACACACTGTTTCGTAAACAGAGAGAGAGAGACCGAGTAAAGAGACCGAGTAAAGAGACCGAGTAAAGAGACCGAGTAAAGAGACCGAGTAAAGAGACCGAGTAAAGAGACCGAGTAAAGAGACCGAGTAAAGAGACCATCCTTTCACCTGAACATCCAGATGCATAATAAAGCTCTCAGCTTCAGCACCTGGCTTAGAACTCGAAATCTGCCAGTTGGCTTAATCAGCCACTTGGCTTAGAAGACAGGTGTATGTGTATATATATATTAATTAACTTTTCAGTTGCCAGATTGCGCTATTCAGATATTCTTGACAGTTTGCTTAGAAATCCGTCAGTCGGCTTAGAAGGCGTAACCATCCATTTGGTGTGTATATATATATATATATATACATACACACAAACATGTGTATATATATATATATATATATATATACATACACACAAACATGTGTATATATATATATATATATATATATATATATATATATATATATATATATATATACAGGGTGGGCCGTAAGTTTCCATACATAGGAAAAATTAAACGTTTGTTTTTGTTTCAGATACCCTAAGAATATGCGTTTGACGTAAGATCTTGTTTACTGATGAAGCAAATTTTTACGTCAATGGAGAGGTTAATCGGCAAAACATACGTTATTGGAGTAATGCTAACCCTAACTGGCTGAGTCCGACGAAGATGCAAGGTGCCGGTAAAGTGATGGTGTGGGCCGGGATATGGGGTGACAGAATTATTGGACCAATTTTTGTCAGTGGAAATCTTAATGCCGAAAGGTATCAACATGTTGCAAGAAGAGATTTTCCCATCCCTGCTAAACGAGGAAGGTAACTTCCCAGTTTACTTCCAGCAAGATGGAGCTCCACCTCATTATGGTCTTCACGTGCGTCGGTATTTGGATCAGCAGCAGTTTCCGGATGCTTGGATTGGTCGGCGTGGTCCTGTGGAGTGGCCTCCCAGATCCCCAGATCTCACCCCCCTTGATTTCTATCTTTGGGGGCACTTGAAGGCCATGGTGTATCAGGAAAAGATACGAGACATAAATCATCTAAAGGAACGTATCACCAACGCCATTACAAGCATAACGTCAACTGTGCTAATGCGTGTTCATCAACAGTGGGGAACACGTATTGAAATGTGTTTTCAAAACAATGGCAACCATGTAGAGCATATTATATAAATAAAAATGGTTGTCCATAACAAAATGTTTATTTTTCCTATGTATGGAAACTTACGGCCCACCCTGTATATATATATATATATATATATATATATATATCAGGTCATCCCATAAGTAATGTCGTTTTTTAGATCGGAATTTGAAGGACAAAAAAAATGTCAACCGAAACTTTTTAATCTAGTATATATTTCCCATCGGAATCAGTGATATTCTGCCAACGTCCTACAAGCTTTTCAATGCCATGTTTATAAAATTCAGGCGGTTTTGAGGCAAAAAACCTACAGACTGGTGTGCAGGTCATCTAAAAAAATATACTGTTTCTCGGAATGGGACGTTTTGGCGCCGACGTTTTGGCGCCGCTGTTTGGGCGCCACCGTTTGGGCGCCGTTTGACGATTGGTTAGGTTAAGTCGTGATATTTTTGTTAAAACTAACGAAAATATCACGACTTAACCTAACTAATCGTCAAGGGCGTACAGTTGACCTAACCGGGAGTGACGATTGGTTAGGTTAAGTTGTGATATTTTTGTTAGTTTTAACGAAAATATCATGACTGAACCTAACCAATCGTCAATGGGGCAGATAACGGAAAAGTATCCATATTATATATACACCTTATAATACACTGACTCTTTTGCTCGCACCGCCAAAAAAGTAACGAAGGGTCGCGCTTGCTACATTTATCAAACACATACAAATATCCATTATGTGAAAACTTCTGTTTCCCTTTCTTACTTGATATATTTTCAGACATTTATGCTATTAAGGGCAACAACACAACTTATATGAAAAGACAGACAGCACTTCAGGTTAATAACCAAGTATTACTATTTAATACTTAATACTAATTAACGGCGGCGCCAAACCGGCTCCGCGCCCAAACGGCGGCGCCAAACGTCCAGCGCCAAAATGTCGGCGCCAAAACGTCCTAGATGGACTGTTTCTCGTCAAGATAATTTTGCAGACTCCTGAAGAGATGATAATCTGAAGGCGCAATGTCTGGAGGATGTGGAAGTTTTTCCCACCCAAGCACCTCAATTTTTGCAGAAGTGATCCGAGCGGTATGAGGACGTGCATTGTCGTGGTGGAACACGATTCCTTTCCGATTAACCAAAGAAGGTCTCTTTTCTTTTAGTGCAGTGTTCAATCGATCCAATTGTTGACAGTAGACTTGAGCGGTGATTGTTTGGTTGTGTGGTAAGGTTTCAAAGTGTATTACACCACCTTTATCCCACCAAACACTAAGCAACACCTTCCGAGGGTGAATATTTGGTTTTGGCTGTGGTGTCGCTGGTTCTCCGGCACAAACCCACTGTCGACGGCGCTTAACATTCTGGTACAGTATCCACTTTTCATCACCAGTCACTAAACGGTGCAAAAACGGATCTTAGAGTTCACGGGAATGAAGAGGTGTGCTAATGTTTACCCGCACCCTCAGATTGTCGACCGACAATTCATGTGGCACCCATTTTCCTAACTTAAGCACTTTCCCGAGTTGTTGCAAATGTCGATGGATGGTGGACGGGGATGAATTGAGTTTTTGGGCCAATTCTTCGACAGTTGTTGAACAGTCTTCTTCAAGTGCGGCTAACAGCAGGTCATCATCAAACTCCAGAGCGTGCTGCATCTGTCAAACAGCAGTCACCATTCCTAAACTTTTGAAACCATCTTTGACATTTCCTCACATGCAGAATATCGTTGCCATAAACTTCCTGAATGTTTCGCGTTGCTTCAGTAGCACTATTCCCTTTTTTGAACTCGTAAAGCATTATATGCCGATATGCTCTGCTGATACCACCATGTTTATGAGGGGTTCACATAAAGCAAAACACACGTCTTCACTGGTCAAGGTCTGTAAAGTATGTAGCGAAACACAATAGATCTCTTAGATATAACCTTCGGAAAATTTATGCTTAAACCGAGTAGGACTAGTTTAAACTTAATCTATCGTAAAAAACGACATTACTTATGGGGCGACCTGATATACTGTATATATATTCCCATCTCCCCTGTTATTCCTTAATATCGTTTATATATACAACCAAAAGAAATAAATAAAACACCATTACATCATTCTGTTTATTTAGACGAGTTAAGGGAAAATAAATCATGAAATATATAGGAAACAAATATACATTCAAAAGTAATAATATACATTCAAAAGTAATATACTGCAAAAATACACACATTAAACGAAGGATACATATATATATATATATATATATATATATATATATATATATATATATAATATATAACTATTATATTTTTATCCAAAACCAAACTTAAACCTCAACTGGCAGAATTGAGCGTCCACTTTTCAAGGCACATAACATGTCCGTTTCATAGTTACCCATTTTTCTTTGATTTATTCAATCCGACGTGAATGCAACGAGTCTTTTACTTATATTGAGGTTCTAAATGTAGTGGGGCTAGGCTGCTTTAAACCCTAGATCCATGTCCCAAAGCTGGATCCTGTCTGCTTTGCAGATAGCTGGTGAGGGAAGCTATATTTATGGGACCTCTTTGCGAGAGACCCGTTGCCCACGTCGGGCTTGCATCATGAAAAAAGAAAAACTATTGTGTTTGTCATTTACCATTACTTATTCGGACTATAGTTGATTTAATTATCCCAGAAGAGTTCCTTTTTCCATGCACGGTCTGTGTGTATCATATATATATATAAACAGCAAAACTTATGTAAAATCAAAATGCACACACTTTATGTTCTACCGCGCTTCACTAAAATACTAAACTCGCACGTGATCGAGTCTACAGTTACATCATTGTTCCTTTGTACTATACAATTTATACGATTTAACATTATTTCGCCACTGAAGGTGTGCGGGTACCTATACTCGATGTAAAGGGCCTTCATATCGTTCAATGCTATTTTTCTGCCCACTTTACAATTGGTTGGCAAATTATCTTTAAACACGGACAGTATACAATCAGAAACACGCACAAAGAGGGCGTCGTTAACCATATCATTATTAAATTCAAGTTTATAAACACTCCTTTCCAATCGAGGGTTTTTTTCTTACTGATCCAAGCTTTTCAATCGTGAACTCTTCTTCACAATGCATAGCGGCAGTTGAACTAATCTTCTAAGTCGTAACGACAGCTGCTCATTATATAAAGATACAATTCTTCAGGGTGAACAGTGTAGGCGAGCTCTGCCCTGTACCGCTCAAGTCCTCTCTACCAAATTTCATGATATTTCGAAGAGTCGAAACCATTTAAATAAGCATCAAGCTCTAGACCATTCTCGCCATGTTCATTCCTACATTCGGTAAACCCGTCGAGCAGAGCGGTGTATGCGTATTCAAGAACCGTATCAAAATAAAGCATATCCGTAACACGTGCGTCTAATATAGGTTTTAGTTTGGGAAACCAACGATTTCAAACATTCTGTCGAGGATGAAGTGGTTTCGCGTGAAGACAAGAACGTTATTATCAGATGCACTCTTCCACATCAGTCGTATCTCAAAGCATGGCTGATCGTTATTTATAAACAACGTACAAACAATGGCATACTGAGGGGGTATCACTAATCTGTTCTCTTCTTGTACCTACACCTGCAGGTTTTTATAACAATCTTCACCTCACTTCTCAACTATCACGAAGTCTATTCATCTCCTCAACACTTAATAACAACATTACGTTTACCAGAGTTTGCTTGTCTACAAGTCATTTCAAGTACATAGTTAATGGCACCGGTTTTACGTCTGAACACACACAATGACTTTATTTACGTCATATACGACATTGAGAATGCTGCTCAAAGGAAGCTCCATCGTTTTCTATTGTGAGTGTGCACAACCAGTCGGGTCAAGCTCTAAAATGATTATAAGCAACCGGTGTGCGGTTTGGCTCGGAGACAGGTGTGGATGAGTGAGTCATACCAAGCGCTAATGTTTCGTGTATGGGTTTGTTCCAACATGAAAGAATCATGCGAGTACTTGTACCCATTATTCCGGGCAATTTTTTCGAAACATAGGGCAATATCGGGTTTAATATATCGAAATGCGCACTAGACGTTCATTTCCACAAACTAAACACATTAACAATCCGGCGCACTATATGAGAGAAACATGTGCCGATATTTTTCCTTTTGCCTAGCAAGCAATAGTCGTCTCTAAATTCTATTAAAAACTAACACCGGCCTTTTGCCACAACCTCACTGCGAACCTTGTCATGATATATATGAATGTATTGGTAAAAGTATTTTAGACTATCCATTATGACAAGAATTACATTCTCAGCCGCAGGGTACGCGTACTCGGTATGATGCAGCATGACATAATACCGCCTGTCACACCACTCATCAACAAGACTCACTACCCATACCCGTTGCTTCTCTTCCGCACGCGTTGTTTCTTTCACTTCACGTTATATGTACGCTTTCATACAGTTTACCCATACAACGTAGTCCATTACATCGTTTGTGCCGCGAAATCCGGCAATGATCTCGCCAGAATATCCATAGAGTATTTGAACATCTTGTTCCTCAAGCTTCGCACATTTCAATGTAGCCTTAAAAGTCTCAAAGGAGGGATGGCTAGGCCGTCTTTCAGTATTCGCTACATCTTCCGACTTTACCGAATACCACTTCATAAACGTCGAACACGCAATATCAAAAGTCGCCATCACTATTTTTCGTCTACGTGAGAATTCTTCAAATATACTTCGGAGATCCAGGGCTTGCAGCGGCCAACTGTGCACGCAGGGGTAGAGATGTACCAAGGTAGTAGCAGGAGTCACGTGGCCTTTTGATTGATTTTACAGTGGGCGAAGCTCAGAACTTTTTCCTGTACATACGCACACACACACAAAGGAGAAAGTGAAACCCTAATTGAAACATTTACATTTTCAAATATACGTAATAAATAAACATATCGTTAACAATAGGTATATATAACATTCAGGTACTATGGTACCCAAAGGGTACGGTATCATAGGTGCCAGGAACCTGGTAACGTTTCCTATAGGTTTTACGACACACCTTTGTGCCCCTAAGTTCCTTCACACACCTCAGTTTCTGAGCCCGAAAATTGTGGGTTCCTACAGTCAGTTGGGGTGGTTATCACCCTCATCTTCTAATAAGCGTGATGTCCTTCACCTTCACGATATATTTCAGCTCCTCCCCCATTCTCACCCGCACCCCATAAGTTTTTGACCCTGTTGATACAAAGGAGTCAGCTAATGCACCATCACCATACTCATCCTTGATCTCGTGCAGTAGTCCCGAAAGCTTGATGCGTACGTATGCCGTTGTGTTGCTGGCTACAGGTATGTTTGTAACACGTGAGGTATCTGTGGCCAATTCGGTGATGTTGTACTTTATTATGTACGTGTTACCAACATTCACGATCTCCATACCCTCTTTATCGGGGGCATTAGCATAATCCCACACCTCGTTATAACTTTTGGCCAAATGAACGTTCCCCTTACATATATTCTGTGCAAACTTGCCCCAAAGAGTATTTAGGCATAACTTTGCACTAAAGCGTTTGCCAGGGTTCTTAATAATTTGGGCCCTGTCAAGTTGTATCCCTTGACGGTAACGGTACGGTAGCGCTGAATATACGCCGATTTTTCACCCTCGCTCTCAACCCCTCGAGGATAGACTGATGCTTCTACTTTATCCTTCAAAAAAGTATTTATATACGGAGTGAAAAGGTTGGGTACTTTCTGAAACCTCCATACCTCTTATATCTTCAATATTCTGTAACCATGGCGGACGGCCAGGGACAGCTCAGGACTTCTATATACACCTCTAATCTTCCGTTGGTTGGTTGTGTGATGACAGGACCCACTGTTCTCCTCTGCGCACTTCACGCACAGGGGAAACATGAGCTTGTGATCTATAACGACGGGTAAGATCGGCATCCATAAATCGCGAGGGGGAGCACAAAAGAAAGACCGAAATAGTACTTGTTCAAATTTGTTGATAACACCTCGATGGTGGGCAGGTCAGGTCCCACTAGATTTTCAGGTGCACCTAGGGGGTACGGATTGTTCTTGATGACTTAGGGATCTAAAGAACAGATGTCATAGTAATGGAGTTTTACGCCCTCCGTACGCGGAAAGTATAGCTTCAATGGGTTTGTACGCCCTCCGAACAAGCTATCACCGCATTTGAGAGGATCCAACACCAATGAGCGCTTGATCGTGTTTATTTCTTCACGGTACTGTCCATCTGTTTCCATCCGTGCATCAAACTCATGCTCCCACAAGCTCTTGTGAGTGAACTGGGTGCCTATAAGCTAATCGCGGGTGCGGGTCCATGCAAGACTGTCGGCAGGAGATCTACAGTGGATATCTCTTATGATTCCACACTCAGGACATGGGCAACCATGCCAGCAGCAACCTTTAAAGGAGTACACAGTCTTCTCACCAGTGGTACGATCTTCGCTTAGACCATCAACCCAAAAAAACACAACCATTAACCTTAATGGGTACTTCTCCCGTGTTGTGGGCGTGTTTTATGTATACTCCGGTCCGCTGCTGTATGTGTATGAGCCAGTAAATAGCCTTGTGTACATAACTGTGAGGGTTGTTTCTGTGAATGACAGCTAAGGTGTCTTTAGGCATGAAATTATTCTGAACACAGTAAAGCACAATGATGCGATTGTGGTTGCGACTTGCGGCGGATCGACTTGCAGCGGAGTTGAAACGGGCTATGTAAATCCTTCTAAAATACTGGAAACATACTCTAAGCACGCGCACATCATTCACGCAATAACGCTCACATTCATCAACTATATTATAAGGATTAGCGTCATTAAAACTGTTGCAGTAACGGTCAAAATCTTCACGCTCACTATCACTCGTGTTGGTGTAGTTAAAGTATTGTTTGGAGGGAGGTAGTCCTACGTAATTTAAAGTGTCGCTAGTGAGGAAAGTATAAGGGAAATACCCTTTTGAAACTTCGGTCACTACACCCATCACCTTCAGTAGCTTTGCTAGTTACAAGGTGTGAATAATAAAGTATCTTTAAACTGAACATTACCTCTAATTTGCATTTGTATAAGTTTGTTTCCCTTTTCAAGGGGTCGCCTGTAAATATCTTAGATGACTCGTGTTCAAGCAGTTCCTTATAAAGGAACTCTGTCAAATTTTTCCCCGTTATGGGCGAGAATATACACAGTCATTTTTTTTTAACTTGTCCGCTGACTTGACAATATAGGACACAAAGGGTTTCACAGGGCTGTCGTGTGGGATCGTTTTAAAAACGTTTTTCTGTTTACTACATTTGTGACACTCATCACACTCGTATTCCATGCACTCATCGCAGGAAGCCTGTTTACAAGTAGATGTGGGATAACCTCTTTTGTTTCAGGGTTTGTGTAAGTTTCAATATCTTAGTACACGGTTATACAGTGTTTATTTTTAGGCTTAGCATCTTTCATATAAAATACATGCTTTACTCTGTCCGCCTTATATTTTTCATGACATGTCGAACAATGAATTTCATAGCATTTATTTCCTCCAAGTGCCAATTGACTTATGGAGTTCAAAGCATTTATTATTGAAAAATGTACATCTGTACATATTACATTCCCTCTTCCCAGCTTCAACTACACGACTTTCACAATTGGAGCTTTTACACTGCTAATATACCATGTGGCATTCCTTACAGTGTTTCACTATATCATCCGCAAACTCGAGACACCCCTTGCACAAATCATGATGCCTTCCATATTTTCGACTTTTATAATAACTCGCGTAAATAGTCCTTATATTACGGATGGGGCGATACGTTGTTCCTGACAATCCTAAAATAAATAGAGGTCTGGCGCGATCTCTCACGCAACTTTTAAAAATATACACAGTCCTACGACGATCATCCATTCCAAATACAACTATACGAACATGCATTTACTGCTCTACCCTTCTCACCTCTTCAGGACACATATTACACTCAAACTCGATCTTGCAATCTGAATTCAGTTTACGAGCACGCAGCACAACCGTAGGCAACCAAATTTTTTTGACACAGGTATTTAGCACAGTGAACATATAAGCTTAGACTATTGCTATAAAGCCGCAACCACGATCGACGTTTATATGTTTCCGATAAATAACCAGTGAATTGAAATTAAGAGTAGAAGATGTGGCACTATGACCCGCAACCCGGAGTACGCTGTCAATATCTACCGTGAAGTTGTCCATATTGAAAGCTGTACTACTTTGAGAGACCTTCATTATACGCCCGAAGATATATTCTATATTTACATCGGCCAAGCGTCTGAATGGTATTACTCCGCAAAAATCATCTACATCACCATCAACTGACCCGAACCCGAAGGATAACCTCATCCGGACTTCAGGTTCTTCGAGGTTCTGAAGGGCAAACTCCACAATACGTTCAACTACGCGCCGCAGTCCATATTCAACACCGCTGCTATACAGGGTTCCAGGTTCAACCCTGACTACGTACCGATTTCTATTCAGGTCTGGGATGGGGTTAGCGGTGCGCACCAGTTCGACTGTTATACCTTCCTCTACAGCACGAGAAGCTGCTGGTGTGGAGGATATACCTGGAATTGAACAGAAATTAGAGGGAGTACAAATTTAATTGAGGAGGGAGCTAGTGCGGAGGTTGTGTCGTAAGACGTAGAGGGCTGGGGCTCTATTACTGGTGGTCTAGCAACCGGTGCAAACCTGGCAAGTTATTTATACCTGACGTGGAAGGTTCTTCATCATCGTGTCTCGGCTTTGAACTGCCATGTGGTGGAGGTGTCGTTGGCGAGGGTTCGTCAGCGGGGGTGGAGTCTGTAACCACAACTACACTGTCATCGGGGTCGTCTGTAATATCGACGATGGGGGACAGATATACTTCTTCGTCATTCACGGTTCTGTGGAAGAAGTAAAACAAGATTGTAGAATATAAGTAACATCACTTAAATTTTTATTATATTTTGTAAATGTTCCACTTAGGGGTGTGACGTGTTAGAGATGGAATCTGTAGAAAAATTCAGGTTCACAAGCCCAGCCACATGTATTATATCTGGCTCTACAGTATGTGGTAAAACTGAGTTTATGCTTAAAATCATTAAAGATAAGGGGAAGATGTTCTCAAAATTTGTACATAAAATAATATGGTGCTATTCGACGTATCAATCAGTGTTCAACGAGTACCAAGATAATATTTTGTTCCACAAAGGTGTATATGACGTTAATTCGTTAAAAGGAAATGAGCATATAGTCATTGTAATTGACGATCTCATGTTGGAAATGGATAAAACGTTTGCCGAGACATTTACAGTGTTCTCCCAACATCTTAACGTAAGCGTTTCCTTCATCAATCAGAATCTATTTTTCTGAAATAGATACATGCGCGATGTGTCGTTAAATACATAATATCTAGTCTTATTCGCGCAACGTAGAGATGTGTCACAAATTGGGGTATTAGCCAATCAGATTTTGCTGAATCAGTGAAAGGAGTTTTTAGAAGTTTATAAAGAAGCTACAAGTCAGCGTTACGGATATTTCTTTTGTGACCTTCACCCCGCGAAACACGTTTAGGGTGCTTCTAAGAACGAATATATTCCCAAACGAGCCTAAAACGTTGTATATTCCAGAATGACAAATAGGATAAAGAAATACCGTGAATTAAAAAAATCTATCATCAATTGCCTCGGGCATTGCAGCAGATGTTTGTTAAAAATATCGACTCGGACTTTTTAAAATGTATCTGTGAAATCTCCTTAATGTTATAAAATGTAATGTACCAATGAAATCCCCTCAGAAGGCTCGCCTACGTCATTCGAAGAACATAATCCGTACGCTCGCTCGTAAAGGTCAAACTGTTGGGAATAAAAAGCGAATTATTTTACAAAGAGGGGGATCATTCCTCCCCATCTTATTTTCAGTTTTGGAACCTTTACTGACTAGATTAATATAATGAAGAAAGTGGTAGTGATTCCACACAAGGTGTATGGTTCATTGCAAAGTTCAAAGAGTCCAGACACGGTTTTAGAACCCCGTAAAAGCAGGCTTAAAAGAATGGAAAGCAAATTGATAGACCTATTAAACAGGGAAAAGTCACTTCACCTGATGAGAAAAGGATCTTATACCAAGAGGCTCTGCAGAAATTTCTTTATGACTACGAAGATTATAAAAATCTGACAGAGATCCTAGTGGTTAATAGACACAGCGCGAGCAACGATCACCATGGCGACATAGGACCTGGGGTAGACGTTAGAGATGACCAACCGAAGAATAATGAAACGTAAACCATCGAGCATGTATTAAAAATCAGTCTTCCACATACATTGAGGAATAAAGGCTTAAGTCTTTATAATATATTGAATGAGGACCCCATCATACAGTGGACCGACACAGGCGAGGTCATTGTTGAAGGAACAAGGGTACAGGTATCGAATATCGTCGACATTGTCCATGATCTGGTGAGAAAGTGGGACAGGCCCTCACCATCAGGATGGAAGCATATTAAAGCAAGACTACAACAAATAAATGTCCCCAAAACATTGATAGGAAATCTGAATAGGTTAAAAGACTTGGAGCAAGTCTCGCATATGCCACAACTGAGTACGCCTTCACCCCCTACAGAGGTGTTTACAATGGTGGAGTAGTGAAAAAAGATGTTGAGAGGTTTTTGTGGGAGCAGGATGCCTATATTCTTCATAAGCCGGTGAGAAAAACGTATAAAACAGCCAGGACAACAGCGGCTTCGATTGATTCTATTTGGCAAATGGATTTAACAGACATGCAAAGATATTCACTATATAATGATGGCTGTCGCTACTTCCTATTCATAATATATTTATTCTCTAGATATCTGTGGTTAATCCCTCTGAAAAATAAATCGCCTGAAACAGCTGCTAAAGCTACCAAAACGCTGATGTTGAAAGAATACAGGGTTCCAGGCTATTTTTGTGCGGATATGGAGAAAGAATTTATAGGCCGAGCTTTTCAGAACATGTTGACAGAGTTTAATATCAGTTACTACACTAGCAATTCTAGCCATAAGGCCTCTTTAGCTGAAAGAGTTCAACGTACCATAATGGAACGCATGCATCGCTATTTTACACATAAAAACTTATACAGATATATAAACATTCTGGAATCATTGGCCTCGTCATACAATCGTTCACACCATTGCGCGATTGTGAAAACACCTAACGTTGTTTTAGAAAGAGGTACGCACACAGAGTGTGAGGTGAGAAGAGATATTCGTAGAGCACCGCCACACTCTACACATTTCAAAATCAATGATTATGTAAGACTATCGCGTTCGGAAAATAAATTCGCAAAGGGATTTGAACAAGGATGGACACGTGAAATTTTTGAAGTCAGGGCTATGAAACCAAGGCGAGATAATGATGTATTACGTTGAAGATTTGAATGGGGAAGAAATCGCAGTAGGATTTTACCGCGAGGAGTTGCAGAAAGTGACATTTGATTTAGGAAAAAATGTGTTTAAAATTGAAAAATGTTTTAGGCAGCAGAGGTTCAGGAAAGAGAAAAATGTACCTGGTGAAATGGCTAGGGTGCCCAGAAAGCTTCAACATCTATATAAAAGCTGATGCAATAATGAAGCTTAAGTAGTATGCAACATGGCGCCTAACCACTTCTATGTCACAATCCCAGCCTCTTCCTATGTCTGTACATCCTAACAACACACTAGCCAACTTTGTAACAGAACTCCATGCGCCCATTGAGTTGGAACGTGATTCGTATGAGGTGGGGTTATGCGAAATTCAGCTATCCACCAGATTCTTAAGTTTTGATTATAAAGAACCCGTTTTTACGGTTCTTAGAGATCGTAATGAGTGTGAAAAGGCAGGGGTAATTAAGGATGAAACCATGAGTGCCGCCCGAAGTGGGGAGGCCCTGTATTACAATACAGTAGTAACACTAGGCCCGGGTTGTTATGGTGTGGCCGAGAATGTTTGAGAGACTTAAACGGACGTTTAAAAAGCTCAAATCTTACAGCTGATTTAGTATTTTAAATCGTAAACAAGGAAACACCTGCACATGCAGTGACCCTAAAATCACAGGATAATAGAAATATTAAAGACAAAGGATTGTTCCAAATAATAAACGAGGGCCAATTTGGAGCAACGTTCCAAAGAGATACCTTTCACGAGGCACTTAATGTGCAGCTTAATGTATCACTTGAAATTGGAGAAATTGGGTGATGGCTATCCATCCCCAGACATGTGCTATATTTACTGCAATATCTTGGAGCATCAATTTGTTGGGGATATCCAGGCGCGTCTGGTGCGCATTGCACACATTCCTAACATAGAAGGAAGAGCTTGAGCATTACATATGACAAGCCCCATTATGTGAATGTTGTGACAAATTTATTAACCAATATCTCAATATATATAAGAACGATTGAAAGAAAAAATTTCCCATTCGGTGATGGGAGCTTAACAGTGAAGCTGCACTTTCATCGCATTCAGTTATAATGACTCGAAGGCCTTTCACAGTATATCGAGGGGAGATATCAGCGTGGGAGTGGGCTTCGATCCATTTTTTCAACCATAGTACGCACGGCTGTCCCATTGTTGAAGAGGGGAGGCCAGATACCTCGGGGGGAAAGCGTTACAATCAGGTTTTAAAACGACAGAAGACATAATGGGTAGAGCTAAACCTAAAGAAGCTCTAAAAAATATATTTAAAACGTACACGGGACTAAATCATCAAAGATGCAAAGAGAAAAATGTGTGGTGGCGGGAAGGAGAAGAGGGCTGTCCGGAAGAAGGGGTTACCAAAACGAGGCGTTAAACGTAAAGGGACATCAAAAAAGAAGAAGAGTTCTAAGCCAATTAAACCTATGGTTGATAATTTTTTTAACTGATATAAGCTGAGGACATTGCTCTCACGAATCATAGGCTGATTATTACTTATCGAGAGAGGTGGCACTATTTCAGACTCGTCATGGCACGCATCATATATCCGTGTAGCTCACAATGTTATAAATCAGAGCTGTCCCTCTTTGATATGCCCCCAACACAAGTTTCTATTGAGCACTGTGACTGTATTAAAATTAACCCATTAAACACAGTGCCCATATGAAATTCGTGATACTCAGCTCAGGCCCTACTTTTTTGATCCAAGTTGCATGCACATGTACGCTAAACTACGTATAGCCCATTCTGATGGAACGGACTGCGATGATAATTATTATTCTGCATACCCTGAAACCAACATTTTGCACTCCATATTCAGTCAGTGTGAGGTGTATTTAAACCAGGTCAACATTTCGGGAGGAAAGGTTTATTATCACCTACGGGCCTATCTGGAAAATGTCCTCAACTTTTCAAAAGAAGCGAAGGATACCTTTCTAACTGCCCAGGGCTATTATCAGTCTAAAGACGAAAGTAGTATAAAGGACAAATTTAAAAATTCTAAAAAGAAGATACATGAATGCTATGGACGTCTGCATATATACTTCACATTCCAGGGGAAATTGCTTATGAATGGGGTGGATATGAAATTAAAGCGACCCGCACGAATCCTGAGATCTGCATAAATCTGGAACCTGATCAAGAAGAGGGCGCAAAACCCGTTGTGATTCACATTATGGAAACATATCTCCGCGTGCGTCGAGTGAAATTAAGCTCTGCTAAACAATTAGAAATTGAAAAAAATTTAATACACGCAACAGTAAAATACCCAATTAACAGAGTACAGATCAAACTATACACGGTGCCCACAGGGTTGGCCTCGAAACAGATAGAAAACGTGGCCCTAGGAGTTCTACCTAAAAGGTTATTAATTGGAATGCAGGATCACGCTTCAACGAATGGAAAATATAAAAAGAGCGAATTTAAATTTGAGAAATTCGGTCTTAAAAATATAATTTTATACGTCAATGGCGTTGCGTTGGGTGGGACTATGGATACGGACTACTCATCAGACGCTGTGTTCCCGCTTTGCGCGAGAGCTTGTAGTAATCTGGCCCATATTGCAGGTGCTTGTGATGAGCTTGGGACTGGGGTAACGCAGAAAGAATTCATCGATCAATTTAACCTTTACCCGTTTGATATCACACCCGACTTCTCTGCTAGTGTAAATACACACTTAAGTCCACAACAAAGTGGGAACATCTCAGTCAGATTGGAATCCGCCAACCCCAGAGACGCTACTATTAGTAGGAGTCACAAGCTCTAATTGAGGTCGACCGCTTTAGGAACGTAGATACTGACTTTTAAAATGGATGCGAATACACTTCAGAGAAAAATGAATAGTAACTGAATCACACGCTCCAAATTTATCGGTGTGTTTGCGAAGAATGAAACATTGAAATTACCGACTACGAGAAAATGCTGGGAATTACTGTCAACACAGATGTTGGTGGCGAAGGGATTCATTGGTTTGAAATATACTTTAAAAATAAGGAAAGAATTTATTATTTTAATTCACTGGGGACTCATTCCTGAAGTGACCCTGTTATTGTAAAATTTCTCGAACAGTTGCATAGCCCTGAAATTGAATGGAATCCCCACCGATTACAAGGATATTTTAGGAATACTTGCGGGATGTATTGTCTTTCATTTCTCATGCATATGTCACGTGGAAAGGGGTTTATACATTTTTAAAAATTATTCGATTTGTGCGACACTGAGCTGAACGATGAATTAGTATGTGTGCAGATAAAGAAAAGGTTCCCATTTGTGCGCACTCGATATATTGTGTAAAGTTTTACTCGTGTGTTTATACACACACACACACACACACAATATATATATATATATATATTATATATATATATATATATATATATATATAATATATATATTTATATAAATATATATATATATAATTGTAACTATATTGTGTAAAATATAAGATTTCCCCAATAATGTTAGTCTTGTACTCTGTAGCTTATTCAATTATTGGATGTACGAGTAATACAATCCACTCAACTATAAGTGACCACTGGAATTTTCCTTTCGTGACAGGTATTATCAGCTCAAATGGTCAACTCGTATTTTAAAAGAATAAATTGGAGTAGAATGCTTTATTACCTTACTTGTGAAAATATATATATATATAAAGTTGTTTAGTGACAACCGATTTTACAATCACCTAAAACTGAAAAATAATTTTTGAAAAATATAAAGTGATAATCATCAGAAATGATGGAGGGAGAACGACAGATTAGCCATCAAAGTTTTTAAGATGTTTATTTTGTCGAGAGATCGGCTATATGATAAATGGCGACTCAAATGAACAACTCGTGTTTTGAAAGAATAAATTGGCGTAAAATGCTTTATTCCCTAACCTGTATCTCCGACGGATTATCCAGAAAGGGTTTGAAGGTCTTTAACAGCAGAATTTGATGCAGGTGCGAGATACTCCAACACTGGATAGTGGATCACCTAAAGCTGAAAAATAATTCCACCAGGGTGATAGGACAACGGATAAAACAGTAGTTTATTCCGAAAAATCTGAATGTTAATGGAGAATTTACAGAGTATTGAAAAGAGATATTTATTCCAAAACTACAGAAAGGTGTCTGAACAGAGAGAGAAAAGTTTTGTTTTGGTGATCACTTCAGACAAAAAACATATGCGAATCATTATCAGATTTTCAGAAAAGGATTAGCTTCCCTGAAAGGTATTAACGTCTAAAACTGAAAATTATTTAAAAAAGGTAAACGTGAAATCAAAGTTTTTGAGAGAGAGAAGATCTGAGTGCATTTATTATTATTATTATTATAATTATAATTATAATTATAATTATTATTATTATTATTATTATCTAAAAGAGCGTTCATGGGACTTTTGTAACTTACTGTAAATGTAATTTTCTTAAATCTATACATTTTTATACAAACAAATATATGTGTGTGTGTGTTGTAGAAGATCTATGAACGTATAGATGGTGTAAACGGATGATGACGGAGGGAGTTGAAGACCTATGAACGTATATATAGTTTTGTGTGTAATAATAGGGATTCTATGAGCGTATATATAGTTGGGAAGTTTGTGTGCACTTTTTAAATGTTCAAACGATATATACACTGTGCCAACTGGCTGGTAATGCCTGGAGGCACTGGCTTCAACGCCAACTGGCTGAAAGACACTTCTAAACCCGGTGATACTGTGAAGATCTCTTATTATGCGTCTGCATCTCGCAGGCGACGGATGCTCTCTCTCTCTCTCTCTCTCTCCTCTCTCTCTCTCTCTCTCTCTCTCTCTCTCTCTCTCTCTCTCTCTCTAAAAGAGCGTTCATGGGACTTTTGTAACTTACTGTAAATGTAATTTTCTTAAATCTATACATTTTTATACAAACAAATATGTGTGTGTGTTGTAGAAGATCTATGAACGTATAGATGGTGTAAACGGATGATGACGGAGGGAGTTGAAGACCTATGAACGTATATATAGTTTTGTGTGTAATAATAGGGATTCTATGAGCGTATATATAGTTGGGAAGTTTGTGTGCACTTTTTAAATGTTCAAACGATATATACACTGTGCCAACTGGCTGGTAATGCCTGGAGGCACTGGCTTCTACGCCAACTGGCTGAAAGACACTTCTAAACCCGGTGATACTGTGAAGATCTCTTATTATGCGTCTGCATCTCGCAGGCGACGGATGCTCTCTCTCTCTCTCTCTCTCTCTCTCTCTCTCTCTCTCTCTCTCTCTCTCTCTCTCTCTCCTCTCTCTCTCTTAGGTTACGTTTACCCCTTTGGGGGTGAGGCCATCCCAGCTTCTCCCCCAAAGAGGTTAGGTGGACACCCCCTAGCTTTCTGGAGGGATTCTCCATTTTTTTTCACTCTGGAGGTTGGCACTGGGGGAGGGGGTTTGGCACCTTGCAACAACGGGGTGGGGTGGATGGCACTGGCACTCATTTGATCAACATTGCAATTGCTCTGCACTCGTCCTTTTTGCGGGCATACTACTGAGTCTTGTCCGCCCATCTATGGAGTACGCTTCTCACGTGTGGGGCGGTTCAACCGACACATCCGTACTTGACCGTGTGGAATCAAAGGTTTTTCGTCTCATCAATTTCCCGCCTCTTACTGACTGTCTTCAATCCCTCTCTCTTCACCGCAATGTTGCCTCACTTTCTCTTTACTATTGCTTTTTTAACGGACACTGCTCTTCTTAACTCTAACTTCGTGCCTCCCCCTTTAAGGACAGCACGCAGTACCAGACTTTCGACACATTCTCATTCCTTTTCTGTCCAACCCTCTAACGCAAGGGTTAATCAGTATTTTCACTCTTTCATCTACTCAACCGGTGAACCATACATAATTTTAGTGTGCATTGATAACCAATTTGCGCAGTACTGTAATAATTTCAATTTGTGCAGTGATAAATTAGGTTCTATATCCGATATAGAACGTAATTTATCACTGCACAGATTTTCAATTTATCACTGCACAGATTTAAATTATTACTGCGCAAATTTATTATCACCACACTAAAATTCGGTATGCGGTGAACTCTGGAACAATCTTCCTCAATCCATCGTTCCCCTCTGTGTATGACCTCCAATCTTTCAAACACCGAGTGTTCAAGCATCTTGAAAACCCTGGTCCTTGATTTGGGCTATCTTCTTCTTTATGGGGGATGTGGGTTTTTGCGGGTTTCGCCTTGGCCCCTCCTTCCTGCATAAAAAAATATATAAATGAAATCGGTGTTTAGAGAAAGGTAGTCCCAAGACCGAAATAGGGCCGTGGTTAACATCCTGTAACTCAAAGCCTACTCTCGTATGAGAGAGGCTTCCCGTAGGTGCGGCCGTAACTCCAAAATAATACAACTCTTCCACGTATGCTGATAGGCCTAACCCAGGTAGGCTTAAGAATAAGCTGGCTATTGCTACCAATTCTATAATCATATAACTCGGGTAAAGTCACATATCTAACGTCGCAGATTTTACATAACTAAGCGACTGATAGCTAGTCAAAACTAATGAAGAGTTAGCACTTGGCGGAAATCTTTTATAAAGGCTATAACTTTTTTAAGAAGAAACCACATCACACGCACTTTTCACGGAAAGTTACTGTAGAGGACATTGTCGCTAATAATTTGATGTAAACAGCAAACAAGTTCGTTTGCTACAAAAAATTTTAAAGCAAAGTAGTTGGGCCAAAATGTTGTTCAGCTGAGTAAACTGTTCGTCCGCGTGAGAAGCTGGGAGGAGCTTATTTGTCGATAGTTCTAAGCTCCGCCCAACGGAGCTATTTTATAATTTGTACTGTTTGTGGTAAAAATAACACTGGTCAACAAAGATTTTTCATCAGAGTAAAATTTGTGGTGGCTGGATAGCATTTTTCACGCTGATTCCAAAACTGCATTCAGATTGTTTCTAGCACGTATGGTTTTCAAGATGAAGGCATATATATAACTACACAGATTTAACCATTTTAAATAAGCAAAATACTAATATTTCAACATTTGATTGTGTTTTTTATTGTGTTTTTTTAGTTTATTCATCTTATTTATTTCAATTATCTTAATTATACATCTTATGTATTTCAGGTGTGAGCTTTTACGTCTAGCAGCATTGTGATTCAGGCAACAACGCCGTGCTTTGTGTGTCAAAAGATCAGTCCAGTCCAAGAACTTGTTGTGTCAAGTTGGTGTACATTTTTTTTGAATTTATAGTTTGCTCAGGTCAGTCAACATGCCTCGACAATGTAAGAATGACCCCGACAAGTTCTGTTTCGTATGCGGCCAGTTGACAACTAAACACAGCGACGAAGTATTACAACCGACATTAAGAAAATATACAAGCTATACTTTGGTTGCCATCTAGGTGACCAAGATAAACCATGGGCGCCACATCAAATCTGTTCTGGCTGTTCAAATGGATTACGTGATTGGCTTAACAAAAAGAAAGCTTCAATGCCATTTGCCATACCCATGATATGGAGGGAGCCGAGAGATCATCATGAAGACTGTTATTTTTGTAGTGTGAACTTAATGGGGTTTTCTGCCAAGAACAAACACCAGATTGTATATCCAAACTTGGATTCAGCACGTAGACCAGTAAAACATGATGAAACATTGCCCATTCCAATTCCCCCAAGTGATAGGCTAGATTCTATCATAGATGACATGGAAAGTGATGAAAGTGCAACTGGCGTTTCCGGACTATCTACAGAACCAGAGTACACTTTTGAAGGTAGACATTTAGAGCCTAAAAAGTTAACCCAAGGACAGTTGAATGATCTTGTTAGAGACTTATCGCTGTCTAAAGAGAAATCAGAGCTTCTCGCCTCAAGACTAAAGGAGAACAATTTACTTGAGAACAATGTTCGTATTAGTTACTACCGAAAGCGGAATTTTGAATTAACAGCATTCTTTTCAGTAGACGGTCCTCTCTGTTATTGCCATGACATCAATGGACTATTTACAGCCATATCTCAGACGTATGTGGCATCTGAGTGGCGCCTCTTTATTGATTCGTCGCAGAGAAGCCTGAAAGCAGTTCTTTTGCATAATGGTAATATAATGCCATCCATCCCCATTGCCCATTCCGTCCATCTAAAAGAGACATATGACAATATGGATATACTACTTAAGGCAATCAAATACGACAGTCATCAATGGAATGTTTGTGGAGATCTAAAAGTTATAGGAATGCTTATGAGTATGCAGTCAGGATTCACAAAATTTTGTTGTTTCCTTTGCCTGTGGGACAGTCGCGCCACTATAGAACATTACACCAAAAGTGACTGGCCACTTAGGTATACATATGTCCCAGGGATAAGCAATGTCCAGTCTGTCCCTTTAGTGGATCCCCAAAAGATCTATCTGCCACGTCTTCACATTAAGCTTGGTTTAATGAAGAATTTTGTTAAAGCAATGGGTAAAGTCAATTCTGAAGGGTTCCAATACATTTCAAGGAAATTTCCGAAGGTTACTGCAGCAAAATTGAAGGAAGGAATTTTTGTTGGGCCACAAATAAGGGAGGTTTTGAATGACACTGAATTTTAAAAAGTCCTAAGTCCGCTGGAATTGAAGGTTTGGCTGGCGTTCAAATGGATATGTGAAAACTTTCTTGGAAGCAACAAGTCACCTGCGTATAAGGATAGAGTCAAGAACCTCCTTGATGCCTTCAAAGAAATGTAGTGTCGAATGTCGTTAAAAATTCACTTCCTGCATTCCCACTTAGATTTCTTTCCTGAAAACCTTGGTGCAGTGAGTGACGAGCAAGGAGAGCGCTTCCATCAAGATATTCAGATGATGGAGAAGCGCTACCAAGGATATTGGAATGAAAGCATGATGGCGGACCATTGTTGGATGCTGTATCGTGACAATCCAGGCCAAATTTACAAAAGGAAATCACACTCACAGCGCTTTTAATAAAATAATGTATATATTCTTTATTTATAAGTACATTGAATAAGGTATATGATGTATTTGTCGTTTAGCATTCCTAAGTGTGATCTATACATCCATAAATTTTCTTATAGCAATATCAAAAACTTAAAAATATCAAAACCAGTGTATCTATATAACTATACGTGCTAGAAAACAAATAAAACCAGATTCGAAATCAGCGCGAAATATGCATTAAGAAAAGTGTGATCATGTTTGTGATGAGAAAAAAAAGTTTCATTTTGTTGGCCAGTGTAAAGATTTGGTGCATCTAGTAGTCCGTGAGCCAGACCTTGAAATTTTGTAGTTGTCTACCAAATGTAGGGAGTAAATGACTATGATTTTCAGTTAGCTTGATGTGTAAACTGTATGAAATCATGTAATAGACATCCTACATTCCCAGCTAAATGACATTTTTACCATCATCTTTGTAAATGGCCACCAGATTCAGTCAGATTTTACACATGTTTGATATTTGGTTCTAGTTTGAAATCCGTTTGTGCTAGACATGTTGACTACGAATAAAAAAAATTTCAAAATGAAATAACATCTTTTTGTAGTACACTTGTAGAAATAATGGAAATAATTCAGGAGAAAAACATCTTTTTAGTTTTTTAACATTTATTTAATATAGTTTAGATATAGTTTTGCAAAATTTATTGGAGTGACTACAAGACATATGGTGCTGATTAGCCTCACACGTGGACAAAACAAAATTATTATAAACATTTCTGAAATTGCTAATTACGTGCTATTCTGCCGCCATCTTTGAAACTGGCTGCCAATTTAAGCCAGCTCTAACACATGTGATATATTGAACTGTACAGTAGCTCAAAATCCGTTTGTGCTAAATATATTGACCAAGAATTAAACGTTGTTCATAATAACATTATGCATAGGAACGATAATGTACAATAGGGTATCCCGTTTTGGACGAATCTCAAAGTTATTAATGTCCAGCCCTCTCATATCGTGACAAATGATAATTTAAGTATGCTAACCAATTTTTAGACAAAATCAAAAGATTTGACCCCCGAGCACTCGATTCGAAAATTTTAGGGTCAAATTTTTTTACAAATTTTAGTTTTTTCGATTTTATGCCTATAAATTCAATTTTAGACACTTATAAATGGTTTCATCCGATGCATATTAAAAGAACGAATCATTTGATGCCAAATTTATATAGGTTTGGCTTAAAAAATTTGTTTTTATTTACTTTTTTCTTATTTTTTTTCAGGATTTAAGCTAGTCAATTAGTTACCTAATGATTAACTATGGCTTCGAATGAACGAAAGTTAAGAAAAGATAAGGAACGTGATGATTCTGTTCTTGAAGATCTCCTTCCTCATTTGGAACCACACAGAGGGGCACTTTTTCCCTCAAATGGAGATGTTCTTCGTCACTTTTTAAGTCTAAAAAGAAACTCCATGAGGAATAACTCAGTAGAGGAGACAATAAAAGTAGTTTTGGAAAAAGTTAAACGTTTTTGGATCCTGGCCAGTATACCTTCTAAAGATGTTGGGCGTCATCCGAGACCTAAACAGTTATTAAAGGACTTAATTAAAAAGAGAGATACTATTGCACAAATTGCAGAACGTCCTAATTATAACAATAAACTTCAGGAATTTAACCAGGCTTTAAAAAACGTTTTGACATCAGCTCTCAGAATGCTGAAGAAATTATAATGAAAGATCCACTAAGAAGTAATGAAGCGAAAATTTGGGATGTTAAATTTCTGGAAGATCAGAGAGGAGACAGGGAAATGTGCTTAGGAGGTCTAGACTAAAGCTAAGCTGAAAGAATCCAAGAAATAAAAAACCGTGAACTAAAAGAATCACAAAGGAAAGCAATGCCTGGAACATCTAAAATGAATATGGTCTATCAAGAAAATTCGTCTTCAGAATCGGAGCAAGATGATCCAGAATTTAAACTTTCGAGTGCGAAAAAAGGTCCTAAGCGTCAAAATATTATGAAGTCTCCTAAAGTTAGCAATATAGCTGTCAGATTAAACTTGTCATTAAATCAAAGAACAGCTTTTGCTGCTACTGTGCTTTCTGCCTGTGATATAGATTTAGAAACAGTCAGCCTGTCCAGAACAACTTCTTGGAATGCAGGAAAGAAAACTAGGGAGAACACATCTAAGAAAGTGAAAATCGATTTTGAGCCTCCAAATTTCTCTTCGCTCCATTGGGATTCTAAAATAGTTACAGAATTGAGAGGTGAAAAGAAAGAACGGTTGGCTATTTTAGTTTCGGGAATGCCAAGTACGAAGGAAGGCAAAATTTTAGCGGTTCCAGATATCCCTGATGCTACTGGATTTTCTCAAGCCCAAGCCACTTTTGAAGCTGCTATGGATTGGAATCTTGAAGGAAGAGTGATTTCGTTGTTTTTTTATACAACCGCATCGAATTCCGGTTGGATCAATGGTGCTTGCAAAAGACTAGAAGACTTATTAGGACAGAGGATACTCTGGTGCGCATGTAGGCATCATATATTTGAAACCATTTTGAATGATGTTTTTAAAGTAATATTTGGCAAATCAATATCACCTGATCATGAAATTTTTCAAAAATTTAGACAAACTGTATGGAAGAATTTAGATACGAGCAAGAAACATAAAACATTGGAAACAACAAACAGATACCTAAAGAATAAAATTGAAGATGTAACAAAATATCTTTATGAAATCCTGCAAAATGAAGATAGCAATGTATTACTTTGCGGGGATTATAAAGAAAGTGCTGAGTTATGCCTACAGATTTTGAATCAAACTCCACCAAAAGGAATTCGTTGGCTTCATCCTGGAGCCTCGCATCGTGCTAGATGGATGGCTACTAGTGATGTAGCGGATGTCATTTTTTTCACATCCGCGGATGCTGATGCGGATGTTTGATTTCAACATCCGCGGATGCGGATGCGGATGCGGATGTCTACATTTTCGTTATTTTTTAGGATATATTCGAGATTTGTTGTGTTTAACGTATATAATAAGTTATTATATAGAGAGAGCTGTAGCTATAATGTAGTATAATTGATTAATTGTACAATAATTGCTGTACTTTTCTCTGAACATATAAAATAATATCAAGCATCTAACTAATATAGAAATCAATTAGTGAATTCGTCTGCAAATAAATTCGTTATATTTTGTTGAGTTTCAGCCACAATTAGAAACCATAATTGTGTTACCAGGATGCGGGACGTGAACCCAACTCAAATGCACCCCACCGACCTCTTCCCCAACCTCCACCCTTATAGAAAGAGATCTTTAATTAGCTTGATAACTATTTATATTAAGTTTAAAGTTTTATTAGGCATATTTATAAATGAGTAATTAAAATAAAGTAAACTAAGATGTTCATCGTTTAATGTTCAAACTTAATTATAGGAAGGTTATGCTTAAGGAACATTAATTTTTCTGCCTTTTCTGTTGCCAGTCTGTTTCTCTTTTCATCATATATTAATCCAGCACTGCTAAATAATCTCTCACTTGGTACGTTTGTTGGAGGACAGGCTAAATGTTTCCTTGCAAGTTTACTCAAGTATGGATAGATATTCTGCGTATTTTTCCACCAACTAATAGGATTGTCACATGCAGCCAGGCGTTTTTCTTGGTGATAGCTCTCGATCATTTTTACTACATCTTTTGACATCGCGTAGGTCTCGTCATTGCTGCTTGACTCAAGAAACTGAGAGACAGATTCTGTGATAGATTTGCTTGTTGAAGGTGTTGGTTCTGTCACTGAAACTTTATTCTTTTGGTGGGTGGCGAAGCGACAGATTCAAGAGATTGAAGCTCTTCAACTGCTTTGCCAAGTGATGATTTAACTCGTTCTAATGTACTAGGTGAAAATAACTTAGCTTTGTAACGTGGATCTAAGTAGGTTGCAAGAGAGTAACTTCATACAAGAACAGCCTCTCGTCTTGTCGCTTGCATCACTTTTGCGCACAATGAACTAGTTCTATTAATATAGTAGAATTTGATAATTTCCGCTTATTAATGACGTTTTATCTCAACGGTCCACATCCGCACGACATCCGCAGTCCAAAGTGCGGATGCGGGTGCGGATGCGAGAAAATGTGCGGATGTTATGCGGATGCGGATGTGACCTACATCACTAATGGCTACCATCATGCATTGTATAAAAATGTTTGCTTTTAGTGATCAAGCAGGTTACACTGAAAATATGGTGAATAAGCTGGAAAGAGTATGCAAATTTATAGTAATGATATATATCAAAGTTTGGGTGTCATCTAGAAAAGGAGTTGAAGCACCTGAAAATGACCTGCAGTTATATCACGACTTGCAAGCATACAAGAAAATCGATGAAGAAGTAGCAAACCAGGCTATTAAGGCCCTTGATCGCCACCTCTGGTATGTTACTGAAGAAATGGTATGTACCGCTTTCTTTATTTTCAGAAAATTTAAGTGGTGAATTGAAGACCAAAATTGCTAAATCAATATCGAAATTTGAGAAGCGAGGATTTTCTAACCGACGAGGACCACCAACATTTCCTACACTTAACCCTTCCACGAGACTTCCAAATCTAGCTGGGCCAAACTCATGGCTCTTCTTGAATTTATTCACTTATTCTGGTAACTGGCTTAGAAAATCTGCAAACGAATGGAAAGATGATGAAGATTTCAAAAGAATGAGTAATTTTGTACACTATATGAGAGTAGGGGATGAGAATTAGCCGAAAAAAGACCGAATATACGAGGGGAAGTGACATTGAGTGGAGAGCGTGTTAAGACGGTGAAGTATTTTAAATACTTGGGGTCAACAGTGGATGCAGAGGGGGGAGCAGAGAGAGAGATAAACTGTAGAATACAGTCGGGGTGGAAGAACTGGAGAGACGTATCAGGGGTGCTCTGTGATAAGAGGGTCCCAGTGAAACTGAAGGGAAAGGTATTCAAAACAGTGGTGAGGCCGGCAATGTTGTATGGAATGGAGACTGTGCCAATGAAGAAGAGCAATGAAAGAAAAATCGATGTGGCTGAAATGAAGATGTTGAGATGGATGTGTGGAGTGACGAGGAGGGATAGGGTCCGAAATGAGCATATAAGAGGAACAGTGAAGGTGGCGGAAGCATCTAAGAAGGTGCAGGAGGCCAGGCTGAGGTGGTATGGACACGTCAGGAGAAGAGAGGAGGAGTATGTGGGGCGCAGAGTGATGGAGATGGAGTTGCCGGGGCGGAGAAGAAGAGGAAGACCGAAGACGAGATGGAGGGACTGTGTGGTGGCGGACATCAGGGAGAAGGACTTGGAGGAGGACGTGGTATACGACAGAGGAGAGTGGAGAAGACGAACCAAAAACAGCAGAAGAAGAAAATATGAGAGTAGTAAATGACACTGCCGAACGAGGTGTTAAATTAATAGAAGATTATGCCAATTCGATCACTAGAGATGAAAAACAAAAACAATATCTGCTACAGGTGGTTGAAGACAATAGACAAAAAGTGCCTGATTTCAAGGAAAAAACATTAACCATGTTAGAGATTAGGCCGCGTATTCGAAAAATCGAAAATAAATTCTTAGTTCTTTATTTTAAAAGGAAGATTTTAGGTTTATGGAGTTCGGTACTTTTTTTTTTATTGCACTTGTTTTATATTTTTTCTCATCTTGTTTTAATTTTATAATTGTGTAATGTCTTTGTATCGAAATTTGCTCTTTACTTTCTGTAAGGAATCAAAAATGTTGTCCTAGTTGAAGTTTTAGTCATTTTTTATGAAAAGAAAGTTTTTTTTTTTTTTTTCTTATGTAGAGGAAGCTTTTGTTTTTCTAGTCCATAAAAGAGGGATATTTTTATTATTTTCAGCATTTTTGTTTGATAATTAAACGGAAAACGATTAATTTTCTTTTATTTGCCTTATTTATTTAATAAACTTGAAAGCAACAAGAGAAATACTCTAAAAATTTTAATAAAATGCCTTAAAAATATTTAAAAAAATCATATAAACCCAAATGTTTAGGCCAAACCTATATAAATTTGGTATCAAATGATTCATTTCTTTAATACGCATCAGATGGAACCATTTATAAGTGTCTAAAATTGAAATTATAGTCATAAAATCGAAAAAACTAAAACTTTAAAAAACATTTGACCCTTAAATTTTTGAATCGAATGCTCGGGGGTCAAATTTTTTTATTTCGGTCTAAAAATTGGTTAGCATACTTAAATCATCATTTGGCACGATATGAGAGGGCTGGACATTAATAACTTTGAGATTCGTCCAAAACGGGACACCCTAATGTACAATATATTATTTACATGTTTTTATGCTGAGAGTTAAATTTTGGAAATTACATTTCCTCTACCAATTACTTCATCTACCTGATACTTTGGCGTACTTTTGCATTAATAAATAGAGCGACAAAAACACACATTATGTTATTTACTGTGCTATCTGAGCTGTACAAAATCATGTTTGAATCCTTTCAAACTATACAGTCTCATTTGGCACCCATTCAAAAAATTATTACATAGGGCGGTACGAAAGTAATACCTCTTGTTTTATTTCTCACAAAATATAATTCCAGTTACAATGAAAATTACAGGGAATATGCATACATGCGTAGCAAATATAAAGTTATTTTTCCACATACACTCCGTCAGCTGCAATGCACTTTTGCCAACGTTGAACCAGGCGCTGTATTCCGGCGTTGTAAAACTCCTTGTCACAACATCGGAACCAAGCCCGAACCTTCTTCATCATGTCAATATCATCAAAGTGTTGCCCACGTGTTGTCTTATGGGTCCGCTCCATAGACTGTCGCTTGGTTTCGAGGTCATAATGGTGAATCTATGTTTCGTTGCCTGTGTATGCGCGATAGGAATTCCTCACCTTCGGCTTCATAGCGTTCGACGAGTTCCATACTTCCGATTGCCTTTGTGCTCTTCCGTCAACAATCTTGGGGACCCACCAGGCACAAAGTATCAGTGGTCCTGTATAATGCTTATGACTGCTGGTTTTCCACTGTCTCACACATTTGAAGTGTTGTGACTCGGCGATCCTGTTTAATGAACACATCAATCCGACTCTTGTTTTCCGGTGTCACTGCGGTTGCAAGCCGACCACTTCGAGACTTGTCTTCGATATCGGTTTTTCCGCTCTTGAAACGCTTTGCCCAACGTCTAACGGTGGTCATATCAACGGTAGAGTGGCCGTACACATTCTTTAAATGTGTATGAATATCCACTGGAAAAACCTCTCCTGTAGTAAAAAATTCAATAACTGTTCTCTACTTCTTACGCACATCCAGCGAGGCAGCCATTTTGACAGCGTGGTGTGTTGTGGTCACATGACCGATCACAGCGGCGTCCAACTTAAAATGGGCGGGAGGTACAAACCTTTCATTGTGACCTCGCGTAGCTTTCCTACAACGCTTTGGTTACGAACTGAAGAATAAGAAGCATTACTTTCGTACCCCCACCTCGTATTTTCACCTAATTCAACATGCACCAGACATATTAGTCTGGTGCATGTCAAATCCGTCGAATTATAATTGTTGAACATATGCATATGTACCCGTATCTTTGCATATAGAAATTATTCTCATCTATCTGTATTTTTATAAATTCATGAACAAAAATGTGTCAATGCTTTTTCTATTGTTTCAGATACATTGCAGCGCCAGAGTATGCCTACAATCATTTTTATACTATACTGAGCAATATAGCCAAACAGTGTCAGACAGTGGGATGAAACCTAAACGATGGAGGGTAGAATGTGGCGTATACATTATATGCAGTAATGAGTCACCCCTTAATGAACTGTCCAGCCCTCAAGATAATCATCCGTGGAAAACGCTTCGTCAAGCTGCAGAAGGTAGACAATTTCAGCCGATTGTCAGGATTATAAGTGGAGACAATCCCACTACTGCTCCGAAGTTACATTATCACTGGAAATGCAGATCAGAATTCATTCACAAAAAGACGTTGAACCGGCTGGAAAAAGAATGTTTTGCGACTGGACCCCCATATCAGAGAATCATCCAGAGAAAGGCATTCTACAGAGTCCAGAGTATATGATAAAATTTGCATTTTCTGCTGTCAGAAAGTAACTTGAGTATTTCAAAGGAACGAATAGTCGTGAACCTTTGAAAGCAGCAGTAGAATTCTGACGAAACACCATTAATATTCAATTAAATCTGCCGAACGTGAAACCCGTGCATCAAAAGAAGGCATTGCTTTCCATTAAATATGACCTATCCACGAAATAAAAAATTGGAGCTGGTTCTTGACATGCACTAACAGCAATAACAAGTTGACAAAGTTTCTTGCAGACAGCTAGAAAGATAAAAGTAGAAGACAACGGTTGGGAAATAAAAACACGTTTTAAATAAAACCAGGTGCAACAAGATGTAGAATATTTGTGTGATAGTTGTGATGAGTGGAAAGTGAAATATTATGTTATCATTGTAAAAATATGTAATGCCTAATATTACATAAAAGGTCGTGTGTTTTGTAGTCATTCAATAACTTTTCCAAAATTATGTCAAACTATATGCAAAAATGGTGGAAATGTGAAAATAGGTGATTTTTTGCTGCAATATTTTCATTATTTGTAATTACTGTAAGTAGTATGAAATCATGTAAATAGTATCTTAGCATATGCAAAATGTTATTGTGAACAACGTGCTTTACTCACTCCATTTATTAACGCAAAAGTACTGCCAAAGTATCAGATAGATGAAGTAACTGTTTGAGGAAATGTAATTTCCAAAATTTAAATCTCAACATAAAAACACGTAAATAGTGTATTGTACATTATCGTACCTATGCATAATGTTATTATGAACAACGTTTAATTCTTGGTCAATATGTTTAGCACAAACGGATTTTGAGTACAGGCCAATATGTCACATGTGTTAGAGCTGGCTTAAATTGGCGGCCAGTTACAAAGATGGCGGCAGAATAGCACGTAATTAGCAATTTCAGAAATGTTTATAGTAATTTTGTACAATTCACACGCGAGGCTAAACAATCCCTCCAATTAATTTGGCAGAACTATACCTAAACTATATCAAATAAATATTAAAAACTGTAAAAATATGTTTTTCTCATGAATTATTTCCATTATTTTTACATGTGTACTACGAAACGATATAACTTATACATTAGCGCATGTGTTATTTCATTTTGAACAAACTTTTATTTGTAGTCAACGTGTCTAGCATAAACGGATTTCAAGCTAGAACAAAATATCAAACATATGTAAAATCTGATTGAATCTGGTGGCCATTTAAAAAGATGACGGTAAAAATGTAATTTAGCTGGGAATGTGGGATGTCCATCACGTGATTTCATACAGTTTACACATCAAGCTAAATGAAAATCATAGTGTCATTTAGTCCCTACATTTGCTAGGCAAATTTTGTCTGACTCATGGACTAATCTAGTTAGGCCACGCTTGTGCAAAATTTTATACTTCTTTGTGAAATCGAAAAAAACGAGGAAAAGCAAGTCAGTCCATAAATTTAGAAAAATACCACAGACATAAAAATTTTGAGCTTCACATGAAAAGCCAGTGAGACCAAATTTGTGAAGTTGCACTCAAAATGTAAGTGGTTCATGAGCTTTATCGTAAATGTTAAATTCTCGCTGGCTTTAAAACTTCTGTTCAAAAGGTAGGATGAACGCTAATTTTGTGCAAAATTTGTGTTTAAAAGAAAAAGGTGTTGCCTACAAAATTCATGGACTAGTTTGAAAATGCATCCTGCAAAAAGGGACAAAAATTTTGCGTGCATAATAATAAAAAACCTTTAAAAAGAACAGGAGAAGAATAACATAAAAACATTTGGCATTAAAAAGTCAAAGTTAAAATTTTTTTTAGCGGTAGCTCTTAGAAAGATTATATATAACCCAGCATCTTGGGTTAGGGGATACTCTCTGTCTTACACACCCCATTTAGAGAGATTCCTCTGCCGAGCGGTGCCCCCCAAAGTACTGTGAGGTATTGAAAAACTCATGATCTTCACTTGCCCCACAAACACCTTGAAATGGGAGACCCAAAATGGGTGCACACACATTTCTACATTACTGTACAGTCTTTACAGCCACACCTACACTTTTCCTCCTAAGTATATATATTGTAATGTATATGGTGGTAAATTTTGACTTGGTCTGCAATCGATATGGACCGTGACTTATTTTTGGTTGGCAAGGTACTAGTATTGCTGGATTCCGTAATGAAATTGACTGGATTCTTTGGATCTGATATATTTGCATGTCGGTTATAAATAGATATAGAGTGTAACATTTGTGGATAGTAGTCTATTATGACTTGATCCTCTGGATCCAGAGATTCTATCTTTAGTTTTAAATCGATAATTAATTAGTTTTAAATTAATAATTGTTTGGTTTTGTAAAAATTGGTCGTTGCCAATGTACAGGCAGTTTTTACATAAATTTCTTATGTTCTTGTGGTTCGGAACCCACGTTAAATTGTAGGTCCCCCCCGCCACCACGGAGGACATACACAATACACAATTACGAACACAGTTAGGTAGACCAGCCATGACTGGATCCTAGGGTCTTTGTTGGTCTGAAGCATTATAACATTATATATATATGTATATATATATATATGTATATATATATATATATATATATATATATATATATATATATATATAGTATTCGCCAAAAAAATCCGCCGCCACACTATTCACATTATTTACATGATACATTGCCTTAACATTATCATTATCATAAATAAAATAAAAAATAAGGCTTTGATATTTACATATTAATATTTTGTCATGTTGCCTCGAGCCTTGATGACCATTTGCAACCTTTTGGGCATAGAATCGGCAAATTTCTGGAAGTATTAAGTCCATGTCTGATACCTACATTTTCAGTATTTCATTCCTGAGTTTCAGAATAGTTATTGTCACATTTGGCAAACTTGTTCTTAACATAATTCCAACAGTTCTCTATTGGATTTAAGTCAGGTGAGTTCCCAGGCCATTCAAGAAGTTCAATATTGTTGTCAGCAAACCATTTTTTTACTTTTTTTGCAGTGTGACACGGTGCATTGTCCTACATAAAAATGTTGCATCCATGAATCTCATAGAAACCCAATAAATGGCATTCTAAAACCTCTTTATACCGGTCAGTATTCATTGTAATATTCTTAGGAAGGAAATACAGACCCCGACGACCCACCTGTCCACTAAAACATCCCCACACCATTACTGAATCTGAATGTTTTATTGTTTTTACAGTGAACTGGGGGGAGTACCTACTGATGTTAGTTGGTCGTCGTACTCTTCCATTACGTGTTGTAATGCATTTAAATGAACTTTCGTGATTAAACATTACCTTCCTCCATTGCTCTGATGTCCAGTTCTTATATTTCTTTGCAAATGCTAACCGTTTGGCACGCATTTGCTTTGTGAACAGAGGTTTCCAGCCAGCTACTCGTGAGGGGAGGTCCAGCTCTTTCTGCAGCCTGTGCTGCACAGTTCATTCAGAGATATTTGCAAGGATTTGGAGGTGATTTTTCTTAATTCGTGCAGCAGAAATACTCTAGATCAGTGATGCACAAACCCTGGCCCGCGGGCCAATTGTGTCCCCCACGGGTCTTTTCAGTGGCCCCACGGGTCTTTTCAATTCAATGAAAAAGTTAGAATATAAAAGTGACCCAGTTTATGACTTAGATGGAAAGTACTGTAAGTAGGCTAATACATTTAGTTATTTTCTATTTTCTTCGCTTGGCCCTCACATCAAAAAAGTTTGTGCACCACTGCTCTAGATAGTTTCTTTAATACTTCACGTTTTAATAAATTGTCAGTAGCCCTAGATGTCTTCCTTGGTCGGCCAGAGCCAGCTTTTCTAGGAGGAACAACATTTGGAGGGAGGCCTCGGGCTGCAGCAACGAGTGAACGGATGGAGGAATGTGCATGACCTGTTCGTCTAGGTATTTCACATGTAGGCACATTTTCTTGCTTCCACGCAAGAATACGTGCTTTTTCCTCCACGGTAAGCTTCAGAGGGTCCATAATGATTTGTTCATATAAAAATTATAAGCATCTTCACTCAGGACACAAAAATAACAAAATTTACCACACAGATGCACAAAATTAACGTCTTACCAATCCAATCACTAATGGGTAACCGAGGCTTTCGTTCACTCACATGTTATACGAGACTCATGCCGAGGTGCCAGACGTACGGAAGTTTGACTGGTAAAAATTATAATGGTTTTCAACGGAAATAAAATTTGTCGCGCATAAGCATTGAAAGCAAGGGGAACGGCAGATATTTTTTTAGGCTACTGTATATATATACATATACACTAAGGTAGGTTGATTTTCAGCATTTTTTTAGATATCGACTTTGGACTAGTCGAGATAGTCAGGGCTTAATATGATAATAACTGACAAAAAATTTCAGATCCCTAGCTTTAACCGTTTTTTTTAGGAAACCGTTTCAAAAATCGTCAAAAATTCGTACCGAAAAATACCGCATTTTCGCAATTTTCGCCCGAAAAAATCATGCTATTTTCATAAAAAAAATCCTGAAAAAAGTTACAATTTTCTTGAAAAAAAGTTAAAAAAAACATGTACAGAGTCAAATAGACACATTTAGATTCCAAGATCATCATAATTTTCACTGTAAGAGCCCTTAGAAGCAAAGGAAGGCCTCATCTGGCGGCTTAGGGCTTTGGCCAGAATGTGTTTGTGCCTTGATTCGAGTCCATAAACAGTATGGGAAGCTTCAGATGTCAGCTTCACGGCCCTTTCAACACTCTGAGAATGTGAAGGCAGATCAGGCAGCTCCAGCTTGGTGTCATTCAGCAATGCTTCTTGAAGCTCCTGGTCAGAAAAGTCTTCTGTGAGAGCAGGTTCACAGATGCCACTTTGAGAAAGGTTGATTAGTTCTGACCAGTGGGTAGCTTCAATGTTGATGGCTGTTATCTTCTTCAACCTCTTCTTGGCTGGCTTCCCACTTCTGAAAGAATAATAATTAATTTATTTTTTATTCCAGTTTAAGATTTAATCCCTATTAGTCTCAGAATTGCTGATTTAATTTAACTTAAATTAAAAAAAAAAAAAACCCGAGTTCTATAAATCCCCATAATCGAATTTTTTTCAGAAAGAAGGTAAGATTATTTCCATTATCAGAGGGAAGGCGGGGAATTGGGATAAGAAAATGTGAAAAAAAATTCGATTATGGGGATTTATAGAACTCGGGCCTTTTTTTTATTAAATAAATCCCCATAATCAAATTTTTTTTTTCACATTTTTTCACATTTTTTAAAATTAATAAATGCTTACCTGATGGACAGAATTTTCTTGAGAGCAGCTTCTCTCACTTCCAAGTCATCAGACTTCATCATGGAGTACAGCACATTCTCGGGCAGCAAGGCAAAAGCATCTTGTGAAGGTGTAGAGGCAAAAGTGGCCAAATCCACTTCCTGCTGCTGTTGAATCTGGCTCTGTAATCTTTCTGCTTCAGCTGCAGCCCTCTGGTCTCTCTTCACAGCAGCTTTATCCACAGATCCCAGCTGAAAAGAGCCCTTGGGTCCTATTTTGGCCCTCTGATCTCTCAAGTATTCCCTCTCCTCTACTGGAACCTGAAATATTAAAGTATATTAAATAGTGGATCTAAAATAAGAGATAAAATCCTGGAAAAAAATTGATTATTAATTTCTATTACCAGGGTGGGGGAAGGAAGATTACAGAAGGAAAATGTGGAAAATGCGGATATTTTTCAATTACAAGCATTGAATTTCCTTCCATTTAAAAGGCACCTAATCGCACTAAGTTAGGCCAGTTAAAAGTTAAAAAAATAATAGCATTACCTTCTTGCTGGGAGGACAAGTGCAGATTATGTGCTGTGTTTGACAATTTTCTTTCTTGCACTTCACAGCATTGTCATCACAGGGACGAACAGGTAGCTTACAGGTGCAAGCAGAAATGTCAAAAAGTTTATCCAGCTTTTCCTCCGGATTCTGCTCCTGGACTGTAGAAAGAGATTTCCTGTTTATCTCTTTTGCTTTCTTGAAGCACACTTTATCCACCAATTTCACTACATAATATTCATCATAGAGGGGCAGCCGCGGGTTCACTGCCTGCCAGATCTCAATCACATCCTTTGCTATCATTTTAGCAATATCATAGTCTAAGTCCGGGTGGCTGTTTTGGAGGAAATAACTGTACTGAATAACTTGGCGGAGGGTAGGAGGTTCTGTTTTATCCAAAAGGGAAGGCTGGCCACTGAATTTTTTGGCACTATCACTTCGAGTTAACACTGCAGACTTCCGTTTTTTACCCATTTTTATGAAATATCTGAAAATAAACACAATTAAATGAGCGCATTATAAAATAACTTAATTTAATACACATTTTATAGGTAAATATCATTAAAAAATACAAAATAATACACTAATAAACATCTATAATGCATTTACAATAAGTTTCAAGCATCGTTTTGTTAAAAAAGCCGAATTTTAATGGATTATATATTTTGATGAAATAAGGTCCGATATTTTGTTTGTTTACATTGCGCGAATGCCGCGCGCGCGATTTTACGCGTAAAATTCGGCAATTTTACAACTTAAAAGTAATTAACAATCCTCAAAAAATACAATCATTTTCACAAATATGAGTTGGTGCAACGTTTTTTATACATTAATACTTTTCTATCTAGACTAGTCCAAGATCACAGTTCCAAAATCAACCTACCTTAATATACACTGTGTGTGTGTATATATATATATATATTATATATATATAACATACATATTAAAATATACATACTGAAACCAATGCGAAAGAGTATATATAAAAAACACTGTCAGTATACTGTATAATAACATCTCATTACCCAGGCAAGGTAGATTTAGTTTTAATGTATTTAAACTTAAAACATAACTTGTTAGTATGTTGCTCATGATTAATATAAGATTGCTATGCATGTAATTACACTCGGTTAAATTATTTTCAAGGAAACGGTTTTCCGAAAAATATTTCAAGAAGCATCAAAGTTTGAGGAAAATACTACCATCACCTGAGGACACTTGTTCAGTGAAAGAATTTCCCATATCTTGAAGAAAATTCTAGTCTCACTGCACATGTTAAAAGATGGAGCGAAGTATTTTTTTTTTAACTTTGAATTTTTAACGCCAAATTCTATGTTAGTCTTGCCCTGTTCTTTTTAAGGTTTATTATTATGCACACGAAAAAGATTTTCCTTTTTGCAGGACGCATTTTTCAGATTATATTTTGTGCCTCTTCCCCTCTTCATTTTCTGATGAGGAGTTTAATATACAGAAGGCCCAAGAATCGCTTTTTATTTTTCTCTGTGGGTGTACATCACTCTATATATATATATATATATATATATATATATATATATATATATATATATATATATATACTATATATATACTGTATATATATTAGACCGTTTCACGATTATATGGTAATTTTTCAAATTGAATTTTGATAAACGCACACACTTTTATTTTTTTTATAAAGGAAGAAAAACAAATAGACAAAATATCATTTTATTTGAATGATAAAAAGGCACCCCTCAGATGGCACTTCTTTTACATTAATGGATAATTAGAGCAAATATAAGACTGAACAAAAAATATGTTTTAAAACAAAGCGACTTAAATTCTATTTAAGACATATATTGATTAAGAATATAGGGATTTCAGTGGCTGAGGGACCTCCTTTCTCTGATTTTCAATGATTTGAAAGGCCAGTTGTCTCTCTTCCTCACTCTTTGTGAGCTTCTCATTAAACTCTGTAGCCAGTTTGACTCCTCGTTCAGCACAGTCGTTGATTAATTTGACTGCCATGACCCGATTACGGTGCTCCTCAATGTCTTCAAGTTTCTTGGGAATTTCTATTTTCAAACACTTGAAGAAGTCTTGTGTTTGAGTTGTGACAAAACTGGTAATCTTTAAGTCATTGGGGTTTTGCAACATTCGGGGGTCCACCTTTCTTGCCCTCACTTTTCGAGGAGGCGCGTGGTGAAGGTTGTGGAGCATTAGAACCTTATCATCTTCAGTCACGAGGTTTGAGAAAAAGCCAAATCCTACAAGATCCTCACTCAAGTACCAACCATGGTTCTGAAGTTTTTTGAGGGCTGTAGCACCCACTTCCTTATCAACCTGGATCTTGTAGATATGTAGCATCTTGAGAAGGGCCAAATCATTTGCTGGAGCATCAATTCCAACTGGAGATGTATACCAAGCTTGAAGATAAACTGTCACTGAAAAGGCGTTTATTCGTATCAGAGCTTGTTTTTCATGAGGGGTGAGAAGGAATTGGTTCCTAAATAAGTAAATTTTTAAGGAATAGATGCCCTTTCCCATCCATCTAGCTCTGCTGTAAGCTCCTGGGTAGTGGAATCTGCTATCAGAGCCTTTATTTGTTTTAGGCATTGGACAACCAAGGAAGATAAGTGCAAGTTCTAAGTATTCCCTGTAGTCACCTCGAGTGTGGCCCTCTTGAAGTTTGGAGTTGATGAAAGAAATAAGCTTGTCTCTGTGCTTCAAGATCCAATGATCTAAAGATTCTGAGGTGAGATCATTGGGTTCATAGGGCTTGTAATTCTGCTGATCAATGTTATCCCAATAGTCTCTGAATCGATTGAATAAGGGAATTTGTGGACCCGAAGAAGAGAAAAACATGTCAAAAACTGCAGTGATAAGAAGCTCGTGGATATGGTGGCGGCATGCCAGAAAAAGGAGTGATCTCTGAAGGGCCTTTTGGATGATGGTACAAGCCCCAGCATGGATACCTGTATTGCTTGCAGTAGTATCAAAACAAAGGCCTGCTACCCACTCATTTACTTGTGGCCATTGCTTCAAGACATCTAAAACTGCTCTCCCCATTTCTTCTCCCGTTCCAGAAATAAGCTTTGGAATAGACAGTAATTTTTCTAATTCGCCTGCACCAGTCACAACAATGGGCATTACATCAATCTTACCCCCATGCATGGATGGAAGAAGCTTTCCATCAAAATGAATTATTAAAGGGGTATTTGGTTGGAAACTGGCTTTAATGTCTTCTCCCATCTGCATCCGTGTTGATCGCCGAGACCTGTAGATAGAGGATGATGAAAGTGTGATCTCTTCAATTTCCACTCCAGCAGCTGAAAGGGCAGGTGCCACAATGTGCATAGCAGCTCTTGCAGATGTTCCAGTGCGGTCCAGAGCAGCCAAGAACTTTTTATCCCTAACAATTACACCTGGTTCAAGCTTCTCCTTTTTTGAAGATGATGATGAGAGTGCTCTGTAGAACAATTCATCACCAGATGATTCTTCACTTCCTCCTGAACCGGAATTTTCACATTGGTTGAGATCCACAACCTTTGTCAATTGCCTCATTTCTTCCTTTGATTTCCTGCGAAGTTTTTCCATTCTTTCCATGCTTATCTGTCGTGCTTTTGCCTTTCTTGAAAACTCCTTGTCTTCTGGACCCATAATCATTTTCCGATCGTTCCTTTGATCCTTAAGAAAATCTTTATCCTCCTGCAATTTTATTTCTGTTTCCACTTTTGAATGAGCTACATCGAAAAGCTTCTTTAAGCTGGTGACAAATTCTGCTTCATTCTTCTCTTGGGTAGGAGTTCGTCGAATTCGGTTCTTGACCAGCCCTTTATGCTTATTGTAAAGCCTTTTAAGCTTTGAGACAATATAAGGCTTGTGTGATGTACTGTAATTAAGGAGGCTTTTTCCCACATAGCAATAACTTCGTTGGCTACAGTTGCGCAAGCTACAGAGACATTTTGCTTTCCCACCTTAATGTGATAAAAAAGACGTTTAAGGACATCACTGTTAGTTGGAAGCTGCTTCTCAGAAAAACCATCTTCCAGCACTTGTCCGACCAACCAGACTTCACACTTGTTTCTGGTTTTTGCCATAATTCTGAGGGAAAAAGTTTTACCACCTGTTAGTCTTAATAATAATATAATATAATCATTAATCACTCACCTAAATTATATTATGACTTGATTACTGTAAGAAAGTTGTAAAGTAACATGAAGTAACCTTTCTAGAACAGTAAACTTGCGAAAATATCAGTAATTATAGATGAAAAAGCAAATAAAACATCATATAATCCATAAAGGGAAAAAATGGAAATTCTAGAATAGTTATCCTGAAGGAAGAATTTTCTAGAATTCTCTCTAAAGAATATAGGGGGGTAACTGGACCATTCCTGAAAATGACCTACTTATCTTCCAATTTTATTTATGAATTTTATATACCAAATTTAAGAGGACATCACAAAATAAATAAATATATTTGCCAGAAAAATGAAAATTTTCTCATGAGGGGTAAAATAGATATGCATTGAGGGGTGGGATAACAATAAGCTCTTGTCTTAATATTTTGCATGAAGTCTTTATTCATGACATATTACTTTTTTAGTGTGTGCGTTGAGCCATCATAAATTTCGATTTTTCGAAACGGCCTAATACATATATATATATATATATATATATATATATATATATATATATATATATATACACACACACACACATTTATATATTTATTGTTTAACCTGCTTCGCAACATCTACGGTCATATGATGGGGGAATCCTACAGCTTTACATGGATTCTGAACCACGAGTCGCTACATCATCTGGACACAGATGAAGGTCACCCAATTTCTCTTATCTTCGCTGATTGATCGGTGAGCACTTTTACGACATAGCCTATATATATATATATATATATATATATATATTGTACTATGACGCGGTTTATTGCTTTATTTTTAAGGTGTAAATTATACTTTTAATTTAGCCTGTTTTCCTTTAAACTACATCATATAGATTTAACCCATGGTTATATATATATCACTGATTATATATTCGTATTTCTCTGTCATTTCGTGTAGGGAGATAATTATAAAACCTTTTACAAAAATAATATATTCTTCACAAAACTTCTAAACCAATTACACTGCAAATGAAACTTTTGACAGTAAAGAAAATTTGTCGAAGAATAAAGATTTGATACTAAGACAATTAAATAAAATGCACGTGCAATTTAAATATGACTGTTAGCCAATTTTAGCATGGAATCAATTACAATGAAAAAGAAAGACACTTGATAATAAGACATTTAAGTAAAATGCACAAGCACTTTAAATTTGGCTGTTAGACAATTTTAATCTACAATTTGTAGTTATTTAACTGAATACAGCCGTATTGTAATATGCCAGACCATTAAAATAAATAAACGCATACATCCTACAATTTTAGATTGAATTATTTTTAGAACAACAGTTGGTTCTCTACCCTGCCTTTTAACCGTATTTTGTATATACTGTATTACAATTTCATATAATTATTTGAATCCTATCTGGTTATTTGACCATTTCAATTATAATGTTTAATGCATGCCTTAGTTACATTGTTTACTTACTTCCTCTTGACAGTGGTAATTATTCTCTTGAGAATTTGTACATCATAATCCTGTGTGTTTTATTTTTCTACCAAATGCGCGGACTCAGTTTTCTAACGGTGAATCAAAGACACACTATTTTCGAGTGTTTACCGACACGAACAGAATATACGGAGTGTCTCCGTTTTCTCCCGCAAAGTTTTTAAGGGAAGACTGTTTTGCGTTTCAATTTCTTTAGCCAGCACATTCGCTTTAAGAGTGACTTACGCGTTAGGTCTGTTTTCTATACTTTTGTAGGGAAGGCCATTTTAGCTTGGCGTGTAATTTACTCAAAATTAGAAGAACGATTTCGCTTCTAAATGCCACACATGATTTGAATTTATCATTACAGCACAACAGATGTATATTTATATACTTGAGGAAACTTCCACTAAGAACTCGTTTTTTTCTTAAAAGGAGAAATAAATCTAATGTTCTTATTTAGATTCAACAGAGGGTTTGTGAAAGGGAACTTTCGTTAACCAGTCCCAAGACGCACTGATGCTACCCGTTTTCCTTTGTATAACAGCATCTTTTTCGACTCCGCGCGAGGCTGCCAGGTGCAAGATTCCCTACATAAGATTCATTTGATTCATCTTATTTTTAAGAATTATTAACCTTTCCGAAGGTGTAAATTTAGCATGCCATTAAACTTGTTAATAATGCAACACTCTAATTTTAACGGAGTTTTCCCATTTTATACATAAATGAACGTTCAATTTTGAAACGCGGGAACCCGCAGGAAGGAATAGTGATCAAATGTTTTTATTTTAATATAATTTTACGTTAGTTATTTTCCTAGTTTCTGGGTAACTATATATGTTATTTTTATCCGAACTTATTCAGAATTAAATAGACAATGGAATTCATGTCTTTTTCCTTAAAGTACATGAGTATTTCACATGCATATGTTTTAATTTCATGTGCGTAAGAAATTATAAACGTCGTTTCGCTTACACCCGAAACTATACAAAAATAACCCTCGCCATTTTGACGAACACAGTTCTTTAATTTTTTGTTTTCATGAACCATTCATTTATACATACAATTCATTCTGTTTGCATGATCAGTTTTGTTTGTGGGTTAATTTATAACTAGAAATTAATTAACCGTATTACATTATTCCCATACATAACGTGGACGATATCGTTCCATTTAGTAGCGAGACTATTTTGGATGAAATAACTGTTTACGAGGCTGAGATTGCGCATTATATCGATAGGCTAAATGTTAGCAAGGCTCCAGGCTCTGACGCTTTTTATCCCAGACATTTGAAAGATTTGAAAGAAGTTATCGTAGGCCCCTTAACGAAGATTTTTAATCAGTCACTCGAAACGGGGATTATTCCTGAAGACTTCAAATTAGCTAACGTCACGCCTATTTTTAAAAAAGGCGACCGCGCAGTAGCTACCAATTATAGGCCCATTAGCTTAACGTCAATTGTCTGTAAACTTTTGGAATCCGTAGTTAGGGATCGTATCATCGATCACTTAGAAAGTAGAGATTTGATTAATAGTAGTCAGCATGGGTTTCGACGCCATAGGTCTTGTTTAACTAATTTGTTAGAATTTTATAACGAAATAGTGCGCGAATACGATAGGCATAGAGCAGCTGACGTTATTTATTTAGATTTTAAAAAGGCGTTCGATACAGTTCCGCATAGGAGACTAATTGCGAAGGTCAAAGCGCACGGTATACGCGGTCAGGTAGCTAACTGGTTAGAAGAATGGCTTCGTGCTAGGAGACAGAGGGTCGTAGTTAATGGTAGTGAATCGGAGTGGTTAGATGTAGGTAGCGGGGTCCCACAGGGTTCAGTGTTAGGCCCACTGCTATTCGTAATTTACATTAACGACATAGATGTAGGTTTGACTAGTAACGTGTCAAAATTCGCGGACGATACTAAAATAGGCGGTAAGGTTGTTAACGAGGACGATAGTAATAGGCTCCAAGACGATGTAAATATGATTATGGAGTGGACAGATAAGTGGCAGATGCAATTTAACGTAGACAAATGTAAAGTTTTGCATATAGGTTCTCGCAACAATAATTACACGTACACGATGGATGATAGGGAGTTAGCGAGCGTTGACGAGGAAGTAGATTTAGGCGTACGCGTATCTAAGGATTTAAAGGTTAGGAACCAGTGCCTGGAGTCTTGCGCAAAAGCTAATAGGATGTTAGGTTTCATAGCGCGTAATTTCGAATTTAAATCGAAGGATATTATATTGCCCCTTTACAAGTCCCTAGTCAGGCCTCATTTAGAATATGCAGTTCAGTTTTGGTGCCCGTACTTGCGTGAGGATATTGATAGGTTAGAAAGGGTTCAACGTCGTGCCACGAAACTGATTCCGTCATTGCGCAATAAGCCTTATGAAGATAGAATTAAAGAGTTAGACCTGTATTCACTCGAAACTAGAAGATTAAGGGGGGAGCTTATTGAAGTTTTCAAAATCGTTAATAACATCGATAACGTAAATTTTGACAAATTGTTCACTTTCGATAATAGTAATACTCGCAATAACGGATTTAAGTTGCGTGGCAGACGTTTCATTACTAATATCCCTAAAAACTTCTTTACGTTTAAAGTAATTGATAACTGGAATAATCTTCCCGCGTCAGTCGTTCATTCTTCCAGCGTTAATATGTTTAAGAACCGTCTTGACAGACATTTTAAAAGTATTAACGTTGTTTAATATAAAAAAACAAAGTTAGCAACAGGAGCTCTGGTGGTGGTACTCGAGGATGAGTCTGTTGACGATGAATGCCAGCTTGTGACATGCCAGCGTGTGATGCCATCAATAAAATTATTAAAAAAAAAAAAATTAGACTAACACGAACGTAGATGTAGCTCGTAGTGTAAACTAACCCACTTTTTTTTAATTTTACCTACTTTTTTTACTTTGCAGCTCTGTAACTCTCTTTTCTTGCATGTTTGTAGTTTGCATGGTATGACTGTGAGTTAAGACTGTGTTTGCATGGTTTGTAAGCGTTCTTATTTCACTTCTTTTCATCTTTCACCCCTCTCCTATTCTCTCCGACTATTTTTCTGACTTGTCGGCAGTGGCCGGCGGATGATGATGGTGAGTCTTTTTTCTCTTTTTCTGAATGAATGTTAACCCACGAATGATAGGTGTTGCTCCTTACTTAACCCCTTATTCTCTTCTCTTCTCTTAACCCCCTACTCTTTCCTTTCTCTCGGGCTAACCTTAGAGTGGATCTTAGGGTCTTTGTTAGCCTTAGCTTCTGTAAATCTGTAGGTAACACTATATAGGGTGGCCCAAAAGGTACCTACCAACATTAACTTACATTTTCTCCGAAACTAATGAATAGAATTCGATGAAAATTTGTTGACACACTATACTACTCACGCCATTTGTTTACCATCAGTTTGGACAGAATGTCATTGGTTTGGACTATCAGAAGCACTATGGAAGCGGCATTGATTGGCCTGCCTATTCGCCTGATCTCAACCCGTGTGACTTCTTTTTGAGGGGATACCTCAAAGATAGAGTTTACCAGAGCAACCCAAAGACTTTGGAGGAGCTGAAATCATCGATTGAATGTCAAGTCGTCGACATTCCGACAGAGGTTTTCCATAGCGTGGTATCGAAGTTTGGGATGAGGTTGCGAAAAATCGTCGAAGTGGAGGGACAGCACATCGAACACATTGTCATATAAATGGTTGGATCTTTTCCGTTTGGTGCATACCACTAGAATTAAAATTAATTATTACCATCATGTGTACTTTTCTACGCTGATTTAAAGAATATAATTTTTTTTCCGATAAATGAATAATAAAAACGTTACAGCCCTTTAACGTTTAAATTTCGTACATTTAAATTAACTGGTATGTGTATATTTCCAGAGATTGTCACGTTAACAAAAATGACCAATTGGACCTTTTCCGTTCTATGGGCACCATTGAAATGAGAGAAATTAATAATTTTTAAACTTATTTTAATTTTTTATTAATAATCAATACAGTTTGAATAGGAGAAATTTAGGATCACCTGAAGATCAGGGCCCTCAGCTTTCTTTAGTTAGCCTTATAAGGCTAACTAACGAAAATATCACGACCTAACCTAACCAATCGTTAGGTCAACTGTAGGCCCTTGACGATTGGTTAGGTTAGGTCGTGATATTTTCGTTAGTTAGCCTTATAAAGCTAACTAAAGAAGGCTAGGGGCCCTGATCTTCAGGTGATCCGAAATTTAATTTATTTAATTTAACAGCTATGAACATAAATAAAAACAAAAAAATATTTATCTATTCTTAAAAAATTTGACGATAATTTGCGTTGAAAATTGGACGTAGGCTATAGGCCAGAATGGAAGACTGGAATATTACAAAAATAATCACAAACTAATGAAAATATCACAACTTAACCTAACCAATCGTTCGTGTTCAGAGGGTCAAAATGCACTACTGGTGCTATTTTCAAAAGAATCTGGTGGTGGGCACCAAACGGAAAAGACCCAAATGGTTGATTTGAGTGACGTTTGAACTATCTTTGTACTCTCAATACTTTTGATGAAATGAAGGCTTAAACTTGGTAGGTACATTTCGGGCCACCCTGTACATTCATAAAGCTTAAGTGTATTGCTCAAAATGCATTTTAAACCAGTGATCTCGTTTGCTTCAATTTTGCAATCGCAAAGTTGGTACGCGGCACATTCCATTAAAGATAATCTATCTCTATTCAACTTTCTGAATTTAAAGCAATTTAAGCAATTAGAGCATTTAAAGTGAGTGTAATATATATATATATATATATTATATATATATATATATATACACAGTATATACATACCGTATATTAGTGATGTATCGGATGTCAGATTTCGGATATCCACGGATGCGGATGCCAAACTTTGACATCCGCACGGATGCGGATGCAGATGCGGATATTCATGCAGAAATTTGTCAGCTTCATAATATGATAGAGTAAATTCATACTTAATTTATTAATTGGCTTTCGATTTTTGGTTAGTTATAAATATCAGATATTCGATACTACTAGATATTAGATATTATTTTGTAATTATAATTTTTTTTACATACACTTTTTTTTTTTTGGACGAGTTTTCGCCACACAACTGTGTGTTACAAGGATGCGGGATGGGGACCCAACTCGTCTTGCATCCCACCAACAACTTTCCCAACCACCACCCTTTGGAAAGTAGTGTGCTTATGACATTGTTATGTATTGTAGCATAAACAATTAATTATACAAATACACAACAGACATTGCCAGTTACTTATTAAAGATCAAATGAAGGTTGCAAAAGTTTCAGTATTTGAACTGAATGAGGGGCAAATTGTGCTTCAAAAATAGCAATTTAGTAAATAGTACACATCCGCATCCCGCAGGTGCGGATGCGGATTTTGAATTTTATGCGACGCGGATGCGGATGCAGATGCGGATGTGACATACATCACTAATATATATATATATATATATATATATATTAGTGATGGATCGAGTGGTCGGTTTTTCACAACCGCGGTTGCGGTTGTGTTTGCGGTTGTCGAATTTTTTCCAACCGCGGTTGCGGTTGCGGTTATCATATACTAGGAAAAATGCGTAATTATTAACTGGATTTAGCCACTATAGTGCGATTTAGCCACACTTGGTACATAATATATACTAAATAGTATTTATTTAGTAAATACCTTATGTTGAACACAAGTTTTGCAATACACCGCTACCGCTATTTGTGTGTTGCAAAACTTGTGTTCAACATAAGGTATTTACTAAATAAATACTATTTAAATGAAGTATATTCTAAACTTATATAGCTATTATGAAAGAATAGGTCAAATTAATTAAAACCATATTTTGCACTAAGTGTGTTACCAGGATGAGGGACGAGGACCCATCGCACTGTTCATCCCACCTACCACTTTCCCCAGCCTCCACCCATTGGAAAGTTACAACCGCAACCGCACTTATGGAACGGCGGTTGCGGTTACGGTTGCGGTTGTGAATTTTTGTGCGGTTGTAGTGCGGTTGCGGTTGCGGTTATTCGATCCATCACTAATATATATATATATATATGAGGGTTCTTAATAACAACTGATAATATATGAATTTGTTTTTACTTAAGGGTTTCATGTTTTTTACAATGTCTCTTATACAATATATACATTTTATAAATTTAACACTCCCTGATTAAAGAAAGAAAGAAACAAGCGAATGAATATCGAATAAATAAATAAATAAAATTTAGCTCAGTGTAATGTGAAGTCAGTAATATCTTATTTTTCTGTTTTCATTTACAGTATATCCTGTACCTTGAATTACTTGTATCACTGACATTAACATTTTAATACGATACTGTTAAAGACGCTGCATGGTAGAACCTTTCAACCATTCAAATGTTCCGTGCGATGATTCCTCATTTCACGAAGGTGAAGCTTGTCGCCCTCCTCTGAATGGGATTATAATTTTTAGTAACATAATACATGTATTGTAATTCATTCTGCTACTTTTATCATCAGCATCGCTTAGAAAATTCAGGGTTTAAATTTACTTCTATAAATAATAGTTTTTTGAAAGATCAATTTGGGAGTGCATTTTATATTTGCACGCTAAATTCATCTGAGAACCATGTTCTTCCTATCCTGCATATGTTTACATAGTTTTTATTTTGTTTTAGCATATCGAAGTGTATCGATAGAATCTGAAAGGGCTGTTACTCGTAGTCAAATGAAGCTTATCAGAAAGTTACTGTTGTAGACAGCCACTGTTCTCCTAAAGCTATTCATAGTGGTGTTTCTCAGGGGTCTGTTCTGTCACCAACTCTATTTCCTCTTATTTAACAATGCTCTATTAAGTCGCACTTCCTGTCCTACCACTCCTATGTCGATTATTCCACCTTTCACTTGTACCCACTTCACAAAACGTCCCTCTCAACAGTCACTCCATGATTCGCGTGGGACGGCTATGATGCACCTTATCTATAATCTTTTTTCTATTTCCGATTGGGGCAGAGAAAACCTTGTTGCTTTCAATGCCTCAGAAACCCAGCTTCTTCATCTATCTACTCATCACAATCTTCCACACGACTATCCCCTTAAAAATACACAGCTCAATACTTCCTCTTCTCTTAACACTCTTGGTTTATCTTTCTCTTGTGATCCTTCCTGGAAAGGTCACATATACGCTTTTTCTAAAACAGATTCTAAGAGGTCAGGTGTGCTGTAATGGCTCCGCGGTTTCTTCCCCTCAACTCAGTTACTGTCTCTGTACAGGGGGTCTTGTCCGCCCTTGTATGGAGTACGCTTCTCATGTGTGGGTTGGCTTAAGCCACCCAGCTCTATTTGACCGGTCTCGTCTCATCAGTTCTGCGCCTCTTACTGACTGCCTTCAATCCCTCTCTCTTTGCCGCAATGTTACCTCACTTTCTCTTTACTATCGCTATTATAACGGACACTGCTCTTCTGAAATCTAAGTGCATGCCTCCTCCTTTAAGGAAAATACGCACAGTACCCAACTTCCGACACATTCTAATCCCTTTTCTATCCAACTTTCTAACGCAAGGATTAATCGTTTTTCTCACACCGTCACCTCCTCAACCGGTCAAATCTGGAACAACCTTCATCAATCCAGTCCCCTGTCTATGACCTCCACGCTTTCAAACGGTATGTGTTCAGGCATCTCGAAATCTTTGAACCTTCATCTTGGCTTTCTTCTTCATCTAAGGGGAAGCGCGTTTTTGCGTTTTTGCCCCTCCTTCCTGCTTAGAAAATGTAACGGGCCAAAAGCGTTAAAATCCAACATCAGTAACGCGCATTTAAGTCAGGCCTGGAACAGAGACGCTTTAGTAACTTAAAGTCGCTGTTTACACTATGCCTGAAAACAGGCTAGGAAAAAGACTTGTGTTTAAAGGTTTCTAAAACTAGGAAACAACATGCTCACGTTCCCACCTCAGTTTCGCCATATTTTGATTCAAATGACCACGTGAATCGCCCCAAGCAGTGTCATTTCATTCAGTCCCTTCTCATCAGGCGCTAATCTGTGGCTTCCCCACAACCAGGCCTAAACAAGCGCCTGCTTTCAGACGCCTGAAAAAGGCGTATTCAAGCGACTTTCTTCAGGCGCCTGGTTTCACTGGTTTCAGGCATAGTGTAAACAGTGACAAAGTGAGTAGCAATGTATGTTGTACTCAGAATAAGTGTATAACTTTTTCACTGAAAATTGTGTATACTGTACTAGATGAATGAAAATTTTTTAAAAATAGCCTAATTATTTCAGCCATAAGATAAGGTATATTGTATGGTCTTTATTGTTAAAATACTAAAGATCAACTAGTGTTTAATTCTCTTTCAGTAAACGTAACTCCTAATTCTTTGTTCAAAGCATAGTGTCCAGTTTACCACTTTTGTTCTGGCTGACGTAAATGAGTTTTGTTCAATTTTAAGGGACAACCCTATACCACAGAGTTAAATCTGACTCATACTAACTATACGTCAAATAAACTACAACCTTAAAAGTATTTTAAAGTTAAGGTTAAAAGCTCGCTGAAGAAAAAATCTACAAGGAAATACTAAAAATTTTAAAACTATTACAAAAATTACTATTGGCTGAGAAATAGCTTTACGGCATGCCTTCACTTTTTATGATTGTAACCGAATACACTGAACTTCCTGGACACGTCCCATTCCACACAAATATGTCACTAAAAATTGAAATAGTAAACAGCGACTTTCCCACTCCTCTCACTCTCCATAGTTGATATTATAAATAACTTGGGAAGGGACGGAATATAAATTCAAATTTGTATTTAAAATTTTGTGTGTATTGTACCGACGAAATAATGCTAAAGTTGTGATTTAACCCAAATAAATAAACACTCGTTTACACGTATGTTTTAATTAATAAACAAGATTATTAACAGACTATACAGTTAGGTTCTGTTTCTCACCCCATCCCCCTTCATTTTCCAACTCCACAATTTAAAGTTGTAGGGTGAAATGAATGTATTTAGTATGTAAGCTCTTTATATGGAGAGTTACACAAACATTCTTTACAAAATACTTTCATCGGATTATCTACTAGTATTATTGTAATTTTTATTATAAGAAAATAATTGCAATAAAATACAATTTCTTTGAGTAAGAATAGTAGTTTTGCAGACGAAAAATTTATATTTTCTCTTTGCTTCAACTGTTTTTACTCGTAAAATAATATAAAAAGCAAAGTTTACATGAAAACGAGCTATAACAAAATTATAACATAATAAAATAAACTTTAAATTAGTAAAGAGATAATTTGCTAAACAAAGAGACATTGAATTTTTAAGTTTGTCTCATAAAGCGTACAATGGAAACTTAAATAGATTTACTTTGACTTAATCAACGGATCCAAAAAATTAAAACATGATTTCTTGAATTATGCAGCACTTCAAAAATGGCTGTCAGATTTAGATATACTTTATAAAATGGCACAGTTCAATTGTTTCTAATAACACTGACGCAACAAATGTGAAGCCAAATACACTTACAGGTAGTGTGCATATCGGTGTTTATTGTTAGGGTATATAATTTATTACTTTAATAATATTAATCAATAAACAAAGTATTTAAAGAGACATTGCCATCGTGTAAATCTCAAGAATTATTGGTGATTACACAACGGTATGAAATGTGGATTCATAAAAGCCCTGTAAATGACTTGCATGCTCTTTACACTATCTACTACTTCTCGCACGGACAGTCGCACAACTGTGTGCATGGAAGGTCAGCTTTTGCAAAACCGTATTTGAAGCATCCGGTTACCGTTCATTGTGCGTGCATCTGATGAGCTGGACATTGCAGGCTTTTTCAGCATCAGGTATCGTCATCCAGTCGGGTGACCACATCAGCTGTTCATCTTTCTTCCATCCGCACAGGTGTGGCGAGGGAAGCTCTGTTGCATCTGTACAGGAAGTGGGACCCTGATATGCAGCTAACTTGCAGTGCTGTAGCAGGGCGTCCTGAGGGGGGAAAACATTTATTATTATTATATTATTATTAGTAGTAGTAGTAGTAGTAGTATTATTCGACAAGTGAATCTTTACTTCAGTTCTGTCAGCAATTATATAATGCACTAGACAACAAAAAAAACTACTTATTACACGCGTTGGAGGCACATTCTCTAAGCTTCAACCCTTTCGACAGAATAACTCTCTTCTTGCTTCATTCACCAATTCAGTGGGACTTGACTTTTTATACAGAAGCACAGTAAGTCGCTCGAATGTCTTGAAGTGCTCCGACTCCGTTGAAATGTGATGGAACGGGATTTGCTTCATCAACAAGAAAACATCTGTAGCCTTGTCATATGCTTGCCAAGTGTTCCATGCTGTCTTTTTTTTATCAGCCAAAAAAAAATTGTGATGCAGTGTCTGATCCCGTGAAACTAGAAGAGAGGGAGGGTCTTGACCTTTCTTGATTTCAGCTAGTAGTATGACCTCAAAATGGGAGAGTGCAGAGCAATTGCAATGTTGAGCGATTGTTGTAAAGGGGGGTAGGGGTTGGCACCCATGGGGAGGAAGGGGGGGTTGGCACCAAAGAGAAAATGGAAGAGGGAATGCAAACAAGGGGAGGGGTTTATCCCCCAAGCTGCATGAAAAGGGGGAGTGGGGTTTTACTCCCACACTTAATCTAAGAGAGAGGAGGAGAGAGAACATCCTTCGCCTGGAAATCTCAGGCGCATAATGAGCGCTCTTGACTTCACAGTTAGTTCAGAAGGTGTAATCAGCCAACTGGTTTAGAAGGCTTTATATATATATTATATATATATATATATATATATATATATATATATCTATATTGTTGTATATACATTATTAAGAATTATTATTATATTTAAAAATAAATAATTAAATTTATATTGCTGTATATACATTTTTAAGAATTATTATTATATTTAAAAATAAATAGATAAATACGCCATTCGTCAACACAAACCAGTACTTCATGCTTCAATTAAGTTTTGTTATCATTATTTTCGCCAATAGAATAATAAAACACAAATTTCCCTGCTGAGATGTTTGCGTGGAAGGAGTAATTGGTCTGTTTATATATATATAATATATATATATATATATATATATATATGTACACTGAGCGGCAGGAAAATCGGCCCACTTGGAATATCGCGAATGGCAAAAAAGTGGGCAAGCTTCTGTTTATAAAAGTTTTAAAATTTGAAAGTTTAGTCTATGGAGACATTAAAAAATCTTCATACACCTGCTTAATGCAATTTATTATAAAAAAAATACTGTACAAAAAATTTTAACTAAAAAAAAAAAGATTTCGACAAAAAAAAAAATTGTAAACAAAAACAATAAAAAAAAAAAAAAACCAACTTGTGATCCAGGGTTAATAAAAGGTGTGCCTCCCCTAGCTTGAATGATTGCAACCATTCGTTGATTCATTCCATGAATGAGATCGGAGATCACATCCTGTGGGATTCCCTCATACTCTTCAGTTAAAGCTTGTTGTAGCTCCTGTAGAGTGTTAGGGGCTACTAGACGAGCCCTAAGACGCCGTCCCATCGTGTCCCAAAGATGGTCTATGGCAGCGCTGTCCAACTTGCGGCCAGTGGAATGGACGTTTGCCAAATTTCATTTCTGAATTTTTTTTCCCTATTTTGTCATTTCTAGTAGGGAGAACAACATTCAGGGGGTTCCTAAGTCGTATTAACCAACAGTGTATGATTATAGGCAACATCTTGGCCGCGCTTTATAGAAGTTGGACAGCACTGGTCTATGGGATTCAGGTCCAGACTACGGGAAGGCCATTCCAGTCGACGAATTCCAGCTTCGTCAAGGAAATCGCTAACGGCTCTTGCTGCATTGGGTCTAGCGTTATCCTGTTCACGCAACTCTGGGAATCATTTATCTTAGCTTGGTTTTTAATAACTCAGGTGAATATTTAATTAATTAATACTTAATTAACATTTAATTAATAATTAATTAATAATTAATTAATATTTAATTAACATTTAATTAATAATTATTTAATAATTAATTAATATTTAAGTAACATTTAATTAATAACTAATTAAAATTTAATAAATAATTAATAATAATTAATTAATATTTAATTAATATTTAATTAATAATTAATTAAAATTTAATAAATAATTAATTAAAATTTAATAAATAAGTAATTAATTAATATTTAATTAACATTTAATTAATAATTAATTAATAATTAATTAATTTATTTAATTAACATTTAATTAATAATTAATAATTAATTAATTAATATTTAATTAACATTTAATTAATAATTAATTAATTAATATTTAATTAACAATTAATAAATAATTAATTAATATTAAATTAACATTTAATTAATAATTAATTAATAATTAATTAATTTATTTAATTAACATTTAATTAATAATTAATTAATTAATATATTAATTAACATTTAATTAATAATTAATTAATTAATATTTAATTAACATTTAATTAATAATTAATTAATTAATATTTAATTAACATTTAATAATTAATTAATAATTAATTAATAATTAATTAATATTAGTATTTAATTAAGGTGAATATACTAAATTTGTGAAGACAATGTATAGAGCATACTTTGGAATTAAGCTAGGGGACCAGGACAAAAATTTCGCCCCTCATATGTGCTGCAAGACGTGCATTGAAAATTTGAGAAGATGGAGCATTGCGTAAGAAAACAACTATCTACTTGGTTGACGGCACCCTCGAAGCGATTCCTTGGGCAAATTCTCCAACGTTATTTTCATCTTCTGAAAATGAGTGAGCCAACTCCTGTAGAAAATGAGTGCATAAATATAGTGGTGAAAGAAACCATGGATATCTGGGGAATGTCCCGCATCCCTACTCAAGAGGAGCGGAATATCAAACGAACCCTGAATGGAATCCTGTCCACTTGGGAGAAGTTGAAAAGGGTTCCAACAGAAGTAAGGCACAAATACAGAAGGAACAAGAGTTCTCAAACAATCTTGAAAACCTCTTCAACATTAAGCATCATGATGTGGAAAGACTGATCCGGATAGAGGAAGACCGAGTCTTCTTGAAAGACCAAGAGAAAGAACGCAAGTTTCACATGGGACGAGTCGACGAAGCCCTGGCTAAGAAAGCAATGAAACAGAAGTATCTTTAGAAGGCCAGAGAGCAAAAGGACGTAGCAGAGAAGCAGATGCGTGAAGGGCAAGACCGTTCAGCTGGAGTCAACCAGCACCTCTTCTGATGAGGAGGGCCCTCGTTCATTTCCGAAGATGGCTCGAGTTGGAATGGATCCAGATTTTCAGGTCCCTGGCCTGTCAAATGCAGCCCCTTGTCCTGCACCTCAAACGAGGCCTAAGAACTTCATGTCCACTGGTCTCGCTGTCGCCCTGGAGAGAACCAACACAAGCCATCGTGAGGCAGTTCACATCGTGACAGCTACTGTGAAAAGCATTTGAGGGAACATTGATGAACTGTCTATCAGTCGCTCCACATTCAGGAGAATCCGTATGCGACATCGCAGTGACCACATCACTTCTCTGAAACAAGCTGTCTCATCTTCTGGCGCCAATACTGGAAATGTTGTTCATTGGGATGGGAAACTCCTTCCATTCCCCACAGATAATGACTATGTCGATCGTCTCCCAGTACTGATCTCTGGGAAGGATGTTTCGTCATCGTCAGAGGAGAACATCCAACTCCTTGGTGTTCCGAAGCTCGCATGTGGAACAAGAATGGCGCAAGCAGACATCGTGGTTGAGGTCTTGAAGGATTGGAAGGTCGAACACCGAGTCGTCGCCATAAGCTTTGATACGACTCCAAGCAATACGGGACAGGTCATATTGGTGGAGCTTGCACTCTGATTGAACAGCGACTGGGAAGAAATTTACTCCACCTTGCTCAGAGACGTCTTCAAGACAGTTCATGGATCGTCCAGCGGTCCAGAGTTTCTCCTATTTCAACGGTTCCAAAAGAATTGGCAGCGGGTCATTCAAGCAAACTTCAAGACTGGAATGATGGACGACCACGTCAGTGTGGTTTTCAAAGAGAACCCTGAATGGGTACAAGAAGCTCTCGACTACTACATAAAAGCTCTTGAGTGTACGCAACCCCGCGACGAATACCGCCGACTTCTGGAGCTCAGCTTAGTCTTCCTTGGTGGGACACCTCCACGAAGAATTCGATTTGGACAGCCTGGCCCCATACACCATGCTAGCTAGATGTCAAAGGCAATATACTTTCTCCAAATATTCATGTTTCAACCTCAGTTTAAGGTGTCCCCCAAAGAAGAGAAGTCCATTTCAACCATGGCCCACTTTGTTGCTCTTGTCTACGGACCAGCATGGTTCAAGGCTCCCATAATCTTTGAAGTCCCGAGCAACGATATCTTCTTCCTTAAGAAAATTCAAGAATACAGGAATAAAGTGGATGGAGCAGTTGGAGCAGCAGCTACAAAGGCATTCCAACGACATCTGTGGTATTAGAGCGAGAATTCGGTAGCTCTGGCTCTATTCAGTGACACAGTTTCCAATATGGAGAAGAGAGGATTCCTTGAGTCGAAAAGGGTAAGGGAAGGAGAGAAAGATCCACCGAAGAGAATTAAAGTGCCGGAAGAGGACATTCCGTCACTGACGCTGAAGAAGCGGACATTCAAGAATACCAACTGCTTCTTCCAGACCACGCTACTAGGCTCCGGATTCATCTCTAAAGATTCATCCCAATGGAAGGATGATCCGTAGTTCCTCCAGGCCAAGGAAGTCCTCCAAGATATGCTGGTAGTGAATGATGTGGCTGAAAGAGGGGTGAAGCAAATTCAGGATTATAACCCTTCCATTACAAAGAACGAAGAACAGAAACAGTATCTGCTGAAGGTGGTCGCTACACTTCGACGCCAGTTTCCTAGTGCAAACATGGCTAACTTCTAATCGTGAGGACGGGAGAGTTGTTTTCCTGTTTCAATCAACATTTTTATGCTTGGTTTGCCTCTAATTAATAAATTAATCACTTAAATAATAATTTACCTATAGATATGTAATACTTGCGTATCATTTTCCTAATACAAGAGTCATTCTATAAGGAAAGAGATCAAACAAATGTGAGCTTCTCTTAGTCAGCTTGTGCACACCCTAAACAAAGTCATAATGTCCTAAAACCACATAAAGGAACCACATAAATACTGAGCACAAAAAAAAAACAACTTCGATTTTGTGGACCACCCTAACATATATATATATATATATATATATATATATATTATATATATAAATGATGCTCGCTCCACAAAGAAAAAATATCCCCCGCAAATTTCCCTGCTGAGATGTTTGAGCATACCCACAAGGAAAAAATGAATGCTTTCGTGTATTCACACATCGTCAGGGAATGAAGGCGAGATGGCGAAATATGTACCTATCACCCCATATTTAAATGGGACCACAAAAAACTTCCTCCACAAATCGAAACGTTGAATAACCTTTATTAACAATAAATACATTCGTTTTACAATGTCTTGAACAACTATGAAGCGTTTGTCACAACGACAGTAAAATCTATTCGTGTATATATATATATATATATATATATATATATAATCCATTAAGGCTCACACCTATATTTTATTCGCTATTCACTTTTTTCAAAATTTATTTAAAAAAAATTTCGGATTAGCCTAATGAGGCTTCAATTTATCGAAGGAATTTTAGTCTGGGTCACGTCAGAAGGGCGCCAAGCATCTGAAAATTAATTCATGATGCAGGTGGGTTTTAGTGCATTAGCCCACCTGCATTGGATACGAGACAGGCAAAATCCTTCACAGAGATTCTAATCCGAAGTGATGTGATCTAAACTCCAAATTTATTTTCGAAAGATGCCCTCTCTCCTCTCCTCCTCTCTCTTAGGTTAGGTTTGGGTCGGGAGTAAAACCCCATTCCCCCCCCAAAATTTATTTAAAATAATTATGTTGAGCATATTGATATTTCCATGAAATAATTCTTAAAAATTACTATCGCTAATACTTGGCATAAGGCATATGGAACCCCAATAATTTTTTTAATTTTCATATAAAAGTGATTATTTTACTTCTCGTTTCTGCCTTTTATTTTCTTACTAACAAGGCGGGAACCCAATATGGACGTAAGTGCATAAAGGATCAAAATAATATACTAACAATAATAATAATAATAATACACTCAAACTTCTCTCTCTCTCTCTCTCTCTCTCTCTCTCTCTCTCTCTCTCTCGACCTATCCGTATGCTGAATGCATTTCTCTGTGGTATTGTCATTAAATTTAAGTCCCATATCTATCCGACTACAATCTATCACGTGGGGGCAGCCAAGATTTACAACTTCAAAAGTAAAAAAAAATAAAATTTAAACTTTTAGATTTAAAAAGAGTTTAATCCCTCAAAGGGCTTTAATATCTCGCAAATTTTAATAAAAATAATCAAGAGACTTTCAAATTAATTTTAAATCACTTTTAAAAGAGTTCGAAAGTCTTCCCTTAATACAACTCAAGTTATTTAAAATTGTCAAATTTATTCAATGAAGATTTTAAAAACATTGAATTTACGTTTAAAGCTTTTTTTTAAATATATACTAATTAATGTTCAATTTTTATGTTTAAATTCAAGCAATTAAATAAGTTTTTAATTACAAAATAAGGACAAATCAACCACACGTTTAAATGTATTCGCTTATGACAGCTTTGAATACATTTGAAAAAATCTGTGAGCTGCAGAGTCGGCATCGCGGCCAATCAGAAATTCTCGACCCAACGAATGAGGCGTGAAATCGAGCCTACGACATTTTGATTGGTTCAAAACCCGCATATATATGACATAACTACGCCCCAGAGACATTGTCAGCCAATCAGGAAGCCTTCGAGTCGACGATTGGCCTTAAGATCTCGGCCTACAATTGGAGCGACACGCCGCATATAAAAGGGTCCACGGCGAATTTGGGCCATACCAGTTGTTATTTTGCCTTTGAATAACCACGCAATACTAGCCGTCATGGACACTGCCAGTCAAGCAGAACTCTATTGCTTACCAGACTTATATGAAGTCGGAAATCTCACGTAAGCCATACACACACACACACACACACACACACACACACACACACATACATATAATATATATATCCACACGAAATAGTGATTTTATCATGTTTTCCTGCAGTGCCGGTGCCACCCTCAATCTTTTTGTCCCCGCCGAACGGAGTGAATAATTTTCATCACAAGCCGTAGCAAACATTTGTGACTCCGAACAAGTTGATACAGAGGAACCGACCATAATTGAAATGTAAGTATAAAAGTACTTCCAACCGTGTAAATTAAAGTATTTGTACTCTATTAAGTATTTAGAGAGTGAATTTTCGAATTATTTTGCTTATCAAATAATTATTAGTTACGCAATAATTTAAAAAATAAAAATTAAAGAAAGGGGTTGATATATAAATGGTGTAAATTAGGTATTTTTAGACATTTTTTATTACATAATCTTTAATAATTTGTGAAATGTGATTTAATCTAATTACCGCTTTGTGTATATATATATATATATATATATATATATATGAGTGATGCAAAGCCACAAGGAAAAAGAAAAATGATTCCAAGGCCTTTCGTGTATTCAGAAGTCCCCCTCGTCATATTCCCTGACGAGGTGTACTTCTGAATACACGAAAGGCTTTCGAATCATTTTTCTTTTTCCTTGTGAGTTTGCATCATTCATTCATTTCACGTGTCTAATTGTGAAATTCATCCCATATATATATATATATATATATATATATATATATATATATATATATATATCATGTGTAATTCAGATCAGTGATTAATACGGTTCTACATTATATTAATCATGAATCCTTTGTAAGTGTTAATTATTTTTATAAAAAGCCATAATTTAACCATATTTTGACTCGTACCAAGAATGAATTACTGCAAACTTTAAAAGGGGATTTTATCGCTGGTTTAACCTAGCCCTTCGTCACGCGCATACAATTGAGCTAACCGCGCAATCAGTTAATCTATCTGGGCATTCAACTAGTCTAACCAGGTATTCAATATTTCCCCCATAGATTTCTTTTAAGCAACTTTTACCATACAAAGAGTGTATCAAAGCATATGTGATTGGCCCGTTTAGGCTAATTGGTTACTGTTTATTATTTGCCCAGGTACCCTAGCTGTTTAAGCGTCTCTGTCTTTCCCAACACAAACGCCAGCGGTCCTCGGATTCGAGACCCAGTTACGGCGAGCAGTGCGTAGTATGCCCAACTAGTCATCCTTCCTTTTTCAGAAAAATGTATGAACTGGCCAAAAATAATTTTAAAATTTCTGTCTACACCGTGTCCTCTGTCCTAAATGGACCGATGCGGAACTCGATCGGGTTATAGAAACTTTTCATAATAGTTTTGAAGAAATTCAAATCGTGGACGAGGATTTGGATACTGAGGTACAAGTTTTACTGCACACTCAGGCCAGCGATTGTCGTATCATCGACGAAGTGATGTGAGGGTTTTTATTTGTGTGTGTGTCGGGAAACAACAAGCGTATCTTCAACAATTTATTAAATGATAGAACCATAAGGAATGTTTTATACAATAGTACACAATAGCGTTTACTATATACAACACAATTTTACTAATATGTCCTTCAATGTTTCTCACACATATAGAAGTGACATTGGTGTAAAAAAAATTTATGCATAATATATTTATATCCAACTTTAATTAGTTACCGTATTAGCATCCATTACATATTAAATAAGCTAAAGAGCATAAGACTCGTCATTAAACGCTACACAAACTAATACTATTGGAGACATTTTATAGTTTACACAATATTATTGCAGTTACGTAAGTTACAATTATATATATATATATGAAAATTATTTCACGAAAGTAACACGTGAAAATATATATATATATATATATATATATATATATATATATATATATATAAACTCGTAAAATTTCACACAATACACCGAGTGCGTACAAACGGGAACCGATTTTTTTATGTGGTTGCATACCAGAACATCATTTCACAGTGTCGAACAAATCGAATAATTTAAAAAAAATTTAAATTCGTTTCCACTAGCCATATGCAAGAGAAATGAAAGTCAGTAAATGCCGCAAGTATTGCTATTGTACCCCTGTAATTGGTAAGGACTCCAGACAATTTGAGGGATGTGCAATTGCTCGAGAAATTTTACAGTAATAGCGTCATTCCAAGGATGAACCCCCAGTGAGTTAAAATAGTACATTCGCTCCCTATTTTCAAGATAGATGGCCAGTCAATGAATCCCTTCACCACCGCTAACATCCGTATTTAGAATAAGTGCGCCGCTCTGTCTCGTGGCTGGAAGCTTCAGCGTTTCGTTCTTCGCAAACACACCGATAAATTTGGAGTGTGTGATTCCGTCACTATTCATTACTCTACGGAGTGTATTCGCATCCATTTTAAAAGTCTGTGATTTGCCTCTAAACCTGTCGATCTCTATTAGGGCTTGTGATTCAAGGTATACTAGTATACTAGTTTGTTGTTGCTGTTTAGCCGATCAGCCCACCCTGATCGAGCAAGCCGGCGGCACGCAGGTAACCGATCGCACTCTTCGGACTGGACCAGAGGTTCAGCGCACTAGTGATGTTGTGTTGTGTTCGTTGTTGTGCTAGAGCGGTATAGTCTGTCATAATGTGTTCAATTGTTTGTGGTGTGTCCTGGCACAGGTGGCAGGTGTCGTCTGTGGAGTTGTCTAGTCTGTGTTTATATGTCCGTAAGTTGGGTGATGTCCACATCAGAATTGTGCTAAGTTAACTCGATCCGATCTGCTCAGGCTGATCTCTGACCTATTAATGGGAGGCGGCTTCGCACCTAGGACCGCATTCGGACCGAGTCGTGTCAGTGCTTTGTGGGTAAGGTGTGTGTGTGTGTGTATGTATTTTCTGTACTGTGTGATGTCTGTGGGGCGTGGTATGGAATGGAGTAGCTGGTTATAATGTCTCTCTGGTGTTACCTTAATGGTGCGAGGTGTTAGTGCATGATTTTACATGTAGTGGCAAGGGTGTTGTGGGATAGTTGTCGCTGCTGCCATGAATTGTGTTCCCCTCATGTCTAAATGTTTCCTAACTTTCAGTATTTTTGTTTCTGTGTGCAGGTGTTCTATTGGTGTCGTTTTAATGCATCCTGTAATGATACGAAGTGCGTTGTTTTGTATTGTCTGTAAGGTGTTTATGTGTGTGTTTGAGAAAATGGGTGCCCAGCATGGCCTAGCATAGTCCATAACTGAGCGAATATATTGTTTGTATATGAGTGATGTTGTTTCCTGCTGGTGTCTAAAGTTTGTACCTGTAAGTACCCTAAGCGCGTTAAGTCTTGACGTACACTTGTTTTTAATGTCCTGAATGTGGTTTGCAAAAGATAATAATGTGTTGTATATGACCCCAAGTATTTTGGCCCTGTGAGTGTGTGGAAGGTTGGTGTTATTTAGTGTAAGCTGTGGAGTTATCTAGTGTTCTTTTGTATTGCTTGTAAGCAAGGTGATGGTTGATTTTGTGGGCGCTACTTTGAGTCTATTGTGTGTGAGCCAGTCTTGTGCACTGTTTATGTATGTTCGTAGGTTATTTGTAGCGGTGTCTAAGTTGTTGTGGGTGGATGTTATAGTGATATCATCTGCATATGATGATAAGGTAAGCTTGTTATCTATGGGTGTTGGAATGTCATGCATGTATAAGTTGAACAGTGTTGGTGAGAGACAGAGCCTTGATGGACCCCGTTCGGAGAAAGCTTGTTTTTGGATGACTTGCCATTAAAGGTGACATGTGAATATCTTCCTGAAAGATAGTTGCTTAGCCATCTTTTAGTGTTATTGTGCATGTTTGTGTTGAGTATTTTGTTTGTGAGAGGGAAGCGTGGGATAGCATTAAATGCTTTACTAATGTCTGTTGTTGCTAATAGCGTGCGTTGAGCTGGTCGTCTGGAGTTGATGCCAGCCATGATGTGCTGCGTGAAGTTAGTGAGTAATGTCATGCTTGAGTGGTGAGGTCTGAATCCATGTTGAGTAGGCGATAGTAGTACGTGTGGGTTGGTGATTTGTAAGATTAGTCTTTCTGTTACTTTGGAAGGTGTGCATAGTAAAGTAATGGGTCTATAGGAAGCTGGTTCTGTCAGATTTTTATTTGATTTGAGTAGCGTAATAATTTTACCTTGTTTCCATATGTCAGGAATAATACAGTGTTGGTATGAATATGTGCTGATATTTTTGAGTAGGCGCGTCTAGCTGCTTGGCGAATTCCAATCTGACGGAGATGTTTCCACTTTGCTCTGGACTTAAGTGAGTGTTTATACGACCAGATAAGTCCGGGGTGATGTCAAGCGGGTAAAGGTTAACTTGCGCGATGAATTCCCCCTGTGTTACGCCAATTCCTAACGCGTTGCAAGTACCGGCAATATGTCCCAGATTACTATAAGCTCTCGAGCAAAGGGGGAACACGGCTTCTGTTGAATAATCCCTTTCTAATGTCCCCTCTAAGGCGACTCCATTGGTGTATAGGGTTATATTTTTAAGGCGGAAATTTTCGAATTAAAGGCGTTCTTTTTATATTTTCCATTCACAGAGAAGTGTTACTGCATTCCAATTAATAACCGTTTAGGTAGAAAGCCAATGGCGATGTTTTCTATCTGCTTCGATGCCAGCCCTGCTGGCACCGAGTCTAGTTTGATCTGTACACTGTTAATTGGGTATTTTACTGTGACGTGTAGTAAATTTTTTTCAATTTCTAGTTGTTTAGCAGAGCTTAATTTCACTCGGCGCACGCGAAAATATGTTTCCATAACCTGAATCAACACGGGTTTTGGCCTTTCTTCTTGGTCAGCCCCAAGATTTAAGCAGGATTCGTTCGAGTGAGCTGTATTTTCATATCGACCCCCATTCACAAGCAGCTTTTCCTGGAATGTGAAGCCTGTATGCAGGCGTCGGAAGCATTCATATATCTTATTTTTAGAATTTTTGAATTTGTCCTTTATACTTCTTTCATCTTTAGCTTTTTTTCCTTCGCTTCTTTTCAAAAGTTGAGGACATTTTCCAGATATGCTCGTAGGTGAAAGTGACCAGTTCCTGCCGAGATGATGACCTGATTTAAATACACCCCAAACTGACTGAATATGGAGTATAGAAAGTTTTTCTGGAAATACAACGTATTTGTCGTATTTAGCGTACATGTGCACATAGCTTGGTTCAAAAAAGTAAGGGCCTGAGCTGGGGATCACGAATTCTATACGAGCACTCGGGGAGCTAATGGCGTTTAACGGATTAATTGTAATAAAGTCACTGTGCTCAATAGAAACTTGAGTTAAGGGCATGTCAAAGAAGGACAGCTCCGACTTACCACATTGTGAACTACACGGATGGATGGACCGGGCCATAACTGGTCAGAAATAGTGGCACCTCTCTCGGCAAGTAGTAAACAGCCTATGATTCATGAGAGCAATGTCCTTAACTTATATCAGCTAAAAAAAATGATCAACCATAGGTTTCAGTCACTTAGAACACTTCTTCTTTTTTTATGTCCATTTACGTTTAATACCACGTGCTGGTAACCCCTTCTCCTTCTTCCGGAGAGGCCTCTTCTTCTTCCCACCATCACGCATTTTTCTTTTTGCATCTTTGATGATTTCGTCCCGTGTACGCTTTATGTGCTTTTTTAGAGCTTCTTTAGGCTTAGTCCCCGTCATTATGTCTTCTACCGTGTTAAGAATTGATTGTAACGCTTTCCTTCTGAGATATCTGGCACCCCTCTTCAGCAAAGAGACAGCCGTACGCAGTATGGTTGAAAAAATGGATCCAAGCCCATCCCGCGCTGGTATCTCACCCCCCGATATTGAGAGGCTGGAGCGAGTGCAGGCGAGGGCCCCAAAGTTAATCCCTTCCGTTAGGCATATGGGCTACAATCGACGCTTACGCGCCCTGAACTTGTTTTCGCTTGAAACTCGGAGACTGCGCGGTCAACTGATCGAGGTTTTCAAGCTCTTACGTGGGTTCAACGATGTCGATTTTAGAAGCATGTTTAGTTTAAATGATAACCCAACTCGCAACAATGGTTGGAAGTTGGATTTGAAACGGTTTAGGACTACTGTGTGTGGGAATTACTTTACGTATAAGATCTGTGACACGTGGAACAGGTTACCTTGAGAAGTTGTGAACAGTTCCTCTGTGGATCAGTTCAAGAAAAGGTTAGACCAAATCTTGCACACTATTTGAGGGTGTAGAAAATTTTCCGTGTCACCCGTTGCCATTGGTACCTCCTCGGTATGGGCGCAAGGCCTTTTGAGGTACTTCTTTTCCTTGTAACTCGTTAGAGTGTGAAAGGCCTTCGGGTCATTATCCCACAGTTCGATGAAAGTGCAGCTTCACTGTTAAGTTCCCGTCACCGAATTGAAAACTTTTCCCCTCAATCGTTCTTATATATATTAAGATGTTGATTAATGGATGAGTTGCGACATTGACATAATGAGGCTTGTCATATGTAATGCTCAAGCTCCTTCCTCTATGATTGGGAATGTGAGCGATGCGCAGCAGGCGCGCTTGGGTATCCCCAACAAATTGATGCTGCACGATATTACTGTAAATACAGCACATGTCTGGGGGAGGATAACCATGGTTCAATTTCTCCAATTTCAGCTGATACATTAGGTTGCACAAGTCATAGTGTGTTTCGTGAAAGGTATCTCTTTGGAGGGCTGCTCCATATCGGCCGTAGGTAATAATTGCAGGAGGCAATATTAACGATAAAGGACTGTTGAAAATTATAACCTAGGACCGATATGGCCCTAAGTTATAATTTTCAAGTCTTTTGTCTTTATTATTTCTGTTAGCCTTTGATTTTAGAGTCAGAGTGTGTGCAGGAATATCTTTGTTTACGATTTCGTATACTAAATCATCCGTAAGATTTGAGCTTTTTAAACTAAGGGTTAAGTCTCTCACACCATCCTCGGCCGCAACATAACGGCCCGGACCTAGTGTTACTACTGTAGTGTAATACCGTGCATCCCCGCTCCGGGCGGCACGCATGTTCTCGTCCCGAGTTACACCTACCTTTTCACAATCATCACGGTCTTTAAGAACCGTAAAACCGGATTCTTTATTTTCAATACTTAAAAACTTCGTAGCCAAATGAATGTAGCATATTCCAACCTCATACGAATCACGACCCAATTCGATGGGACCGTGGAGTTCTGTTACAAAGCTGGCAAAAGTGTTGCCAGGATGTATAAACAGAGAAGAAGAGGTCGGGAGTGTGATGTAGAAGTGGTTAGGCGCCATGTTGCTAACTATTTAAGCTACATTATTGCATCAGCTTTTATATGTGTTGACGTTTTCTGGGTACCCTAGCTATTTCACCAGGTACATTTTCCTCTTTCCTGTTCCTTTGCTACCTAAAATTTTTTCAATTTTAAACACGTTTTTTCCTAAATTAAATGTCACTTTATGCAGCTCCTCGCTGTAAAAGCCTCCTGTTCCTCCCCATTCAAATCTTCAACGTAATACAACATTATCTCGTCTTTAGGTCCCACAGCCCTAACTTTAAAAATCTCACGTGTCCAACCTTGCTCAAATCCCTTCGCGAATTTATTACCCGAACACGCGACAGCCTTACATATTCATCGATTTTGAAACGCGCAGAGTGTGGTGGCACTCTACGAGTGTCTTTTCTCACCTCACGCTCTGTGTGCGTACCTCTTTCTAAAATTTCGCACGGTGGTGTGAACGGTTGTAGGATGAGTCCAGCGAATCCAGAATGTCTATATAACTGTATGTGTTTTTATGTGTGAAATAGCGATGCATGCGGTCCTTTATGGTACGTTGAACTCTTTCAACTAAAGATGCCTTATGTATAGAATTGCTAGTGTAGTAACTAATATTAAATTCTGTCAACATGTTCTGTAAAGCTCGGCCTATAAGTTCTTTCCCCATGTCCGTACAAAAATAGCCAGGAATCATCAATGTTTTGGTGGTTTTAGGAACTGTTTCAGGCGATTTAGTTTTCAAGGGAATTAACCACAGATACAGTATCTACATAATATATCTATTATGAATAGGATGTAGTGGTAGCCACCACTATACACTGAGTATCTTTGCATGTCTGTTAAACCCGCTTGCCAAATAGAGTCAATCGAGGCCGCTGTTGTCTTGGCTGTTTTAAACCCTTTTCTCACCGGCTTATGAAGTGCATAAGCATCCTGCTCCCGCAAAAACCTTTCAACATCATCTTTTTCCCTACTCCCTCATTATAAACACCTCTGTACAGCCTATCAACGCTGTCGTAGGAGGTTGGACTAGAAATATCATAACTTTTTCTTAATATACAGGGTCCGGCAGAAACAGTTACCCATTTTTAAAGCGGCGTCATTACTTAACGGTTGAAATGAGGGCGCTGCTGTTTGTGTCCTTGAGTAGAGCAGTCAAAATTATTGTTAGTAACAATGGAGCGGTGGTCAAGCGTTTTTAAATCAGGTGATTCTGTTGTAATTACTCAACGTAAATTTAGACACCACTTCAACATTGGCAGAAATAGTAGTGTCCCAAGTCCCAACACCATCACAATTTTTATTGATAAATTCAGAACAACAGGTTCTGTAACAGATGTGAAACCTCCTGGTCGGTTGCCTACGGTGCATACTCCAAAAAATGTTGAAAGAATAATAGCAGCATTACAGTGAATTCCTCGAAAATCGGTTACTCGTCATTCAAGAGAACTGAACATATCGAACCGAAATATACGCCGAATTTTGCATATGGATTTGAAATTCCACCCCTATAAAATGCAAATGGTGCAAGAATTACTTCCTCGTGATGTGGATACACGTCTGCAATTCTGAAAACGATTCCTACAGATAGCGAATGATGACCCAGATTTTGTCAATCATTTAATCATGAGTGATGAGGTCCACTTCCACTTGAATGGGTATGTAAATAAACGAAATTACAGATACTGGGGAGCCGAAAATCCACGTGAACTGCATGAACAACCGCTTCACAGCACGAAACTTTAATCAATTGAAGGACAACATTCGTCATGAAATTGAAACAATAACACCAGACACACTAGAGAGAGCAATGGAAAACGTGAGGACGCGAGCAGATGATTGTGTTCGCAACGGTGGCGGCCATTTAATGGACATAATTTTCAAACACTAACGGGTGTAACATTATTGCTTTGAAGTATACTGTGAAACTGTAATGACAATAAAGATCCTTTTCAATTTGTTGGAGTAATGTATGTGGGAGACTGCTCTTTAATACATGCTCGATATGTTGTGGGGTCGATCCGTTATTCTTTAACTGGTCATTTTTAGCCGCAACTCCAAGTCCTATGCCTCCATGTTGAACGTCGTCTGCGCTGTGCCGAATAACTACGGGGAACTCTGTCGGATTCTTATAATTTTTGTACTCATGAAGAAATTTCTTGGTATAAGATTCATTTCTCATCGGGTGACTTTCACTGATTAATAGGCCTAACAATTCGCTTTCCATTCTTTTAAGCCTGCTTTAACGGGGTTCTAGAACCGTATCTGGACTCTTTGAGCTTGGCAGTGAAGCATACACCTCGTGTGGAATCACGATTACTTTCTTCATTATACTAATCTATTCAGCAAAGGCCCCAAAACTGAAAATAAGTTGGGGAGGAATGAACCCCTCTTTGTACAATAATTAAATATTCTTCTTCGCAGTTTGACTTTTACGAGCTAGTGTGCGTATTATGTTCTTGTAACGGCGTAGGCGAGCCTTCTGAGGGGGTTTCATTGGTACATTACATTTTAAAACGTTAAGACAGATTTCACAGATGCATTTTAAAAAGTCGGAGTCAATATTTTTAACAAACATCTGTTGCAATGCCCGGAGCAGTCGATGATAGATTTTTATTAATTTATGGTATTTCTTTAGCCTCTTTTCAGGCTCGTTTGGGAATATATTCGTTCTTAGAAGCACGCTAAACGTGTTTCTCGGATGAAGGTCACAAAGCAAATATCCGTAACGTTGGCTTGTAGCTTCTTTATAAACTTCCGAAAAATCCTTACGCTGATTCAGGAATATTTGATTGGCTAATACCCAATTTGTGACACATCTCTACGTTGTGCGAATAAAGCTAGATATTGTGTATTTAACGACACATCGCGCATGTATCTATTTTTGAAAAATAGATTCTGATTGATGAAGAATACGCTTATGTTAAGATGGTGGGAGAACACTGTAAATGTCTCGGCAAACGTTTTATCATTTTTAAAATGAGATCGTCAAATACAATGACTGTATGTTCATTTCTCTTTTGCGAATTAACGTCATATACACCTTTGTGGAACAAAATATCATCTTGGTACTCGTTGAATACTGATTGGTATGTCGAATAGCACCATATAACTTTATGCACAAATTTTGAGAACATCTCCCCCTTATCTTTAATGATTATAAGCATAAACACAGTCTTACCACAGCCTGTAGGGTCAGATATAATACATGTGGACGGGCTCGTGAACCTCAATTTTTCTACAGAACCCATCTCTAACACGTTACAATCCGAAGTGGAACATTTACAAAATATAATAAAATTTTAAGTGATGTTCCTTATATTCTACAGTCTTGTTTTTTCCTCTTATTCCTAAGAACTGTGAATGACGATGAGGCGCTGCGCCAGCAACATGGCCCCATCATCGATATTACAGATGATTCAGATGACCTTGTAGTTGCTACAGGCTCCACCCCCCGCTAGCGAACCCCACCAGCGACACCTGTAGAACCCCACGCGACAGTTCAGGGAGAAAGCGGGGGCATGATGAAGTTGATGATAATTCGTCTTCCACGTCAGGTATAAAGCGTACCAGGAGTGTAGCGATTGTTAGACCCCCAGTAATAGAGCCCCAGCCCTCTACGTCTTACAATACATCTCCCACACTATTTCCTTCCACAAATAAAATTGTGATCCATGATTCCTGTTCAATTCCGACCGCACCCTCCACAGCAGCACCAGTTTCTCGATCTGTAGAGGTTAGTATAACATCCGTGCTAATGCGCACCGCCATCCCCACCCCAGCCCTGAGTAGAAATCGGTACGTAGTCAGGGGGGTTGACCCTGGAGCCATGGATAGCAATGGTGTTGAGCACGGCCTGCCACGCGTAGTTGAACGTATTGTAGACTTTGCCCTTCAGAACAGCGACGGGCGTGAAGTCAGGACGAGGTTGTCCTTTGGATTCGGGTCAGATGATGGGGATTTAGATGATTTTTGGGTAGTAATACCATACACGAGCTTGGCTGCTGTAAATATAGAATATATTTTGGGCCGTGTAAAGCAGGCCTCTTAAAGTAGTACAACCTTCAACATGGACAACTTCACGATATATATTGACCGGGTATTCCGCATTGCGGGTCATACGGCCACACCTTATACTCTTAACTTCAATTCTCAGGCTATTTACAGACGGCATATAAACGCCGAGCGTGGTTGCGGCTTTATAGCAGTAGTATTAGCTCATATGTTTACTGTACTAAATGCACGGACCCAAAAAATTTGGCTGTCTACGGTCGTACAGCGTGCTCGTAAACTGGCTTCAGATTGCAAGAATGAGTTTGACTGGAATATGGGTCCTGAAGAGTTGAGAAGGGTAGAGCAAGAAATGAATGTTCGTATAGTTGTATTTGGAATGAATGATCGTCGTAGGACTGTGTATGTTTTTAAAAGCAGTGTGAGACCGTACAAGACCCATACTTTTCTTAGGGTTGTCAGGAACAACGTATCTCCCCATCCTTAATTTAAGGATGGGGACCATACGAGAGTTATGACAAAAGTCGAAAATATGGAAGGGATCATGATTTGTGTAAGGGATGCCTCGAGTTTGCGGACGATATAGTGAAACATTGTAAGGATTGCCACATGGTATGTGAGCAGGGTAAAAGCTCCAAATGTAAAAGTCGTGTAGTTGAAGTTGAGAAGAGGGACTGTAATGTGTGTAGGCGCACATTTTTCAATAATAATTGTTTTGAGCTCCATAAGTCAATTGACACTTGCAAGAAAATGTGAATCTGTGAATGTGGTATGTTTTATATGATGGATAATTGAGGGAATTTTAAGCATAACTGTGATGAACTTCACTGTTCTACTTGCCATGAGAAAAATAAGGCAAATGGTATGAAGCATGTATGTAATATGAAATATGCTAAGCCTAAAAATAGACCTTGTATAACTGTGGACTACGATATTGAAAAATATACGGTTGCTGAAACCAAATAGGTTATCCCACATCTACTCATAAGCCAGCCTATCTGCGATGAGTGCATGTATGCTGAGTGTGATGAATGTCACAAATGTGGCAAATGAACAAACGTTTTTAAGACGATCGCACACGACAACCCCGTTAAACCCTTTGTGTCCTATATTGTCAAGTTAGCGGACAAGTTAAAAAAAATGACAGTGTATATTCTTGCCCATAACGGGGAAAAATTTGGCACACAATTCCTTTATAAGGAGCTGCTTGAACACGAGGCATTGGAGATATTTACAGGCGATCCCTTGAAAAGAGGAAACAAACTTATACAGATACAAATAAGAAGTAATGATAAATTTCAAGACACTTTATTATTCACACCTTGTAAATTAGCCAACCTACCCAAGGTGATGGGCGTAACTGCCGAAGTTTCAAAAGGATATTTCCCTTACACTTTCCTCACTAGCGACACTTTAAATTACGTAGGACTACCTCCCTCCAAACATTACTTAAACTATGCGAACATGAGTGATAGTGAGCGTGACGATTTTGACCGCTACTACAACAGTTTTAATGAAGAAATTCCATATAATATAACGGATGAATGTGAGCGTTATTGCGTGATCCGATGCAAGTCGCAACCACGATCGCCTCGTTGTGCTTTACGGTGTTCAATAATAATTTCATGCCTAAAGACACGCTGACCGTCATTCACAGAAACAATCCCCGCAGTTATGGGCATAAGGCTATTTACTGGCTCATACACCTAAAGCAACAAACCGGTGTATGCATAAAACATGCCCACAATACGGGGGAAATCCCCATCAAGGTCAATGGTTGTTTTTTTGAGTGGATGGTTTAAGCGAAGACCGTGTCACTGGTCAGAAGATTGCGTAGTCCTTTAACGGGTGCTGGTGGCACGGTTGCCCACGTCCTAGGTGTGGAATCATAAGAGATATGCATGGTAGATCTCCTGCAGACAGTCTTCCATGGACCCGCACCCGCGATCAGCTTATAGGTTTCCAGTTCATTCACAAAGTCTTGTTGGAGCATGATTATGATGCACGGATGGAACCAGATGGGCAGTATGGGCAGTACCGCGAAGAAATAAACACCATCAAACGTTCAATGGTGCCGCATCCTCTCAGATGCTGCGATATCTTGTTTGGTGGATGTACAAATCCCTTCAAGCTATACTTTCCGACTGCGGAGGGCGTGAAACTCCATTATTCCGACTTCTGTTCTTTATACCCCTAGGTGATGAAGAATAATCCGTACCCCGTATGAGCACCTGAAAAACTGGTGGGATCCTCCCTGCCCACCATCGAAGAGTTCTCAGCAAATTGGAAAGAGAACTATTTCGGTCTTTCTTTCGTAGATGTGCTCCCCCTCGCGACTTATGGATGCCGATTTTACCCGTCGTTATAGACCACAAGCTCATGTTTTCCCTGTGCGTGAAATGCGCAGAGAACAATGGGGCTTGTAAACACACAACCAACCAGCGTAAGATCAGAGGCGTATATACAAGCCCTGAGCTGTCCCTAGCCGTTCACCATGGCTACAGAATATTGAAGATATATGAGGTGTGGAGGTTCCAGAACCTACCCACCTTTTTACGCCGTATATAATCACTTTTTTTAAGGATAAGATAGAAGCCTCAGGGTATCCACGACTTGATACCGAAGATGAAAAATCGGCGTATATTCAGCGTTACCGTGACCATGAAGGGACACAGCTTGACCGCTCCCAAATTGTAAAGAATTGTAAATAGTCTTTGGGGAAAATTGGCACAGAATACAGGCAAGGGGAACGTTCATCTAGCCCAAAGTTATAACGAAGTGTGGAATTATGATAACGCTCCCGATAAAGAGGTCATGGAGATCGTGAATGTAGGTAATACGTACATAATAAAGTACAATATTACCGAATTGGCCACAGACACATCGCGTGTTACAAACATACCTGTAGCCAGCTTCACAACCGCATACGAATGCATTAAGCTTTGGGAACTACTGTACTCGCTTCGGCGGAGGGTGCTGTACACCGACACAGGTAGTGTGATATTCACAGCGAGAGAGGGTGAATACATGCCGCCTATTGGTGAGTTGCTCGGAGAGTTGACTGATCAAGGATGAGTATGGAGGCATCGCATCCGCCGACTCTTTTTTCTCAACAGGTCCAAAAATTTATGGGGTACAGGTAAGGGTGGGGAAGGAGATGAAATATATCGTGAAAGCGAAGGGCATCACAATTAAACAGCCAAACCGACGTATCGTTAACTTTGACTCGTTGAAGGAGTTAGTGTGCTTGGAAAATGAGGGCGATGAACCGCCCCAACTGACTGTAGAGACCCACAGTTTTCGGGCGCAGAAGCTGGGGTGTGTAAAGAAACTTCCGGGTACGAAAGTGTGTCATAACACATATAGGAAACGTTACCAGGTGCCTGGTCTGTATGATACCGTACCATTTGGATACCATAACCCTTGACTGTTATATATATATGTCTATTTACTTGTTAACGATATGTTTATTTTATTTATTACACGTATTTGTATGTATATATGTATACCCTTTGAAAAATTCGATGTTTATTAAATAAATCGTGTTTCAATTAGTGTTTCATTTTCTTCTTTGTGTGTGTGTGTGTGTGTGTGTGTGTGTGTATATGTATGTGTGTGTGTGTATGTGCGTATGTGCAGGAAAAGTCCTAAGCTCCGCTCCCTGTATGATCGAACAAAGGTCACGTGACTCCTGCTACTACCTGGGCATATCTCTACCCGTGCGTGCTCAGTTGACAGCTGCAAGCCCTGGATCTTAGTCGTGTATTTGAAGAAAACTCATGTAGACGAAAAATAGTGATGGCTATCTTTGATATTGCGTGCTCAACGTTTATAAAGTGCGATTCGGTAAAGTCTACAGATGAGGTGGATACTGAAAAACTTCCATGCCCTCCCTCCTTTGAGACTTTTAAGGCTACATTGAACTGTGCGAAGCTTGAGGAACAAGAGGTTCAAATACTCTACGGCTATTCTGGCGAGAGCAGTACAGGATTTCGTGGCACAAACGATGTAATGGACTATGTTGTAGGACTAAACTGCGTAAAATGTTACATATACTGTGAAGTGAAAGAAACAACACGTGCAGAAGAGAAGCAACGGGTATGGTTAGTGAGTCTTGTTGATGAATGGTGTGGCAAGCGGTATTATGTCGTGCTGCATCATACCGAGTACTCGTACTCTGCGACTAAGAATGAGTTTTTAATAGAATTTAGAGGCGAGTATCGCTTGCTAAGCAAAAAGGTTAAATATGGACACAAGTTTCTTTCAAATAGTGCGCCAGAGTGTTAAAAAATGTGTTTAGTTCGTGAAAATCCCCCTGAACGAAAATATCTGGTAGGCATTTTGGGGAATGGGAGTGATAAAACATTAAAACCAATATTACTTCATGTGTCGCAGATGGAAAAATTCTCTAAACGATTGCCCTGTATTATGGGGCACAAGTATTCACATAACTCTTTCATTTTAGAACAAACCCGTACACGAAACATTAACACTTGGTATGACTCACCCGTGTGGCTCGTTTCCCACACCTGTCTCCGTGCCAAACCGCACACCGGCTGCTCATAGTCATCTCAGAGCTTGAACCGACCGGACGAACACTCACAACAGAATACGATGGAACTTCCTTTGAGCAGCATTCTCAATGCCGTATACGATGTGTCCGTGTGTTGCGTGTGTTCAGGTGTAAAACTGATGCCATTAATTCTGTACTTCAAACGACTTGTAGACAAACAAACTCTGGTAAACGGAATGTTACTTATTTTAGTGTTGAGGAGATGAATAGGGTCTTTATGATAGTTGAGAAGTGGAATGAGGATCGTTATAAAATACCTGCAGGTGTAGGTACAAGGAGATAACAGATTAGTGATACCCTCTCATACGAGTATGCCAGTATTTGCATGTTATGTATAAATGGCGACCAGCCAAGCATTCATATACGAGTGATGTGGAAGAATGGGTCTGATAATAACGTTCTTGTCCCTACGCGAAACGGTCCCATCCTCGACAGATTGTTTGAAATCGTCGGTTTCCGCAAGCTAAAGATTATATGAGACGCATGTGTTACGGATATGCTTTATTTTGATACGGTTCTTGAATTACGCATACACCGATCTGCTCGACGGGTTTACCGAGTATAGTAATGAACATGGCGAGAATGGTCTAGAACTGGATGTTTATTTAAAAGGTTTAGACTCTTCGAAATATCACGAACTTTGGTACAAAGCATTTGAGCGGTACAGGGCTGAGCTCACCTACACCGTTCACCCTGAAGAACTATTTCTCTATATAATGAGCAGTTGTCGCTACGATTTAGATTATTTCAAATGCCCATATGCATTGTGAAGAAGAATTCACGATTGAAAAGCTCGGATCGGTAAGAATAACCCCTCGATTGGAAAAGAGTGTTTATAAAGTTCAATTTAATAATGATGTGGCTAACGATGTCCTCTTTCTGCGTGATTTTGATTATATTCTGTCCGTGTTTAAAGAGAGTGATAACTTGCCAATCGAATTTAAAGTGGGCACGAAAATAGTATTGAACGAATTGATTACCCTTTAGGTTAATGTTTTAAATGACATGCGCTGGACCTGTAAATCAAAATAACTTTCCATGAGGTAGTTTTAGTCGCTTTATTCAAATTTGTCACTCATTTTTTTTGCAAACTATTGTAGAAAACAATAACAATAATATAAATATATATATATTTAGTGTATTTGTAGTTAGGGGTGGTATGACGTCATGTTACTTTGCGACTTAATTAGTGTGTTGGTTTCTGTTCTGGCTATTTTTTTCTAATTGGATTCAGTTTGGTGGTGTTTGTGATAGAATTATGACATGCCGTTCGTGTGGTTTCGACTTTGAGAACTTGATTCGTCATGTGCCCTAGATGATTAATTAAATGATTAATTGAATGCCCGGTTAGGTTAATTGAATACCAGGTTAGGTCAACTGAATGCCCGGTTAGGTCAACTGAACGCCTGGTTAGGTTAATTGAATGCCCAGTTAGGTCAACTGTACGCCTATGATCATTGGTTAGGTTAAGTCGTGATATTTCCGTTAGTTTAAACGAAAATGACGAGAGCAAACTTTTCTGGTTAATTTTAAGGTGTTTTGCACGTTTCCTGTTGCAATGCGTCGTTTACGAGATCTCTTTACATGAACATGTTAGGTTATGCTTTATTGTATAAAATGTAGTCAAAATACATTTTTTAAGTGTATTTTGATGTGCTTTGCTCGAATATGACCTTCATTTCTTGTGCAAATGAACATGGCCCAAACACGTATTTCTGTTCATTTGCACAAGAAATGAAGGTTATATTTGAACAGAGCACACCGAAATACACTAGAAAAATGTATTTTTTATTTCAACTTCAGGCCGTCATTTGCGACATAATTACCACCCTTTACATCGAATATAGGTATCCGCATACCTTGAGCGGTGAAATAATGTTAAATTGTATTTATTGTATAGTACAAAGCAACAATGATGTAACTGTAGACTCAATCACGTGCGAGTTCAGTATTTTAGTTAAACGCAGTAGAACATAAAGTGTATGAATTTTGATGTATATTGTTTTGTAGTATATTTATTTTCTATATATTTCTTAAAATTTTATTATTTTATATAAATGTATATATAGATTTCTCTACCAATATTATTATTTAAGAATGTATATATTTATATATATCGTTTAAAGTGTGTATAGAATTCTTCTGAACTATTTTGATTGGATATTTATTTTCTATATATTTCATGAAATTAATTCCAATAATACTTCTAAATAAACAAAATGATGTATGTATGTTTTATTATCCGATAAATGCTTTTGTGGGTGTGTGTGCATATATATATATGTGTGTATATATATATATATATATAAGCCCACTTCTATGTGGGGTCGCTGTATATACAAGGTGTCCGTAAGTCTGGAACCATAGGGCAAAATGATAAAAACGGCAATAAAAACGCCGAAGAGACTTTTGGGGACTGTTTGTGAAATGAGCGAGGATGGTAGCGGCTGTGTCATCGTCGGTGGATGTCCTCGGAGGTCCACTGCGTGGTTTATCTCCTATGGATCCCGTTTCCCTGAACTTTGCTGCAAGTTTGCCGACACAGCTGTGTGTTATCGGCGCGCGGTCCGGATGCAATCTGTTAAATTCCTCGGCGACCTCCCTCTGACTCCGATTTCCTACGATCAGAATTACCTTGATGCGTTCTTCCTTACTCAAAGATATCATGGGCACTTGCATAAACAGAAAAACATGAATTACTTATTTTACCCTATGATTCCAGACTTATGGGACACCCTGTATATATATATATATGTAAACGACATTAAGGAATAAATGGGTGATGGGAATATATATAATCGATGCACGTTTGCTACAATAAATATATATATATACGTATACACTATACCAAATAGCTGGTTACGCCTTCTAAACCAACTGGCTGCTTAAGACAACTGGCGGATTTCTAAGCCATCTGATGCTGTCAAGAACGTTTCCTTTAATTAAATAAATAGCACAATCTGGCAAGTCAAACGTTAATAATATATATATATACCTAAAAAACCATTTACGCCTTCTAAGCTAGACGGCAGTGCCTTCTAACCCAACTGGCTGATTAAGTCCTTCTAAGCCAAGTGCAAAGACCAAGAACTTTATTATGCGTCTGGCGGTCCCAGGCGAAGGATGGTCTCTCTCTCTCCTCTCTCTCTTAGGTAAGGTAGATTCCCCCAGCTTGTGGCAGGTGGAGGGAATCCCCCTTGCCTCCTTTTTTTGGCAACCTTGGAGGAGGGGGTTCGCACCTAGCAACAAGGCAGGGAAGGAGATTTGAACCTTGCAACATTGATCGACATTGCATTGCAATTCCACGCTCCCTTTTTTGCGGCCATGCTACTAATGGACAACAGAATAAATTACAAAATTCTATAAAGTTTGACAAGAGAGAAATAGGTTAGACACCCGCCACACCTGGCCTGAGACCAACTAAGTTCTAATAAACATCACAAAGGAATAAATAATCACAAAGGAATAAATAAACTCCACTTCAAATTTATTTTCATAATGAATAACCGAATATATTCGTTAGATATAAAATGCAAAACCCGTAATAAAACAGTCAGACAAACCTCAAATTATGGAGCTACTTACTTCGTAGCCTCTCAGCCTGTCAACAAACCCATTAGTTGCTGTGTTCTACAGAAGCTAAGGCTAACAAAGACCCTAAGATCCACTCTAAGGTTAGCCCGAGAGAAAGGAAAGAGTAGGGGGTTAAGAGAAGAGAATAAGGGGTTAAGTAAGTAGCAACACCTATCACTCGTGGGTTAACATTCATTCAGAAAAAGAGAAAAAAGACTCACCATCATCAACCGCCGGCCACTGCTGACAAGTCGGAAAAATAGTCGAAGAGAATAGGAGAGGGGTGAAAGAAGAAAAGAAGTAAAATAAGAACGCTTACAAACCATGCACAGTCTTAACTCACTGCTAAACCATGCAAACTAGAGACATGCAAGTAAAGAGAGTTACAGACATGCAAGTAAGGAGAGAATAAGAAAAGAACAAGTAGGTAAAGTTAAACAAAAAGTGGGTTAGTTTACGCTACGAGCTACATCTACGTTCGTGTTAGTTTATTTTTTTATTTTTTAATTTATTGCTGGCATCACACGCTGGCATGACACAAGCTGGCATTATCGTCAACAGAATCATCCTCGACCACCACCCCCAGAGCTCCTGTTGCCAATTTTTTTTTGAGCAACGTTAATATTTTTAAAATGCCTATCTAAACGGTTCTTAAACATATTAACGCTGGTAGAGTTGACGACTGACGCGGGAAGATTATTCTATTTATCAATTACTTTAAACGGAAAGAAGTTTTTAGCGATATTAGTAATGAAACGTCTGCCACGCAACTTAAATCCGTTATTACGAGTATTGCTATTATCGAAAGTGAACAGTTTGTCGAAATTGACGTTATCGATGTTATTAACGATTTTGAAAACTTCAATAAGCTCTCCCCTTAATCTCCTAGTTTCGAGTGAATGCAAGTCTAACTATTGTATCCTATCTTCATAAGGCTTATTGCGCAATGACGGAATTAGTTTCGTGGCACGACGCAGAACCCTTTCTAACCTATCAATATCCTCACGCAAATACGGGCACCAAAACTGAACGGCATATTCTAAATGAGGCCTGACTAGGGACTTGTAAAGGGGCAATATAATATCCTTCGATTTAAATTCGAAATTACGCGCTATGAAACCTAACATCCTATTAGCTTTTGCGCAAGAGTCCAGGCACTGGTTCCTAACTTTTAAATCCTTAGATACGCGTACGCCTAAATCTACTTCCTCGTCAACGCTCGCTAACTCTCTATCATCCATTGTGTACGCGTAATTATTGTTACGAGAACCTATATGCAAAACTTTACATTTGTCTACGTTAAATTGCATCTGCCACTTATCCGTCCACTCCATAATCCTATTTACATCGTCTTGGAGCCTATTTCTATCGTCCTCGTTAACAACCTTACCGCCTATTTTAGTATCGTCCGCGAATTTTGACACGTTACTAGTCAATCCTACATCTATGTCGTTAATGTAAATTACGAATAGCAATGGGCCTAACACTGAACCCTGTGGGACACCGCTACCTACATCCAACCACCCGATTCACTACCATTAAAACGACCCTCTGTCTCCTAGCACGAAGCCATTCCTCTAACCAGTTAGCTACCTGACCGCGTATACCGTGCGCTTTAACCTTCGCAATTAATCTTCTATGCGGAACTGTATCGAACGCCTTTTTAAAATCTAAATAAATAACGTCAGCCGCTCTATGCCTATCGTATTCGCGCACTATTTCGTTATAAAATTCTAACAAATTAGTTAAACAAGATCTATGGCGTCGAAACCCATGCTGACTACTATTAATCAAATCTCTACTTTCTAAGTGATCGATGATACGATCCCTAACTACGGATTCCAAAAGTTTACCGACAATTGACGTTAAGCTAATGGGCCTATAATTGCTAGCTACGTGCGGTCGCCTTTTTTAAAAATAGGCGTGACGTTAGCTAATTTGAAGTCTTCAGGAATAATCCCCGTTTCGAGTGACTGATTAAAAATCTTCGTTAAGGGGCCTACGATAACGTCTTTCAAATCTTTCAAATGTCTGGGATAAAAAGCGTCAGGGCCTGGAGCCTTGCTAACTTTTAGCCTATCGATATAATGCGCAATCTCACCCTCGTAAACAGTTATTTCATCCAAAATAGTCTCGCTACTAAATGGAACGATATCGTCCACGTCGGGGACATTATTTACGTCTTCTACGGTAAAAACTGTCGCAAAAAAGTTATTGAAAATACCCGCCATCGCCTGAGCGTCAGAAGCCAAAGCGCCGTTAACATCCACTAGAGGGCCTATGTTATCTTTTATCGGCTTACGATTATTGACGTATTCAAAAAACTTTTTGGATTATGTTTACTATCCGCAGCTATAAGTATCTCTAAATTACGCTTAGCATTCCTAACTGATCTTTTAACCTGACGTCTAAGCTCGATATATCTATTAAAGTTAGCTGCCGTGCCATTGCGCTTATTAAGTCTATACGCTCTGTTACGCTCGTTTATGAACTCGCCTATTTCCCTAGTCCACATTGGGCCTACATGATTTCTAGCGCGCTTGGGCCTACGAGAATAAACTCCCTTTCAATATTCATAAAACTTTCTTTAAACGCCTCCCAATGCAAATTTGTGTCATTACCCATAAATAAGTTATCCCAGTCCACTACTCTCATCCTATCCGCAAAACTATCAAAATTAGCCCTACGAAAATCAGGGACTTCTATTACGTTTATCCTTAGTTTTTCTATCAATAACTTAAACCTAAGAATTTGATGATCACTACATCCTAAACTCTCGCCTACTTCTAAACCTTCGACTATATTTTCGCCGTTCGTCATCACCAAATCTAAAATATTGTCACCGCGCGTTGGTTCGGTAACATCTGTCGTAAAAAATTATCCTCCATGAACTCAATCAATCTCAAACCCTCCTCATTACCAGTAAAAGTCTCGTAATTAACATTAGGGCAGTTAAAGTCTCCGACAATTATACTATTCCGATTGTCAATAAAGTTACCAAGAAGTGAGTAAAATCTAGTATGGTATCGAGGGGTTGAACGGGAGGTCTATAAACAACAACAAAATTAAAACTAATACTACGCGCCCTAACTTCAACGCATATCGCATTAATTGCTGCCGGAAAATCTATCTTAACCTCGATAGCCCTAAGGGAATTACGAATGTACAGCAAAACGCCGCCACCAAACCTATGTAACCTATCATTAAAAGAGTTTAAAACCCGGTATATCAAGTTCCCCCAACAAGTCCCGAGTCACGGTATTTAACCACGTTTCAGTGATAGCAACTATATCGTAGTTGCCGGAATAAATTATCGCCTTAAATTCGTTTAATTTATTTCTAATACTACGCGTTACAATAAAAGACGTTTAAGTTATTTTTTACCACGGGCCGCGTTTTAAACTATTTTTCACGTCGGGCCCGCGTTCCCCGGACCCACAACGTTTAAAGAAGGCTTCGACCTATACAGCTTTCACACGTTTTCGTCTATTAACCTACCTAGCCTAGCATTACCTATTTCATTAAAATGCACCCCATCTTTTATAAAAAGGCTAGGATCACTGAATTCTGACCACAGCTTTACGAAGGGTACATTTTCCTCAGCACAAATCTCTTCTAATTTATTATTCAAAAATATTGTTTTAGACGTAATCCTAAGACCCAAACCGTGCCTAGGGGTAATACCTAGAACTAAAGACCTATCTGACCTCGCCTTAGGGACCTAATTAACCCCCTATATCTCTCCAAAAGGTCAGGCACTCTCGTATCGGGCCTATACGAGTCGTTGCCTCCTACCATCGTCACCAACATCGAGTGACGGGAGGCAACGTCAATCCTATCCACTTCGTCTCTAACTCTGTCAACCCTGGCCCCTGGGAGACAGACCCTCCTCCTCTTGGTTGGATGCCGTTCAACGAACTTTGTCCATATGGCGCACTAAAGAGTCCCCAATTAAAATAGTTTCCCCCTCATTCACGTCCCTTTCCAAATGGGCGAAAGGGTTCGAAACCTCGATAGGGGGGGGATTCCTATCACCTAACGTACGCGGCCTAGCTCCCTTAACTTCTCTAAATCCCTCCCCATACTAACTCTCGGACCAACCTTAACCCCTTCCTCAACTCTATCCAACCTTCCCGATAAGCTACCTAAACTAGAAGCTAGGTTACGCACCTCACCCTTCAAATTACTAACGTCTTCAACGTTAGTATTGGTTCGGCTTTCGTCAACCGTAGCCCTACCTCTGCCCTCATCAAGCGTTGCAAGTCTTTCCGTTACCTCACGTACACTGCGTTTTATGTCAACTATTTCCTCCATTAACTCGCAAAAGAAACAAACTGATCTCTCGCTAATCGCCATAGGACCGCCGTTATAATCTTTAAATTCCGAATACCACCGGTTTACCCCACACCTAACACACGACGCTTTCTGCGACGGCATCGCGCAGTTAAAAATTAGTTTATAACCGTCACAAGTTTAAGTTAAATTAAGCCGGCACGCTATGAAAACTTCTAAATCGTCCAAAACCACTAATATTCAATTACTTAACTATAACAATGTGAATATAAATGCAAGTATATAAAATCAAACTTTCCAAAAGTAAAATTCTTAGCAATATGCAAAAGTAGATGCAATATCAGAGCTCAGGAAATGCGTCCGTTCAGTACAGAGTCTGGCTGACGAATGTGGGCGATGTTTATGTTTATTTTAGGTTTTATAATTAATTTAGTTAGCTATAATCCTAAGAGAACAAGCACATTCACAAGGGAACAATTTAGGTATACTGTAAGTTAAGATAAGGCACATAAATAGACGGTGCATCGGCAAATTTAGGGGCTTACAATAGAAAAGTTCCCAGGGCCTACGAAACCCTTAATCCGGCCCTGCTAATATGGCAATGTTTTTGCTGTATCAGGTCGCAATTTTTGGAATTCTGACCTCCAACAGAGAAAATTTTGCACATATAGTCCAAAATTTGGCTCACTACGTAAAAGATTCTTATGAATTTTCAAAGCATTTCAGTTACTATTTACTTTAAAATGGAACAAATTAGAATGTGTAAATTTCATTACGTGTATATTTCACAATGATTATACACTGGATGTTCAGAAATGAGTTATTTTTTTATTATTTCTTCTCAGCATCCAGCAAAAGCCAGCCAATCATGTGAGGATCCCATCGTCCCTTAAAGTTTTCTTCCATCTTTAATATATCCTGGTGGAATCTTTCTCCGTTCTCATCAGATTTTCGGAAAAAAATCAAGATGACAATGCAAAAAGTGAATCTTTAGAGACATACGAGCTCCTAGGTCTTTATAAGCATCTAGAAGTTCTTGGATGAGTATTTTATAGTTACCAGCCTTATGACTGCCAAGAAAATTCTGGCACACACTCTTGAAAGAATTCCAAGCACATAATTCATTTTGTTCAAGCTGTTCCAGAAATTCATCATCGTTTACAAGAGTTCTTATCTGAGGCCCAACGAAACTTCCTTCTTTCAATTTAGCATCAGTAATACTGGGAAATTTGTCACACAAATACTGAAATCCACGGCAGTTTGTTCAGGGCCTTCACAAAATTTTTCATGAGACAGAACAACATGGGTCCGCAACAACTGTTGAGTGGCTAATGCCTTAAAGCAGGGGGCCTTATCGTGCAGAAGTGTGACCTGATCAACATCCATAACATTGTTTGGGTTTCTTAGAAAAGGAATGACATGCTGGGATAGAATAATATCACGAAAATACTGTCCATCCCAACTCTGACCATTTGGCTTCAGCACCCACATGAGCTTCTTTGCAGTGAACAAAACAAACACACCAACACAGTCTGGACTTTTTAATAATTCGCGATAATGTTCATTGTCATCGATTTCATCTGATGTGGCCCACACTCGATAATTTTGGTAGTTAGGCCGACGTGTTACGTAAACAAAAAAATCATCGGAGACAGCTAAATGCATGAAATCATCTACATCCAAATCTTGAAGATAATGGGCAAACCACATTCTGTTATCGATGTTAAGTTGAGTTTTTCTTGGCTTTGGAAGTTCATGCCAAGGCTTTAAACTTGCCTATGACGGTACAGTCGAATGATCTCACCACTAACGAACTTTCCTCTCAACACTTCGATCTCTCTAGAAAGTTTAGCACAGCTGTTTTTCCGCTTACGCGTACCGCTTTCAATGATGTCCTTTGTTTCCTGAGAGAGTGGCAAATTTGGGCGCCGAGATTTGGTTGTATCCATTTCACATTCATCCAAAGTTTTATTCCAATTTCTTTTGACGAAGTCCTCACCTCTTCGCAACTTTTTGGCAACCCATGAACGTGTTATAAAGGTGGCTCCAGCATCACGAGCTTCCCGAAATGTTATTGCTCGTATGCGATCTATCACACGTTGCCTCTCTGAATCACCAATTAATTGAGAAGCCATTATATTATCACTTTATCAGCTAGAGTAATTTTAATACCTGCAATAAATAATTTTATATATTTTTATAATCACTAAAAGATATTTCGATATAAGTAAACATGTAAGCTGCAAATGGGGGGGCTAAGGGTTTTTGGAACCCCTTATATCTCTGACTTTTGATCATCCTCCTTTCGGGATTTCGGAGAAACCTTTGCTATTGCGCTAGATATATCGAAAGCCTTTGATAGAGTCTGGCACAAATCTTTTATTTCCAAACTGTCCTCCTTCGGTTTCTATCCTTCTGTCTGTGCCTTCATCTCTAATTTCCTTTCTGGCCGATCTATAGCTGCGGTTGTAGATGGCCACTGTTCTTTTCCTAAAGCTATCAGCAGTGGTGTTCTTCACGGTTCAGTCTTGTCACCCACTCTTTTCCTTTCATTTATTAATAATCTTTTAATTCACACTTCCTTTCCTATTCACTCCCATGCCGATGATTCCACTCTTCACTTCTCCACCCGCTTCCGAAAGCATCCCTCTCAACAGTCACTCCATGATTCGCTTGAGACGGCTGTGGAGCACCTGACGCTGAGCTTTCTGCTATCTCTGACTGGGGTAGAGAAAACCTTGTGGCTTTCACTGCCTTAAAAATTCAGTTCCTCAATCTGTCTACTCGTCACAATCTTCCACACGACTATCCCCCTACCTTCAACACAGCACAAAACTCAATCGTTCCTCATTCTCTTCTTGGCGTTTCCTTTTCTCGTGATCTTTCCTAGAAAGATCACATATACTCTCTTTCCAAAACAGCTTCTGACAGGTTGGGCGTGCTGTATCGCCTCCGCAGTTTCTTCACCCCCACTCAGATGCTGTCTCTGTACAGGAGTCTTGTCCGCCCCTGTATGGAGTATGTTTCTCATGTATGGTATAAGTCAACCCACACAACGTACTTGACCGGGTGGAATCAAAGTCTTTTCGTTTCATAAATTCCCCGCCTCTTACTGACTGTCTTCAATCCCTCTCTCTTCGCCACATTGTTGCCTCACTCTCTCTTTACTATCGCTATTATAACGAATACTTCTCTTTGGAGCTCTCTAACTGCATGCCTCTTCCTTTAAGGAGAGCGCGCAGCACCAGACTTTCGACACTTTCTCATTTCGCGCCATTCTCATCCTCATCCACCACTTTCCCATTTTGGTTCAGGTTAGGTTGTGAGGTTAGTTTAGGCTATGTTAGGTTGGTCTTAGCAAGTTAGGAAATGGATGTGATATTCTTTCTCAAACAAAGAAACTCTTCTCAAATCTGGCTTTCTCATTTTTTTTAATGCATTCTCGCTTGCAGACAACGAATGGGAATAGGAATAACATTGAGTGAGAAATAATCACCTGATGTCAGCAAAATGTTTATAATCCATTAATTTCTTTATCAATTTTAGCAAACATTTTTTTATGTTCTTTCGTCTAAGAAAATATGAAAATGGTATAAAAAATAAAAAATAACATGACAGCATTATTTTCCACTTATTTAAAATTACAATTAACGTAGGAAAGTTTATAGAATGATTTTGATGAGCTCAGTAAAAGTAATGATTGAAGAACAATACACACACAACAGTAGTGACAGAAAGAAAAAGAAAAGTGTATTAGAAAGGATGAGATATTCTGTAACATATATTAATGTATTTTCAAAGAGTGTTGATGAAACACAGTATATGTCAAACTGAATTCAAATTTATACTGAAATATTTCAAACCTTAACAAATTTTTTTCGAAGTTTATTTTCTCAACACTGTTCACGGACGATTTAGAAAAATGGTGGGACGACAGAGGAAGGAGGGAATAATATTTCGTGTGGTAATCCAGTATATGGATTTGATGCGTACATTCAGAATTTATTCTTCTCTTATCTATTATTTTAGTATTTTAGCATGTAATATTTTCAATACACAGACTGTGTATGGAACAGGGAACTCTTCTGGAAAAATTAAATCGAATCTAGTCTGAGTAAGTAATGGAAAATGACAAACACTATTTTTTTACTTTTGGTGAAAGAGGGAATTGCCTTCCGATCTTCTCCTGCCCTTGTAGCCAGCCACGCATGGCTGGTCAGGGGCTTTGCACAGGAATCTGTCCAGCTGGTTCTTAAAGTTATTCAGGTCGGTGTGCTAGAAATTCCTCACTTCTTTTGGTAGGACATTTAAAAGCTTTGGGCTTCATATTCTGATGGTATTTTCCATCCTCGTTTCCATGGCCCCTGTTCCATCGCAGCGAGGGCAGTACAGATATGCCTCTTCTCTCATTTCAGTTTGTTTCTATTTCATTTCTAAGGTTAGGGGCAAACCCTCAAGTATTTTTCTTAGGTATATTATTGTGTAATCGAAACCAATAGTCTTCACCTTTCGTTTCCTCTATCTTAGACGTGAAAGTCCTTTGTATAGCTTCATTGTTCGCAATGTCTCGTTTTTTGTATTTTTTTTGTATGGGCTTGTGAGTACTGAGCAATACTCAATTATCGAGAGGACTAAACTCTTCCATAATTTCAGCATGATGTTTGATTTTCTGCTGCAGGAGCTCCTCCAGATGTTTCCCATTATTTTTCTAGCCGTTGTAATTTTCATGTTATTGTGCTCTCTGAATTCTGCATCCGACGACATTATTACTCCAAGATTCCTGACTTATGAATTTGGTGTTATCTGTCTGGCTTGCAGAGTTTTGTACCCTTTATTCTGTAGCTCCTTGTTATTACCATATTTAGAAGTTGGAATTTTTCTTCGTTGAACTTCATATTGTTGTCTTCTGCCCACTTCAATATTTCAATGTCGTTTTGTAATTTTTATGTCATCTTCGTTCAATGTTTCCTTGCATATCTTTGTGTCATCTGCGAAACATCATACAATACTGTCATTGATATCTGCATCAATATCTGCAATCATTATTATGAACAGCAAGGGAGCTAATACTGTCCCTTCTGGGACAGAGCTCATGACTTCTGATACTTCAGATTTAACTCAGTTTACTACCACGCTTTGTATTCTTTGAGTCAGAAAATTAAATATCCATCTTCATAGCTTTCCAGTAATTCCTGTATTCTTAAGTTTGTGTGTTATAATTTCATGGTCACATTTATCGAAGGTTTTAGCAAAGTCAGTATATATTACATATATGTTTTGTCCTCGACACAATGTGTAAGTTCTTTTCTTGTAGGTAGTTAGTAGTTTTGCCTCTAATTATACACTCAAAACACTTTACAAGATAGGAGATGAGAACTTCTGGCCGATAATTCTTAGGCATTACTCTGTTATCATCTCTAAATAAGGGTACAATGTTCGCGTTCTTTAATGGAAGTAGAATTTGTACTGTGTCGAGTGATTTCCTCCATAGTAAGTCCAGTGGCTTGGCAATACTCTCTTTACATTTCTTCATAAACGTGGCACTCCATGTGTCTGGGCCTGGTGCCGCATTTTCTCGCATCTGTGATAGAGCCTTAGTTACATCTCCTTCCGAGAACTGTAAGTCTATTGATAGGTTTGTGTCGGAATTTGTTTTTGGTTGATTTGTATCAATGTCGAAAAATTCCTCTGGATTTCCTACGTTCTTTTCAGGCTTTTGGTTGCTAAACACAGTTAAAGTGTTTCTTAGGCAGTTCGCTTATTTTTTCTGGGTCATTTGTGTGTAAGGCCTTCCCATCTATCAATGGACCAATACTCTCTTTACACTGTATTTTTCTTTTTGCAAACGACTAGAAGTATTTTTGGGTTATTTTTTATGTTTTCTGCAATCTTTTTTGCCTCCTCGTTTGTCTTATGTATGTACGTTTGTTTTAGGTCCATTTCTATTTCGCATAGTTTCCTCTCGAGTTTGAGTCGTCTTGCATCAATTCTGCAACTGTGGAGATGTTTTACGGTTTGTTTCCTTGTATAAATAGTGTGCTGCTTTTTCTCTTGAGCTTGCTCCGTTGTCTTTTTTGTCTCTTCGGGACATGTTTTAGTAATATAGGTTTAGTTTCAGTTTCTATTATACATAGTATTTGTTCTGGCGTGTTCTCGTGAAGTAGCAATTCCCAATTTAATTTCTTTTAATCTTTATTTACACTTTCTCAATTTAATTTCGTTGAATTTATATTTAAACATTCAAATATTCCTTCTGACTCTCTGGGATGCGTTTTCGGACCTCTGGGTGCTAACTTCAGTTGCATATCTATTATGTTGTGGTCGGAGAAATTTGTGTGCGTTATCTTTTTATTTATTATTATCTCATTGTTATTTGTCAAAATTAAATCTAAAACGTTCTCTTTTCTAGTGGCTTCACAGATTTCCTGGGTAAGGACATAATGTTGCTTAACATCTAATAGCATTATTGCTTGGGTTCTATCATCTTTTGTTATGTTACCATGAAACTTCTCAACAAATATGAATTCGTCATTTTCTTCCATGTTATGAATAGGAAATTAGAATCTCCACAAATTAAAAATATGTGTATATATATATATATATATATATATATATATAATATACATATATATATATATATATATACAGGGTGTCCCGTAAGTCTGGACCCATAGGGAAAAATAATAAAATTACAAAATAGTCCAAAAATTTATTACATAATCTGTTCAAAGTGTCCGCCGTTGTGTCGCACACATAGTTGAAGACGCAATCTCCACTGCGACAGCACTTTCTGAATCACAGTCGCAGAAATTTCTTGACACGCCTCCACAATGCGTGCTTTAAGGTGGAAAATGTTCTGAAGTTTGACCTCGTACACTTTGGCTTTCAAATGGCCCCACAAATAAAACTCCAGCGGAGTAAGATCATAATAAAAAAATAATAAAAATAATAATAAAAATAATAAAAAAACATTATAAATCCCTATGGGTCCAGATTTACGGGACACCCTGTATATCCGTATATTTGGGGAACAGCTTTTCCTTTAAACATATTTGGTTGAACAATCGACCGAAGTTTTTATTTATTCATTTATTATTAGTTTTCTAAATTTTCCGGATGACATTTTTCAGTAATGCTGGTAAATTTTTCAAGTGCATCACGCTGTTCATTTAGTCGTTTTATTTCTTCATTCAAGATTGACAACTGTCTGTTCATCAATTTCTCTCGAAATTCTAAGGTTATTTGTTCTCTTCTGGTTGTTGGGTCGTGAATACTTATATTCCTATATTTGGGGAACAGCTTTTCCTTTAAACATTAGACAACATTAGACAACATTAGAAAGAGAAAATTAGAAAAGAATTAAAAATTAGAAAGAGCCGTTTTGAGCAGAAAACTGAGATTTGTTTATAAAAAACCTCTGAACAGGTAGCAAGAACAACGTGAAAAAAGTGTTAGCAGCTGACGAGGAAGCTTCTAAACAGTGGCTGCATCCTCCAGCGCAGGACACGTCAACACGAAGAGGCGACGTGAAACCAAAATATCAATGCGCTGGTGGCCAAACTTCCTCAAATCTCCGTGCAGCGGGCTGTCTACGATTGGCCAGACTGGCAGTCGGCGGCCTGTTGCGTGGCACGGTCAGAGTACCGATCGGCTCCCGGGGCCGGACCTATTCTCAGCGTGCTATTTTTTCAATTACAGGGAGCAATTGCGTGCTCCCCGAACTACTCTTACTCTCTGGCGACATTAAGATTAATCCAGGCCCACTACAACTTACACATGTCACCATACACAAAGACATAGACACAATAGCACCATGAGACACATACAGAAGTATAATATTAACATATTACAATACAACGTAGATGGCCTCACAAACAAAATCATGCAGCTTAGGGAATTCGTACACAAACAAAACATTCACATAGCACTTATACAAGAAACAAAACTAGAAACACACAAAACACCCACCATCCCTGACTTCACGGCGATCCGTCAAGATCGTACTGGGGGTAACGGGGGTGGACTCATCACTTACATACGTAAAAGCATTAGCTACACTGATGCTACCCAAAACATTACAAACACAATCCAAGCAGATAACACGATAGAAATACAGGCAGTTAACATTAAGACACGCGCAAAACACAACACCACACTAATCAACATTTACATCCCACCAGATAGTTCACCTCAGGTGCCAGCCAATTACAATCTACAGTTACACAATCTTGCCTCTCTCACTAATGTCATCTTAGGAGGAGACTTCAACGCCAAAGACACTAGTTGGTACCTGCACAACCAAAACAACACCAGAGGCGCCAACATAGCCACACAACTAAACAGCCTCTTCATTCTTAACAATACAGAAGAACATACACACATACCACATCAAGCAGGATACTCAAACTCCTCCCCAGACAACGTTCTGTTCCCCCTCACTAGCAACACATACACAATGGAGAACAGAAAAACAACTGTCATCAGACCACCTGCCCATCATCATTACAACACATGCTACACTCTGCCCCAACAGCCTTAGGCACACTTACAGAAATTACAAGAAAGCTGATTGGGAACAGTTCAAAATACAGACTGAGGAACAATTCACCACATTAAACAGCACACCCATCATAAACATCAATACAACACTCAAGACATTTAATCAGATTATCAATAATGCAAACAAATACATACCCAAGGGCAACATTAGGAAATACAACCCAAATTACACTGGAGAAATAGCCCACCTAATAAGGCAACGTAACAACCTCAAATATAACACACAAACACCACACACAGAAGCCATAAAACAGCAGATACAACAGCTCAACACAGAAATAAACAACAAACTCAAAGAAAAACAAACAGAAACATTCAGGGAATTCATAACAACACTAAACCACTCCACAGATACATTCAGGCTATACAAGACTATAAACAGCATTACCCACTCTAACAGCGGCATTCACACCTCACACGCGGCTATCTGTCGTAGCCAAAATAATATCCCAACATACACACAACAAGCTAACATTCTAGTTAATCACTACGCAAAGATAAGTCACTTAAACAGAGACAACAACCAGAAACACGCAGACAGACAAACAGCCAGACACAAGAAAACCTACAGACTCGACACGACCATTACACCCTTCAATACAGACCAGACCACCAAGATCATCAAAAACATTAAGAATTCGAAGGCTACTGGACCAGACAACATATCTAACATACACCTTAAACACTTGGGCCCACAAGGAATACTAGCTCTCACAAATAGCACATATTCATACCAACACTGTATTATTCCTGACATATGGAAACAAGATAAAATTATTACACTACTCAAACCAAACAAAAATCTAACAGAACGAGCTTCCTATAGACCCATTACTTTACTATGCCCACCTTCCAATGTAACAGAAAGACTAATCTTACAAATCACCAACCCACACATTCCACTATCGTCTACTCAACATGGATTCAGACCTCACCACTCAACCACGACATTACTCACTAACCTCACGCAGCACATCATGGATGGCATCAACTCCAGACGACCAGCTCAACGTACACTATTAGCAACAATAGACATTAGTAAAGCATTTGATGCTATCCCACGCTTCCCCCTCATAAACAAAATACTCAACACAAACATGCACAATAACACCAAAAGGTGGCTGAGCAACTATCTCTCAGGAAGATACTCACATGTCACATTTAATGGCAAGTCATCCAAAAACAAGCTTTTTCCGAACGGGGTCCCTCAAGGCTCTGTTCTCTCACCAACACTCTTCAACTTATACATGCATGACATTCCAACACCCATAGATAACAAGCTTACCTTATCATCATATGCAGATGATATCACTCTAACATCCACCCACAACAACATCGACACCGCTACGAATAACCTACAAACATACATAAACAGTATACAAGACTGGCTCACACACAATAGACTCAAAGTAGCGCCCACAAAATCAACCATCACCTTGCTTACAAGCAACACAAAAGAACACCAGGTAATTCCACAGCTTACACTAAACAACATCAACATTCCACACACTCACAGAACCAAAATACTTGGTGTCACATACAACACATCATTATCTTTTGCAAACCACATTCAGGACATTAAAAACAAGTGTACGTCAAGACTTAACACGCTTAGGGTACTAACAGGCACAAACTTTGGACACCAGCAGGAAACAACGTCACTTATATACAAACAATATATTCGCTCAGTTATGGACTATGCTAGCCCATGCTGGGCACCCATTATCTCAAACACACACATAAACACCTTACAAACAATACAAAACAACGCACTTCGTATCATTACAGGATGCACTCAAACAACACCAATAGAACACCTGCACACAGAAACAAAAATACTAAAAGTTAGGGAACACTTAGACATGAGGGGAACACAATTCATGGCAGCAGCGACAACTAACCCACAACACCCTTGCCACTACATGTACAATCATGCACCAACACCTCGCACCATTAAGGTAACACCAGAGAGACATTATAACCAAATACTCCATTCCATACCACGCCCCACAGACATCACACAGTACAGAAAACACATACACACACACCTAACCCACAAAGCACTGACACGACTCGGTCCGAATGCGATCCTAGGTGCGAAGCCGCCACCCATTAACAGGTCAGAGATCAGCCTGAGCAGATCGGATCGAGTTAACTTAGCACGATTCCGATGTGGACATCACCCCAACTTACGGACATGTAAACACAGACTAGAGAACTCCATAGACGACACCTGCCACCTGTGCCAGGACACACCACAAACAATTGAACACATTATGACAGACTGTACCGCTCTAGCACAACAACGAACACATTATTATTACAGAGCTGGGCACTTGCGTTTTTTTGCGCGTTTTTTTGCGGTACTGCGGTACTGCGGTACTGCGGTACTACTACCGCACTACCAAACCGGTACCGCACAACGCAGTACCGCAAAGGATCGCTGAAAGTACAGCAGTACCGCTACCGCATTCAAATTTCCCGCGGTACTTTCCGCGGTACCGACCAACACGGTAGTACCGCAGTACCGCAAAAAAAACCGCAAGTGCCCAGCTCTGCCGCCGCCGCCTTCAACTTCAACACAACACAACATCACTAGTGCGCTGAACCTCTGGTCCACTCCGGAGAGGGCGATCGGTTACCTGCGTGCCGCCGGCTTGCTCGATCAGGGTGGGTTGATCGGCTAAACAACAACAACAACATGTTTGGTTGAAGAAACATGTTTAATGGAACATGTTCAACCAAACATGTTTAAAGGAAAAGCTGTTCCCCAAATATATGAATATAAGAATTCACGACCCAACAGCCAGAAGAGAAATAACCTTAGAATTTCGAGAGAAATTGATGAACAGACAGTTATCAATCTTGAATGAAGAAATAAAAAGACTAAATGAAGACTTGAAAATAATTTACCAGCATTATTGAAAAACGTCATACGGAAAACTTAGAAAACTAATAATAAATTAATAAATAAAAACAACGGTCGATTGTTCAACCAAACATAATATATATATATATTGTATATTTCAACAAGATTAAAATCAAAAGGAAAAACTGCTCCTGTGAGAGATAACATGCAAACTTTATATTAAAATATAACCATACTCAACTACAGTATATTAATTTTTCGTGCAAATAACACGGGATTTTTTTTAAGTAACCGAATATCCTGAAAACTACATATTTTTGTTTATAGCTGTTATTATAAATCTGAAAGGGATTTATAACGTTATGCTAAAGTATAGATCAGGTGTCATTCCCAGGGAAAATAAGCTCCTCTGGATGTGACTTTCTGAACGTAACGTAACGTTCTTATTTTCTGCCCAATTACACCCAAACTGGTTAGAAGTTTTAGATTTTGTTTGTTAAGTTAATTACATTTAAAACTTGTGAGATAAACTTTTTCTGGCAGAGAGCTAACTATTTTAATATATTTACATATATCATAGTTTAAGATAACATGTATTTAACGGATTGTAACTGAACTTTGCAGTCATTGGGTATTTATTTGTACTACAAGAAATCTTAATAATTTTATCGAAATTCACAATTTTCGACGTTGTGGTAACTAAAACTTCCTTAGTTTGACGAACCTTTAGAGTTCCTCTCTTATATGATTCCTTTCTATAACTGTGGTTGTAGATGGCCACTGTTCTTCCCCTCAAGCTATTAATAGTGGTGTTCCTCAGGGCTCTGTCCTCTCATCCACTCTCTTCTTTTTATTTAGCAAGGATCTTTTAAGTCGCACTATCCGTCCTGTCCACTCCTATGCCGATGATTCCACCCTTCACTTCTCCACCCGCTTCACAAAGCGTTGCTCTCAACATTCACTCCATGTTTCGCGTTGGATGGCTATGGTGCACCTGACTTATAATCTTTTTACTGACTCTGATTCGGGCAGAGAAAACCTTGTAGTTTTCAATGCCTCAGAAACACAGTTCCTACATCTTTCTGCTGGTCAGTCTTTCGCACGACTATCCCCTTATTTTCAAGATACACAACTCAATCCTTCCTCTTCTCTTAACGTCCTCGGCGTTTCTTTTACTGGTGATCTTTTCTGGAAAAATCAGAGACGCTCTCTTTGTAAAACATCTCTAAATAGGTTAGGTGTGCTGTACCGGCTCCGTAGTTTCTTCACCCCCACAAAGTTGCTGTCTCTATGCAGGGAGTCTTGTCCGCCCTTGTATGGAATACGCTTCTCATGTGTTTCGTGGCTCAACCCACACCGCCCTATTTGACCTGGTGGAAACAAAGTTTTTTCTCTCATTAATTCCCCGCCTCCTAGGGAATGTCTTCACTCCCTCTCTCTTCGCCGCAGAGTTTCTTCACTCTCTCTTTACTATAGCTATTTTAACGAACACTGCTCTTCTGAATTCTCTAACTGCATGCCTCCTCCTTTAAGGAAAGCATGCAATACCAGACTTTCGACACATTCTTATCCCTTTTCTGTCCAACTTTCTAACGCAAGGATTAATCGGTATTCTCAGTCTTTCATCTACTCAACTCTAGAACCTTCCTCACTCCATCTCCAAAAAAAAAAATCTTACTGAAAATTTTCAAACTCAAGGTACTCTGACAAATCTTAACTGAAAAAGACTCAGAACCAAAAAACGTCTGAAAACATTGAACGAGTCCGGTAGTCTGGCGCTTTGTCATGCAGAGTCCCAAGAATGGAAGAGCATTCAGCAGCTTACAGCGGTACGTTATCTTGAAGCATCACGTCTTACAGTAATGTTAAAGAGTTTCTCGGGCAGATTACCACGAATTTCTGAATGGTGCCAAAATATCTGCACTACAATTCTGAAATTGTCATTGATCAAACTCCAAATACAAACTCCAGCTGTAATCACCAGAAAATAAAAATAAAATAAGTTAAGCTGTCCCATTGTAATAAATATTTTAAATGTATCAGCAAGTTTTAGCGGACCCTGTACTTGGACTTTCCCCACCAACACATGCACATTAAAACCTCTTTCACTCCCTGCACTCGAAAATCAATTCGTCCTCGCAGATAAGAACCTTATGATAAATAAATAGCTACAAAGAGATTCGAATTAAAAGCATTACGATAAGAAGAACTATAAATCCAGAGTAAGTCTAGTTGAGACGTCCTCAGACTAAACTTATTCTGGGTTTATGTGCGTCGGATCCGACGTAAAGAAATACCACCGGTCGCTACATCATTTGAATGCAGAGAACGGTTTCCCATCCAACTACTGAATAAATCTGTCATCGCTTAACTTACTGCCCTAACTTGAAGCGGTGCTGGGTCGTGCCCACGATGTAGTCCTCGGTTTTATTTTAACTATTTTCCTTCGTGATTTATTTCTTAAATTTAATTCAGTTATCTTAATTGCGTCAATAAATTATTTAGTTGAATGGCTTTATAGGAATTCTGAAATAAGTTTTATTAAACTATCCATTAAAATGTCAATGGCTTTGCCTAACTGAAGATTTTATAGTAAAATTTTAGTACTGAAAATTATTTTAAATAAAACTGTAATTAAGAAAGAAATTCAAAGCGAAATTTAATATTATTTAAATTAAAAAAGGGGGAATAAATTTAAAATATATTTTATAAAATTAGATATAAAAAACAGATAATAATTACAATGGATTTTTATTAAAATATTTCATAGTTTTATAAAAGTTTATTTTCTTTCATGCAACTTTCTTTTCTAAAAAGTTTTTTAATTTACAATTTCCTTAGTATGATTTTAGGAATTTTATTATGGCGGGAAAATAGAATTTAAAAAAAGCTGGTTTTTAGTATTATTTTCTTTTTATTTTATTTGTTTTGTAAATATTTATTTCTTATTTTTATTTATTGGAAGATATTATTATTATTATTATTATGTTTTCTAAGTTTTATTTTTTGTAAAGTTTTGTTCATTAAGTAACTACTGCTACCTAACTTAACCTAACCTAACTACAGCCGTATTACTACTACTAAATAATAATACTAAAATATTGTGAAATTCCATAGATCTGCGAGAGAATGAAAGGAACCTGCGAGTTTTTATAGCATAATAAAGAATAAATAACTTTTTAAAATAAATGTGGAAAAATATAAGAAAGTGGATTAAATTTGAGAATATTTCAAGCTTACAAAGTCTTATAAATCAAAAATTATTAAAATTACGCCCAAACTCATGTGAGAAAGCATGTTAGAGGATAATATACGATGGAAGTATGAGATATTTACAGAAATATATATTTAGTACGTACAAAAGATACAGTAATTCATTATATTTCCTATATAAACGAATCTCTCTCTCTCTCTCTCTCTCTCTCTCTCTCTCTCTCTCTCTCTCTCTCTGTACATACTGTGTATATATATGGTTCATTCTTTTCTATACAGTATTTCTTAACGTTTAACTTAATTCATTCTTTTATCTCTGCTTTTCATTTGAAGACTCTCTAAGTAAGGAAATACTATGAATGGAGTAAATAAAATAATTTTTCAGTAACGGGACAAAATATTCATTTAAACTTTGAAAACACCTCATCTTGTTTACAATTTGCTCGTGTCACGCAATCAGCAGAAACGTTGTTAGTCAATACATACACTTAATAATGAGTTTATTTATTATTTTAAAAAAATTATTTTAGCTTCAGTCCTCTTATTGGTGAACATTTCTCACTTTTTCCAAGTTCCCTTCTCGCCTCTTCCCTCCTTTTCAAGGTTCTTTACGTGGTTCATAAATTAATTCCGGGAGAAGACGTTGATGAATGCGCCAGAATGAATCAAAGCGTCGAGCGAGCGTAATCTTTAAAAGATAACAATTATGAAGACGAATGATAAATTTATGAATGAGACGATGATAGGATCTCTCCCCTTATAAACTTGATGAAGGAAGAAAAGGAAAAAGGTTTACGAATTTAGATTTGCATATAATGATTATTTTACATACTCGAGCCGATTTTATGACAGTAGTTTAAGTGCGTAAAACATGTAAAAGATAATAATATTAGTTCTTTTTTTTTTAACGTTTGACACTAAATTTAATTGTGTAAATATCTGTCTAAGGTTATAAGTATAGAATAAAATATATAAAATCTCTTGTTTACAGAAAGTGAAGTATTTACTGCTGGCGCCGTTACTGCTACCCTTTTGCAAGGGTGGAGGATATAACTAACAGTGTTGACCATTTAATAGAAGGAACCTCTGAAGACTCAACGTATGTTATTCATGTAGGAACTAATAACGTTTTAAATTCTAGATCGGAAAAGCTGCTGGCTAGTTATAGGGACTTACTAAAGCGACTAAAGGAAAAAACTAATAAGATTGTTTTGACAGGTATATTTCCTTGAATTATCCAACGTAACGAGTTCTACAGCAAGGCGACCTATAATAGCAATAACCTAAAGTTTCTTTGCCAACAGGAAGGAGTGCATTTTGCGAATTTTGGAACAGTTTCTATGGCAGGAGGGACTTGACTTGTTCCTCGGAGATGGACTTCATCTTAATGACGTTGGAGCTGCGCGTTTTGGAAGACTATTTCATAACACTGTCTCTTCTTTTCAGACTGCCGTAACTCGAACAGTCCCGGAGTAATTTCCTTAAATTTCCTTGCGCGCGCGAAGTTAACGCGGTTTTAACAAACAATTTGAAAAGTCTATCCTTAAATGCTCGTAGCCTAGGAAACAAATAAACGAATTTTTTCTTTAATTGTTTGCAAAGACTGATTTAATTGGGATAAATGAATCGTGGCTTAGCACTGAAACATGTGACTTTGTAGGGACGTATCAAATTAGAAGCTATAGATTTTTTGTTAAAAACAGAACAGGTAGGCGAGGAGGAGGTGTTATGTTGTATATCAAAGATAATATTGCGAACGCTATAGAATTAAAGCACAGAATTCTAGAACTGATAGATTCGACTACAGCAGAACTTAAATTGAACGATTTCAAACTTCTTGTTGCCGTTATATGTAGGCCCCCTAATCAAACAGCTGATACGGACGAAGCGTTATATCGTGAACTAAAGAGAATAAAAGGTAGTGAGCAGGCCTTAATTATGGGTGACTTCAATCGCGCCAACGTGAATTACGATACAATGCAGGGAGACGCGGAAGGTAATCGTTTAGTTCATTTTCTCGAGGATAGGTTTCTTATTCAAAAGGTTGGGGAACCTACGAGGTTGGACAGTATTTTAGATTTAGTAATAACTACGGATGATAGGCTTATCACTGATCTTCAAGTAATAGAACCGGTAAGCAATAGCGATCACAATATGGTGGAGTTTGTCCTCTCAGTAAGTCACTCGAAACAAGCTAACTCGAATAAAATTCCTAACTTCCAGCTGCAGACTTTTGTAAATTTCGAAATGAATTGTCACACGTCAATTGGGAAAACGTAATGGGGAGAACCTCCAACGCAAAAATAATGTGGGAATCGTTTGAAACGGAATTTAGGACTATAAATGAGGAATGTGTACCGTACAAGAATAAGCGTGTGAAAGTAAATGTCGAGCCCTTGTGGTTTACTTCCAGAGTAGGAGATATTATGAGTAGAGAGACGACTTACATGCTACATAATTCCGATAAAGACAATTTATGGTTATGAAACAACTACATACCTCTAAGACGTGAAGCGAAACGCGTAATAAAAAAGTCCGAGCATGATTTTGAAATTCCATAGCTCGTGACGGCAAAGAAAACCCCAAACGATTTTTTCAATAGGTCAATAATAGGAACCCAGTAAAGAGGGTCTTGGGACCGTTCAAAAATTCTGACGATGAGCTAGTTTCTGAAAACAAGCAAATGGCTACTCTGCTAAACGAACTTTTACGTCAGTTTTTACAATAGAAGATGTAACGAATATCCCTACGGTCATACACATAATACCTTTTGATAATAGTAATACTTTAGATAATATTGTGGTGAGTGAAAGGGAGGTACTGCACTATATTTGTAAAATGAAAATGCTTAAATCACCGCGGCCGGATTCCAAATATTCCATACAACTCAAAGAATTTAAAGAAAGCATTGTTGTGCCGCTAACAAAGATTTTTAATGTGTCTATTTCTGATGGGTGCGTACCAGGTAATTTCAAGTTAGAAAATGTAACACCTATTTTTAAGAAAGGCGATGAAGGTGCGGCGGAAAATTATAAGCCAATCAGTTCAACGTCTGTTGTAGGTAAGCTACTGGAATCAATAATTGGGGATCGATAGTGGAACACTTAGAATTGCATAACTTGATTAGAAAATTGAGGGGTCCCGCGTCTTAAAGTACCTAAGCGCCAAAATTAAAATTCGCCAGAAATCGCCTCCAAAGTTCAGCAATATTCTCGCAATATTATCTCTGTTATTAATTGAGCTAGTACGTTCATTTTTGGCTAAATTAGAGTTCTAAGTATGCTAATGAAGATGTTGATGAGTTTTTGGAATAGATTTTCATATTTTATATTTCATATATATATATATTTTTTTTTTTTTATTTTCTTATTATGCCGAATTTTGGGTGAACTTTTGGCTGACGATAGAGGTGAAAAAAGTAGTTCGCTTCATAAGGTTTTCAACCATACTTCTAGTGTCGTAAGGTCATTCTAACCCAAACCACGCGATAGAGGAAGGGTGAAAATAGTGATATTCATTAATTAAAAACACGTTTTCGCCTGTGGTGGCGCTTAGGTACCGTAAGACGCGCGACCCCTCAAATATTCAGCACGGTTTTAGGCGAAACAAATCTTGCTTAACTAATCTTTTAGAATTTTTCCAAAGCGCGATTGAAGTTTATGATAGCCAACGGGCGGTAGCTGTAGTGTATTTAGATTTTCAAAAAGCGTTTGACACCGTACCGCACAAAATACGCATTGAAAAAAACTAAAGCTCATGGAATCAGGGGGTGAAGTAAAAAATTGGATAGAAGAGTGGTTGCGAGGTAGGAAACAGAGGGTGGGTGGTCGTTGATGGAGCGGAGTCGCCTTGGGCTAATGTAGCGAGCGGCGTTCCTCAGGGTTCTGTATTGGGACCCTTACTTTTTCTAATATATATTAACGATTTAGATGTCGGCCTAGTCAGTACAGTTTCAAAGTTTGCGGATGACATGAAGTTGGGTTGTAGGGCAATTAATGATGAAGATAGAGGTAAAATCCAGGAAGATCTGAATAAAATCGTTCATTGGTCAGTCACATGGCAAATGAGATTTAACGTCGATAAGTGCAAAATTTTACATATAGGTTCGCGTAACAGTAATTTTGCGTATAGTATGTCAGGGAAGGCGTTAGCAAGCGTAGAACAAGAAAAATATATAGGAGTTATCGTCACTAGTGACTTAAAAGTGGCGAAGCAAAGTACAGCAGCGATCAATAAGGCGAACAAAGTGGTAGGTTTTATAGCTAGGAATTGTAGCTAGGAATCGCGCGATATTATTGTTCCTCTTCATGAATCATTAGTTAGACCCCATCTGGAGTAAGCGATCCAATTTTGGAATCCGCATATACACAAAGATATCGACAAAATCGAAACAGGTCAAAGACGACCAACTAGGATGATTCCGTCGCTTAGGTCAAAGTCGTACGAGGATTGGCTTAAGGAGTTAAAATTGACTACACTAGAGAACAGGAGGCTAAGGGGTGATCTAATCCAGGTTTTCAAAATTATAAATGGGTTCGAGAACGTAAATAGAGATAGCTTTTTTGAAATATCACAATATAATAGAACTAGAAATAACGGGTGGAAGCTGACAAGTAGAAGGTTCGAGGTACCAGTTGCCAAAAACTTATACGCATGGAAGAGTGAATAGCTAGAAAAGTTTGCCGGTAGAAATAATTAGTACCACGTCTATAAACATGTTTAAAAATCGATGAGACGCATAAGTAGTATGGCCGCAAAGGGGTAAAGTGCAATTGCAATGTTGATCAATGTTGCAAAGGGGTGAATGGGATGATGTTGCAAAGGTGAGTAGTGGTAATGTTGCAAAGTGGGGAAAGGGTTATGCAACAAAGGGGAGGGGTAACCCCCAAAAATGCATGAAGGGAGACCTTACACCCAAAGGGGTATACCTAACCTAAGAGAGAGAGGAGAGAGAAAAGAGAGAGAGAGGGGAGAAGAGAGAGAGAGAGAGAGAGAGAGAGCATGTTTCGCCTGGCATAGAAAGACGCATAATAAAGCTCTCGGCTTCAGCACCTAGTTTATAAGGTGTAAATCAGCCAGTTGGCTTAATCTGGATTAGAAGGCGTAAATAGCTTGTTTATGTGTATAGTAATAACCTTCGAGTGAATTAAAAGCGCGCGCGCGCACACACACACACACACACACACACACACACACACACACACACACACACACGCACATACAATCTTCGACTATATATACATTCATAGATCCCCTATTATTATACACACACACACACACACACACACACACATGGCTTAATCAGTTATTTGGATTAGAAGGCTTAATCTGCCTTACAAGGCGTAATTGACTAGTTTAGGTGTATATTAATACCCTTCGAACGAATTAAAAGCACACACGCACATACACCCCCAACTCTATACACGCTCATAGATCCCCTGTTATTACACACACACACACATTGGCTTAAGCAGCCATATGGCTTAATCAGCCATTTAGCTTAGAAGGCTTAATCTGGCAAAGAAGGCGTAAATGGCTTATTCAGGTGTAATTATTACTTTTGAGTTGCCAGATTGCACTATTTATTTAATTAAATCAAATATTCTTGACAGTTAGCTTAGAAATCCGCCAGTCGGCTTAGAAGGCGTAACCTGCCATTTCTATACATATGTATATTTATTTAATTAAATAATATCGTTTATATATACACACCCAAAAGAACTAAACAAAACATCATTACATCATTTTGTTTATTTAGAAGAATTTTTGGAAATAATTTCATGAAATATATCAAAAATAAATATACAATGAAAAATAGTTCATTCTATACAGAGTTTAAACGAAGACTATATATATATACACACAATAAAAATAATAATAGTAAAAGAAACATACAAGTTAAACGAGGATAATATATATATATATATATATATATATATTATAATATATGTATATATATATATGTATATATATATAATAATAATAATAATAAAAATTGATAATAGTATAAGAAATACACAAGTTGAACGAAGAATATATATATATATATATATATAAAATAAAAAAATAATTATAACCATCAAAATAATAGTACAGGTTCAAGCTCTGAGATGACCATCAGCCATAGGTGGGCGGATCGGATCGACGGGAGGTGTGGAGAAGGAACACCATAAGTTGATGAATCGTGTTCAGTGTTTTTCCAACGTGAAAGAATCATGTTAATACCTGTATCCCATTACACCGGGCAAGCATTTAGAGAATTTTTCCAGCACATGAAGTAATATCGGTTTTAATGTTTTATCATTCCCACTCCCAAGAATGCGTACCAGACATTTTCGTTCAGGGGGATTTTCACGAACTAAGCACATTTTATTCACACTCCGGCGCACTAGCGCACTATTTGAGAGAAACAAGTGCCCATATTTTTCTTTTTTGCTTAGCAAGCGATACGCGTCTCTAAATTCTGTTAAAAACTCACGCACGCCTTTAGCCACAACCTCACTGCAAACCTTGTCATAATATATAGTATTGTAGTGGTAAATGTATTTGAACCTATCCATTATGACAAGAATTACATTCTCAGCAGCAGGGTACGATTACTTGGTATGATGCAGCATGACATAAAACCGCTTGTCACACTACTTATTAACAAGACTTACTAAACATAACCGTTGCTTCTCTTCTGTACGTGTTGTTTCTTCCACTTCACAATATATATGTAAGCTCTTATGCAGTTTAGTCCTACAACATAGTCCATTACATCGTTTGTACCACGAAATCCTGCATCGCTCTCGCCAGAATAGCCGTAGAGTATTTGAACCTCTTGTTCCTCAAGCTTCGCACGGTTCAATGTAACCTTAAAAGTCTCAAAGGAAGTAGGGCATGGAAGTTTTTCAGTATCCACCTCATCTGTAGACTTTACCGAATCCCACTTCATAAACGTCGAGTCCGCAATATCAAAGGTAGCCATCTCTATTTTTCGTCTACGTGAGATTTCTTCAAATACATTACTGAAATCCAGTGCTTGCAGCGGTCAACTGAGCACGCACGGGTAGAGATATGCCCAGGTAGTAGCAGGAGTCACGTGACCTTTGTTCGATCATACAGGGAGTGGAGCTTAGGACTTTTCCTGCACATGCACATACACATACACACACAAAGGAGAAAATGAAACACGATTTATTTAATAAACATATCGAATGATTCAAGGTGTGTGTATATATATATACACCAATACATGTAATAAATAAAATAAAGATATCGTTAACAAGTAAATAGACACACACACACACATATATATATATATATATATCAACGTAAAGAACGACTCTTGTATAGGAGAATATTCCGCGCAAGATGAGAAAGAGAGAACGAAACAAATGAAAAAATGAGGTAACCACCCGGGAATCGAACCCGGGATCTTCCGATTGCCGGTCAGATATGATAACCATTACACCACGGGCCTCACTCAATCAAATGCCGTAATTCCTCTACATACGCGCAGAAACCAATGCCCCAATGGGGCACCTCCCGCATGTCGTACATTATACACATTTAAACTGCAAACACGCAGTATAATTAATGCCCTTGGGGCATTGGTTTCTGCGCGTATGTAGAGGAATTACGGCATTTGATTGAGTGAGGCCCGTGGTGTAATGGTTATCATATCTGACCGGCAATCGGAAGAACCCGGGTTCGATTCCCTGGTGGTTACCTCATTTTTTCATTTGTTTCGTTCTTTCCTTCTCATCTTGCGCGGAATATTCTCCTATACAAGCGTCGTTCTTTACGTTAATTATACTGCGTGTTTGCAGTTTAAATGTGTATATATATATATATATGTATATGTATATGTGTATATATACACACACATATATATATATATATATATATATATATATATATATATATATATATATATATATATACATATACATATATGTGTGTGTGTGTGTATATATATATATAACAATTAAAGATTATGGAAGCCAAAGGGTATGGCATCATAGGTATCAGGCACCTGGTAACGTTTCCTATAGGTGTTACGGCACACCTTCGTACCTCTAAGTTCCTTCCCGCACCCCAGCTTCTGCGCTCGAAAATTGTGGGACCCTATAGTCAGTTGGGGAGGTTGGTCACCCTCATCTTCCAAGCACACTAGATCCTTCCCTTACACTTTCCTCACTAGCGATACTTTCAATTACGTAGGACTAACCCCGCCCAAACATTACTTTAGCTATGAATGTATGAGTACAGGTGAACGTGAAGATTTTGACCGCTACTACAACAGTTTTGAAGAATCTAATCCTTACAGTATAGCTGATGAATGTGAGCGTTATTGCGTGAATGATGTGCGCGTGCTTAGAGTATGTTTCCAGGCCTCTCAAGGATGTATACAGGGTGTTTCAGGAGGAAAGGTCAATACTTCGGGAGGTGATAGTATCGGTCATTGTGAGAAAAAAAGTTCATATGAACATGTGTCTAATTCTGAATGGTTACGGAGATAGAGCTGTTTGAATCTACAAATAGGAAAGCATTGTTGATGGTTATCAAGAAAAATAAACCATTTACTGTTTCTAACAATTAATGTTTAAACATTGGCATTTTGAATGGTATCAGATATAGAAATGACAAATTTGTTACAGTTTACAATACGTTTTTGAAAATCCCATCGTCAACCCCAATGCCCTTTGCAACTCGTGTGCGAAGATCGCGTGTTGTTCGTCTGAGTTGATCTTGACGTTCCTTTATGCGAGCAGCAGCATCCAAAATGCGCGCGAGCAATTCGTCTCGTGTATCCACCCTTCTTTTGTAAACTTGATTTTCACCCACCCCCAGAAACAATAATCTAACGGAGAGAGGTCTGGAGACCTGGTGGCCATTGAATGGGACCCCTGCGGCCGATCCATCGACTAGGGAAAGTTTGATTTAGGTATTGCATCACCAGACGGGTGGAATGTGGAGGAGCTCCGTCATGCTGAAAGTACATACCAGCGCGTGTAGCCAAAGGAACATCCTTCAATAGTCCTGGCAATTTATTTTGCAGAAATTCTAGGTAACTTTGTCCTGTTAGACGATTCTCTAAAGTAACAGGGCCAACTAGCTCATCATCGATGATACCGCACCAGACATTGGCAGAGAAGCGATGTTGAAAATTTGTTTCCACAGTGGCATTTGGATTTTCGTCTGACCACCGGTGAGAGTTACGAGTGTTGTTGATACCGTCACGGGTGAAAGTAGCTTCATCGGTGAACAGTATTAATCGAAGCAACCGGCGATTAGCACTTACTCAATGACAAAATTGCAGTCGCATGGCAGCGTCTCCTGGTTGAAGGTGTTGTACACGCTGTACATGATATGGATGCAAGCCTTCCTCACGTAATGTTCGCCATACTCTTGTGTGTGGTACACCCAGACGTGTAGAAATTCTTCGTGAGCTAGTAGTAGGACTACGCTCTACCAACTGAAGAATGTTTTCCACTTCATCCACATCTTGTTGACCTTCACGTTCAGATGAAACGTGAGCGCTGGGAAGTGTACCAATCTCACGCAATGTGTTGAAAACCCTGGTAAACACTCTTCGATCCGGAATTCTGCGGTTCGGAAACCGTCGACGGTATTCTGCAACGGCAGCTGTTGCACTTCCATCGCAAAAACCGTAGACATACACCATATCTGCATATTCGGCATGTGTGAAGGTGTGTGACATTCTTAACACTGCTTCAAACACCAAACAATGTTACTCACAACAGTCAGCTATCAATTGGCTTATGTTACATGCTTACATTACAGCTTACATGGTTCAAGGTTATAGAGGAGGGAAGCGGGAGGAAGAGCTGCGCGCACATCAGATTAAAACAGCTCTCTCTATCTCCGTAACCATTCAGAATTAGACACATGTTCATATGAACTTTTTTATCACAATGACCGATACTATCACCTCCCGAAGTATTGACCTTTCCTCCTGAAACACCCTGTATAGACCGTTTCAAATGCGATCCGTTGCAAATCGCAACCGTGATCGCCTCATTGTGCTTTACGGTGTTTAAGAACAATTTCATGCCTAAATGCACCTTAGCCATCGTTCACAGAAACAATCCCCGCAGTTATGGGCACAAGGCTATTTACTGGCTCATACACATACAGCAGCAGACAGGTGTCTAAATGAAGCATGCCCGCAACACGGGGGAAGTACCCATTAAGGTTAATGGTCGTGTTTTTTTGGGTTGATGGGCTAAGTGAAAACCGTGCCACTGGTGAAAGGACTGTGTACTCCTTTAACGGATGTTGGTGGCACGGATGCCCCGACCTGAGTGTGGAAACGTAGGAGATATTCACGGTAGATCTCCTACCGACAGTCTTGCATGGACTAGCACCCGCGATCAGCTTATAGGCACCCAGCTCACTCACAAGATCTTGTGGGAGCATGAGTATGATGCACGGATGGAAACAGATGGACAGTACTGTGAAGAGATAAACACGATCAAGGGTTCAGTGGTGCAGGATCCTCTCAAATGCGGCGATAGCTTGTTCGTAGGGCGTACAAAACCCTTCAAGCTATACTTTCCGCGTACGAAGGATGTGAAACTCCATTACTACGACTTCTGCTCTTTATACCCCTACGTGATAAAGAATAATCCGTGCCCCGTAGGTGCACCTGAAATACTGGTAAGACCAGCCCTGCCCACCATCGAGGAGTTCCCAGCAAATTTGAACAAGAAATATTTCGGTCTTTCTTTCGAAAACGTGCTCCCCCCTCGCGATTTATGGATGCCGATCTTACCCGTCGTTATAGACCACAAGCTCATGTTTCCCCTGTGCGTGAAGTGCGCAGAGGAGAACAATGGGACTTGTAATCACACAACGAACCAGCGTAGGATCAGAGGCGTATATACAAGCCCTGAGCTGTCCCTAGCCGTTCGCCATGGCTACATAATATTGAAGATATATGAGGTGTGGAGGTTTCAGAAGCTTTTCACGCCATATATAAACACTTTTTTGAAGGATAAGGTAGAAGCCTAAGGATATCCGCGAGTAGTTGATACCGAAGATGAAAAATCAGCTTATATTCAACGTAACCATGACCGTGAAGGGATACAACTTGACCGTTCCCAAATTGTAAAGAACACAGGCAAGTGCTTTAGTGCAAAGTTGTCTACATAGTCTTTGGGGAATATTTGCACAGAATACAGGCAAGGGGAACGTTCACCTAGCCCAAAGTTATAATGAGGTGTAGGATTATGCCAACGCTTCAGATAAAAAGGTCATGGAGATCGTGAATGTAGGTAATACGTACATAATAAAGTACAACATTACCGAATTGGCCCGAAGACACATCGTGTGTTACAAACATACCTGTAGCCAGCTTCACAACGGCATACGCTCGCATCAAACTTTGGGGTCTATTGCATTCTCTTGGGCGGAGGGTTCTGTACGCCGACACAGATAGTGTGATATTCACAGCGAGGGAGGGTGAAAACATGCCGCCTATTGGTGAATTCCTCGGAGAGTTGACTGATGAGATCAAGGATGAGTATGGAGACATCGCATTCGCTGACTCTTTTGTCTCAACTGGTCCAAAAACTTATGGGGTACGGGGGAGGGGGAGGTAGGATGTGAAATATATTGTGAAGGCTAAGGATATCACGCTTAACCAGGCGAACCGACGCGTCCTTAACTTTGACTCGCTGAAGGATCCAGTGTGCTTGGAAGATAAGGATGACCAACCGCCCCAAATGACTGTAGGGACCCACAATTTTCGGGCGCAGAAACTGGGGGGCGTGAAGGAAATTAGGGGTACGAAGATCTGCCTTAACACCGATAGGAAACATTACCAGGTGCCTGATACTATGATACCGCACCCTTTGACTTCCATAATCCTTGATTGTTTAATATATATATACCGGGTGTCCCATAAGTCCGGCATCATAGGAGAAATTCATATTTTTCTATTTCTACAAACCATAATTTATGCTCGGGATGCCAATTTCCCGTCCACCATTCTGTTCAGTGACGAGGCTGTTTTTTATGGAAATGGTGAGGTAAATCGACAGAACACCCGCTACTGGTCTCAAAACAACCCTCACTGGTATACCTCTTCAAAGGAACAAGGTGCATCTCGGCATTTGGAAGGATCGCATCATAGGCCTCCTCTTTTTCGATGAACTTGTCACTGAAGGCACCTACCTACGTTTGCTCAAGGAAGAAGCATTTCCGTGTCTTGAACGAAGAAGGAAATTTCCCAACATGGTTCCAGCAAGACGGCGCTCCTGCACATTACAGCACCCAAGTAAGGGAATACCTGTACCAACAATTCCCTGGTCATTGGATAGGACGTCGAGGGCCTATGGAATGGCCAGCGAGAAGCCCGGATCTCACGCCACTAGAGTTTTATATCTGGGGCCACTTGAAAGCGCTGGTATACGCGGAGAAAATTAGGAGTGTTGAACATTTGCGGCAGCGCATTATTGGGGCATGTAACACCATTACTCCTGACATCATTCACCGTGTGCTTGCTGAATGGATATCACGTCTGAATTTGTGTATTGAAAACAATGGTGGACATATTGAGCACGTTCTGTAAATAAAAGCTTTTGTTTTGCCTTTTTTATTATTTTTTCTATGATGCCGGACTTATTGGACACCCTGTATATATATATATATATATATATATATATATAAATATATATGTATATAAATATATATATATATATATATATATATATATATATATATATATATATACATGGGATGAATTTCACAATAAAACACGTGAAATGAATAAATGCTGCAAACCCACAAGGAAAAAGAAAAACGATTCCAAGGCCTTTCGTGTATTCAAAGCTACACCTCGTCAGGGAATGAAGATAAAAGGCGAGATGCCCATAAATATATACAATGTACAGGAAAAACAAAACAATTAGCACATACTTAACAAGGGTTAATGAGAGGCAAAAGAAATTTTAACATGATATCGTCAATTTTATACGTCCCCGTACTGGTATTGAAATTGTTTTTAAAATGAATAAATGCACATTCTAGAATATTTCGTTCTATTATATCTCTGTTTTTAACAAGCGCTTTAGAACTATCCCACTTGATGCTATGGTTACATCTATACATATGGTTAAATAAAGCATTGGAAGTATTAGCTGTTCTTCAAGCATATTTATGCTGTTTTACCCTAATATCTAACGTTTTACCGGTTTGGCCTATATATACTGAGTTACATTGTGTACATCCGATCGAATACACACAACCAACAACATTATCTGGGCTATTCTTTATTAGGCGTGATTTAACAGTATTATTATACTTAAAGATTACATTAATGCCAATTGCTTTAAGTACAGTTGGAAAGTATTGAAAATTAACATGGTAAGGTAGGCTAAGGATATTTTTATGCTGAAATTCCTTTACAATTACATCATTATAATACCTATTCTTGGCTTTCTTAAGACAGTTATCTAAAAATGAAATAGGATAACATAATTTAGTACCAATATTCATGATATTGCATAACTCGGAATCTAAAAATTCAGGACTGACAACTCTCAATGCTCGAAGAAACATAGCAAAGAAAATAGAGGATTTAATCGAAGGATGATGGTCAGAATAAAAATGCACGTAAGAGTTATTATTAGTAGGCTTACGGTAGACTTCATATTTGAACTGATTAGAGCATCTCCAAATTTTTAGATCAAGAAAAGATAGGCTTCCATCATTTTCTTTTTTACATATATATATTTATATATATATATATATATATATATATATATATATATTAATATAATATATTTATATATATATATATATATATATAACCTTTAACCTTTGGTTAGTTTCCGCCCGAATTTTTCATTCTGACGAAGGTCTAGCTTTTCACTCCACCTTAGACCTACAGTTTAACGTGGAATCCGAACCACGCCCCACCAGCAGTCCAGCGTCTTACCCACTAGGCCACCCAGGGTACTCATTTATCTACCAACCACTTTCTTTTTCTATTGTGTGGAAGGATGAATAGCTGAGTTTTGCTGCGCGCCAGCTGCCGTCAGCAGGTTTGATCCCGGGGCCGATGGATTCGTAGTCAAGGTCGTCGCTAACCGCTACACTACCATATATGTGTCTATTTACTTGTTAACGATGTTTATTTTATTTATTACACGTATTTATATATATATTTATATATATTCATATATATATATATATACACACACCTTGAATAATTCGATGATATATTTATTAAATAAATAGTGTTTCAATTAGCGTTTCATTTTTGTGTGTGTGTGGTGTGTGTGTGCGTGCGTGCGTGTGTGTGTGTGTGTGTGTGTGTGTGTGTGCGTATGTGCAGGAAAAGTCCTAAGCTCCTCCCCCTGTATGATCGATCAATGGTCACGTGACTCCTGCTACTACCTGGGCATATCTCTAACCGTACGTGCTCAGTTGACCGGTGCAAGCCCTGGATCTCAGACGTGCATTTGAAGAAATCTCACGTAGACGAAAAATAGTGATGGCTATCTTTAATATTGCGTGCTCGACGTTTATGAAGTGGTATTCTATAAAGTGTGAAGATACTGAAAAACTTCCTATCCTTCCCTCCTTTGAGACTTTTAAGGCTACATTAAACCGTACGAAGCTTGAGGAACAAACGGTTCAAATACTCTACGGTTATTCTGGCGAGAGCAAATGCAGAATTTCGTGGTACAAACAATGTAATGGGCTATGTTGTAGGACTAAACTGCATAAGAGCTTACATATATCGTGAAGTGGAAGAAACAACACGTGCAGAAGAGAAGCAACGGTTATGGTTAGTGAGTCTTGTTAATGAATAGTGTGACAAGCGGTTTTATGTCATGCTGCATCATACCGAGTAATCGTACCCTGCTGCTGAGAATGTAATTCTTGTCATAATGGATAGGTTCAGATACTTTTACACTACATTAATATATATTATGACAAGGTTTGCAGTGAGGTTGTGGCTAAAGGCCTGCGTGAGTTTTTAATAGAATTTAGAGAGTATCGCTTGCTAAGCAAAAAGGAAAAATATGGGCACATGTTTCTCTCAAATAATGCGCCGGAGTGTGAATAAAATGTGCTTAGTTCGTGAAAATCCCCCTGAACGAAAATGTCTGGTACGCATTCTGGGGAGTGGGAGTGATAAAACATTAAAACCGATATTACTTCATGTGCCAGAAAAATTCTCTAAACGCTTGCCCGGTGTAATGGGATACAGGTATTAACATGATTCTTTCACGTTGGAACAACACCATACACGATTCATCAACTTATGGTGTTACTCCTCTATACCTCCCGTCGATCCGATCCTTCCACCTGTAGCTCATCATCTCAAAGCTTGAACCGACTGGACGTGCACTCACACCAGAATACGATGGAACTTCCTTTGAGCAGCATTCTCAATGCCGTGTACGATGGTGACGAGGTCATTGCGCATGTTCAGGCGTAAAACCGGTGGCATTAACTATGTATTTGAAACGACTTGTCGACAAACAAGCTCTGGTAAACGGAATGTTGTTTATTTAAGTGTTGAGGAGATGAATAGAGTCTTTCTGGTAGTTAAGAAGTGGAGCGAAGATCGTTATAAAATACCTGCAGGTGTAGGTACATGAAAACAGATTAGTGATGCACCCTCATATGCCATGGTTTGTACGTTGTGTATAAATAGCGATCATCCATGCATTGATATACGGCTGATGTGGAGGAATGGGTCTGATAATAACGTTCTTGTCCCTATGCGAAACCGATTTATCCTCGATAGAATGTTTGAAATCGTCGGTTTCTGCAAGCTGAAGCCTATATTAGACGCTCGTCTTACGGATATGCTTTATTTTGATACGGTTCTTGAATACGCATACACAGTTTTGCTCTACGAGTTTACCGATTGTAGGACTGAACAAGGCGGAATGGTCTAGAACTAGATGTTTATTTGAAAGGTTTAGACTCTTCTAAATATCATGAACTTTGGTACAAAAGACTTCAGCGGTACAAGGATGAGCTCACCTACACCGTTCACTCTGAAGAATTGTTTGTTTATATAATGAGCAGCTGTCTTTACGACTAGGAAAATTATTTCAACTGCCACAATGCATTGTGAAGAAGAGATCACACTTAAAAAGCTCGGATCGGTAAGAATAAATCGTCGATTGGAAAGGAGTGTTTATAAATTTGAATTTAATAATGATGTTTTGGCTAACGATGTCCTCTTTGTGCGTGTTTTTTATTGTATTCTGTCCGTGTTTAAAGATGACTTTCCAACCGAATGTAAAATGGGCACAAAAATAGTATTGAACGAATTGAAGTGTGTGTGTGTGTGTGTGTATATATATATATATATATATATATATATATATATATATATATATATATATATATATATATATATATATATATATATATATATATTATATATGATGACTAAAACCACCTTTTTGTGTTTCCTTTCCTTCGTGGTTTTATTCATCATAAATATTTTTCGTGTTACTTTCGTGAAATAATTTTCATATATATATATAAATATATATATATATATATATATATATATATATATATATGTGTGTGTATATATATAGTCTTCGTTTAAACTGTGTAGAGTATGAACTATTTTCATTGTATATTTATTTTCTATATATTTCATGAAATTATTTCCAATAATTCGTCTAAATAAACAGAATGATGTAAGTGTGTTTTATTATTTAATTATTTTGTTTGTATATATAAACGATATTATTTAATTATATATATATATATATATGATGAATAAAACCAAGAAGGAAAGGAAACACAGAATGGTGCTCAAGCGCGTTCGTCTAATGACATCTTCAGGAACACTAAAGTATATAAAGAGTTACAGCCTATATATAGGTTACAGAAAATAAAGAAGATATATATATATATATATATATATATATATATATATATATATACAATAAACGGAGAGATAAAAATAAAAAAATAAAATAAATAAAAAAATTAAACATTAAAGGATTGTGGGAGGAGCATACAAATTTGTAAGGAAAAACTACCGATTTTTAGCACAAGATCAAATGAATTGTTTCCAACCAATGTTACAGATAATTAAAAAAATAAAAATACAAATTTATACTGGAAATCTGCCCGGGTTTTAGCACTCTGCCCTTCTTGTTAAAGTTCGATGTCTATAAAAATAAATTCAAAAATAAAAGTTATTGGAGTAGCATACAAGTTTACCAAAGATTTAGCGTTCTACCCTTCTTATCTAAATCTGTTCTGAAGGAATTCAAAACAACAGGATCGAGTTGAAAAAGACCTTTGCTTATGTTGAAGTTATTTGTAAGTTGGATAATAGCAGACTCAAGAATATTTCTATTAACAATGTTGCCAGAGTGAAATAAAACTGAAGCATTATTCCAATCAATACAGTGGGATAACTCTGACAAATGGACAAAAAGGGCACTGGACGACTGTCCTGTTCTAACGGAATATTGATGCTGTTTTATACGTGTGTGCAAATCCTTTCCCGTCTGACCTATGTAAAAGGAATCACGTTGTTCACAACCAATTTTATAGATAATGCCTGAATTATTGGTAGGGCTACTTTTTACTATGATATTTTTCACAATATTGTTATATGAAAATACTACATTAATATCCAAAAGTTTAAGTACATTAGCAATGCTTAAAAAGGCCGGGAAAAATGGAAGTACTAAAATATTTTTTGAGAAAGTCCGAGTGTTATTATTCACACGATAGAAAGTTCGTTTTGCCTTGTTGAGACAAGATTCCATAAACGCAGATGGATAACACAGATCACTTCCAATACCGTTGATTTTTTCCAATTCGGCATCGATGTATTCCGGACTCGCGATCCTAAGGGCGCGGAGAAACATTGAAGAAAAAATGGCCTTCTTAGTGGGGGTGTCATGTCCCGAGTAAAAGTGTACGTAGGACAAATTGTTTGTTTTTTCCGATAGATACTAAACTTAAAACCTGGGCTTTCCCTATGTACACGCACATCCAAAAACGGGATTGAGTTGTCTTGTTCCATTTCTAAAGTAAACTTAATGGAGGGGATTTCATCATTTAACTGAAGAAGGAAGTCATCCAGGTCACGATTCATGGGCCAGATACACAAAATACTGTCGACGTACCGCAACCAGGGGATGCCAACCCCCAGGATTCTCGGGATGTAAGTAATTTCGAAAAACTCCATATAAATATTGGAGAGAAGGGGCAACAAGGGGTTGCCCATGGCCATCCCAAAAACTTGTTGATAATACTCGTTATTGAAAGTGAATTTACAGTCTTTGATGCAAAGCTTAATAAGTTCCAAAACAATGTGTGAAGGTAGTGGCAGGTCATACTTATGTAATTCTCGGGAGAGAAAGTCAAGCTTCAGTTTTATTTCACTTTGGCAACATTGTTAATAGAAATATTCTTGAGTCTGCTATTATCCAACTTACAAATAACTTCAACATAAGCAAAGGTCTTTTTCAACTCGATCCTGTTGTTTTGAATTCCTTCAGAACAGATTTAGATAAGAAGGGTAGAACGCTAAATCTTTGGTAAACTTGTATGCTATTCTAATAACTTTTATTTTTCAATTTATTTTTATAGACATCGAACTTTAACAAGGGCAGAGTGCTAAAGCCCGGGCAGATTTCCAGTATAAATTTGTATTTTTATTTTTTTAATTATCTGTAACATTGGTTGGAAACAATTCATTTGATCTTTGTGCTAAAAATCGGTAGTTTTTCCTTACAAATTTGTATGCTCCTCCCACAATCCTTTAATGTTTAAATTTATTTATTTTTTTTTTTTATCTCTCCGTTTATTGTATATATATATATATATTTTCTGTAACCTATATATAAGCTGTAACTCTTCATCTACTTTATTGTTCCTGAGGATGTCATTAGACGAAAGCGCTTGAGCACCATTCTATGTTTCCTTTCCTTCGTGGTTTTATTCATCATAAATATTATTCACGTTACTTTCTTGAAATAATTTTCATATATATATATTAGGGTGATGCAAAAGTGGGGGAGTAAAATTTTTTTGTTTCAAATTTTTGAGATACCCTCTCATTTGGTTTAATTTGGTAGAAAAATGATCCTGGGGAAATTTCGGGTCAAAATTCAAATATTTGGAGGTCGCGCCCGCCATTTGAAAATTTGCTGATTTCCATGACACCCAGGAGGTACAGCAAGCGTCACGTTACTTTTTTTTTTGAGTGGAAGTTCCCCAGGAGGCCTATCATACCACCTTCCTCTTTTCCATTTGTTCATAAAACAGATACAATACAATAGATATTACAATAGATACATAGAATGGATATACTCGTAAATTTTATTGTTGCATCAAAGATACGAGAGTTTTCTTAGTTTTGTCCGGAAGCTTCTTCCGATAATTTGATACAACTTGCAGTAGATATTGCTCCTGTTGTTCATCATTGGTAATTAATTTGTTATAATCTTCAATCAATTTCACTCCTCTTTCAGCAATATCATTAACAACTTTCATGTGATTCACTACGTTCTTTGCAACCCAATAACTCTCATCGAGAAGCCAATCTTCTACTGGTTTGCTCAAGAACGTTGAAGACAATCCGAGTATACTGAAGAAGGACTTTGTGTTAGCAGTTACAAAATCTTCAAGCTGCTTATTGTCAATAGTTTTGATGTCTATTTGTGTCTTCTTTGGAGGATCTGGCTCCGAAGATTTTGTAAGAGCCTCCTTCATTTTTCTTTTGGTGTCAAAACTGATTTTATCATCAAAGAAAGCCAATGCGATCAACTCTTCTGAGAGATACCACAAATGATTCTTGAATTTTTCTAAAGCAGCATTTGCTAGTTGTTCATTTGTGCTTTTGTAGCTGTGAAGATTCTTGAGAAGACTCAGATCATTTCGTGGAGCACGTGCTGCGCAGGGTGCTGAAAACCAATGCTTAATATAAATTGAAACAGAAAACCAACAAATTTCTTTTAGATTTCTTTCTTCTATTGCTGTTATTTTGAACTGACTTTTGAACATAAAGATTTTCATCGAATAAATGACTTTCGCCATCCAACAGGCTCTATGATAAGCCCCAGGCTTCCTGAATTTTATTCCAGTCGTTGGAGTACCGCCAAGCAAGATGATTGTCATTTCCAATAACTCTCTGTAATCGTCGCGAGGTTGATCTTCATTGATTTTTCTTGCTGCAAAGTTGATGATTTCCTCTTTTTCCTTTTGTGGATAATTTTCTAATTTATCGTATGAAGTTAGATTAATCTTATTCCAGTTTGTTTTGAATCTTTTGAATAACTGAATGTCAGGGCCTGATGAAGCCTGTAATGCAGGGGATACCACTGCTTCCAACATGATTTCAAGGATATGGTGTCGACAAGGACACCACAACAAATCTTTCTCCATTTTCTGTTCAATTAGGACACAAGCTCCATTTTTATGACCTGTGTTCGATGCAGTTGTATCGAAACACATGCCTTTTACCTTATCTATTAGATTCCAATCAATGATCGCCTGATGTACTGCATTTGCAGTATCATTTCCTGTGCCATGATCTATTTTTGGCACTCCAAGCAGTTGATCTTCTCCACTGCCAGAGATTAGGACTGGCAACCGATCAACAACCTCATTCCCAGTAATGTCTTCGAGGAGTTTGCCATCCCAATGAACAATCAAGGGTTTGTCAGCTTGAAATTCTTCTTTCAAGTTTTCACTGAACTTCTTTCTTGATTTCTGTCTTGCCCTGCGAATCGATGAGTAGCTAACATTGTAATTCTCTGGATCTTTTCCAACATTTGCGATCGTTGGAATAATTATTAAAGAGGCTGATCGGTCGCTGATCTTAGCAACATCCATTGAGGAAAGCAGATTTTCATTCATAATCTTGAATTTTTTTCTTGGAAGGCCTCTTTTGGATGTTGAGGGCTGTTCCAGATGTACTTCTTCTTCCGTAGATGCAGGTGAATCACTGCAGGAACTGCTGCTGCTTGCAAGAACAACTGTTTCATCAAATGCACTTGATTCACGTAACCTTTTCTTATCCATTTTTTCATGTCTCTTCGCAGCTTCCTTTCGACGTTTTTCTTCATCCTTATCAACAGCCATCATTTTACCCTTTCGACCTTCCCTTTGTAGCCGTAGAAACTCTATCTTCTTCGATAGTTATTAACTCGTTAGCATTTGCATGCGCAATATCAAAGAGTCCATCCGATTTTTCTTTCCATGTATTCTCTTTCTCTATTGAAAACTTCGATTTTTTCCTTTGCTCTTCTTCAGCCCTTGCCACTCATCATACAGTTTATTTAATTTCTTCACAACATTACATTTCTGGGTTGTTGGTATTCCTGCTCTCTGCCACACTTCCAATACATCATTAATGGTTGAAGTTAATGCTTCTCTGAAGGTTTCATTCTTGACATGTTTATAATTCATGAATAAGGAAATTACTTCTTTCTTTGATGGAAGCTTACTTTGATTCAATTTATCTATTTGTTGACCGATCAGCCACATATCTGTTGAGCTTCTTGATCTCATTTTCGTCACAATTAAGATACAGGAAATAGAAGAGAAATTGAGGCGGAGAGACTCACTGATATAGCACCTCTCCCAGACACTGCCACAAGCACACTGCGATACCGATTTCCTTGAACGCTGTTTGCTGTTTGCTCATATACGCATCACCTACCACTCTGCCTGCAGCAAACCTGCACAAAACCTGCAACCTGCAACAAACCTGCAACAAAAATAAGAACAAATTCAAAAAATTTGATTTTACTCTAATTTTTTGTAATTTTCAAATTTTCAATTGGCGGGCGCGACCTCTGGATGTTATTTGTTTGACCTGGAATTTCTCACAGGGTGTTTTGTGACAAATTGGAACAAATGAGGGGGTATCCCTAAAAATCCACGATGGTCATGATTTGTGCATCACCCTAAATATATATATATATATATATATATATATATATATATATATATATATATATATACATATGTATACCAAATGGCAGATTACGCCTTCTAAGCCGACTGGCGGATTTCTAAGCTAACTGTCAAGAATATCTGAATTAAGTAACTAAATAGTGCAATCTGGCAACTCAAAAAGTAATAATGTGCACCTGAACAAGCCATTTTTGCCTTCTATGCCAGATTAAACGTTCTAAGCCAAATGGCTGCTGAATCCAATGTGTGTGTGTGTGTGTTTGTGTGTGTGTGATAATAGGGGATCTATGAGCGCGTATATAATCAAGAGGTGTATGTGCGTGTGTGTGTGTGTGTGCTTTTAATTCGCTCGAAGGTTATTAGTATATACCTAAACATCCAATAACGCCTTCTATGAGAGATTAAGCCTTCTAAGCCAAGTGGCTGATTAAGCCAATGTGTGTATATGTGTGTGTGTTTGTGTGTTTGCAATAATAGGGGATCTATGAGGGTGTATATAGTCGGGGAGTGTATGTGCGTGTGTGTACGCTTTTAATTCTCTCGAAGGTTATTAATATACACCTAAACAAGCCAAATACGACTTCTAAGCTAGATTAAGCCAAATGGCTGGTTAAGCCAACTGGCTGATTTACACCTTATGAACCAGATGCTGAAGCGGAGAGCTTTATTATGCGTCTTTTTATGCCAGGCGCCAGGCGTAACAGGCTCTCTCTCTCTCTCTCTCTCTCTCTCTCTCTCTCTCTCTCTCTCTCTCTCTCTCTCTCTCTTAGGTTAGGTACACCCCTTTGGGTTTGTGAGGTCGTCCCAACTTCTCCCCCAAAGACTCTCCTCCTCCTTTCTCTCTCTTAGGTTAGGTATACCCCTTTCGGGGTTGAGGCCGTCCCACCTTCTCCCCCCAAAACTCTCCTCCTCCTTTCTCTCTCTTACGTTAGTATGCTCCTTTGGGGGGTGAGACCATCCCACCTACTCCCCAAAGAGGTCAGGGTCACCCCTTTGGAGGGAGGTCATCCTCCTTTCTCCCCTCAAAGCTACCCTTCATGCAACTTGGGGTGTTACCCCCCACCCCCTTGCTGCGTACCCCCTCCCGTTTGTTGCATAACCCCTCCCCCTTTGCAACAGTACCACTACACTACCTTGCAAAATTACCCCCATCCACTTTGCAACATTAATCAACATTGTATTTGCAGCATTGCAACTGCACTTTACCATTTTTGCGGCCATACTACTCGCATATGTTGATAGATTGGGTATAGTTTAAGTTAGTAAAATTAAGGTTTTCATTGTTAGGAACCCACGTAAAATTGTAGGTCCCCTCCGCCACCAAGGAGGACATGCGCAATACACGATGACAAACACAGTTAGGTAGACCAGCCTTGAGTAGATCCTTGGCCCGTCGGGTCTTTGTTGGTCTGAAATATTATAACTATAATTATTATTATTATTATTATTGTCGTAAAAGTACGTGTTTATTCTATTTACATTTGTTTTCTCTTTCTTTATTGTCACTCTTCTGCTGCTTTACTCTGACTTCTATGCATTTTATAAATGGGTAGCCGGTTAGAGTGGGTCGCCATTGAAACTTTGAACGAACAAAGCGAGGTAGGAGGGAATTTATAACAATTATCACTTTTCTGGTTTTTATTTATGTTGAAACAATGCGCAGGATGGGGCAGGAGAGTGGGGACTTCATCATTTATAATTTGACCTTGGAGGTAGATTCATTTTAGAAACAAAACACTTTCTTATATCCCATTGCGTCCAAAAGAAGCACAGGGGATATGACCACAATTTCCAACTTCTCTTTAACGGTTGCTAATTAGTTATTTATTTTTCAAATAGTTACATTTTATAAATGTTAATTTCATAATTTTAATCAATTTGTTATACTCTAAAAACATTATTAAATATCTTATTAAATATTATTATATCTTTTATTCAAAACCAATACACGACATGATTATTATTATTATTACGAGGGCCACTCAATATATTTTGCCCCACCTTTTTTTTTCTTTCCAACTTTCCTTTTAAGTTCCAGAAATTTCGTACACAAATAGTTACATACCTTTTGTACAAGTTTTAATTTTTCCACAGTCTCCATCCTTTTCTACGGCCTTTCTCCACCTCGAAACAAGGGCCTTTATTCCTTACTGGTGAAAGTCCGCTGGGTTCCGTTGGAGCCACCTCTTAACCTCTTCAACAACCTCATCGTCACTCTGAAACTTTCTTCCACGAATAGCATCCTTCATTGGCCCAAACAAATGGAAGTCTGAAGGTGCCAGATCCAGGATGTATGGAGGGTGGGGTAACACAGTCAAGCGCATTTTTGTGATGGCCTCGCTTCTTTGCAAACTGTTGTGTGGTCTTGCGTTATCGTGCAAAAGAAACACGTCTTCCAGTTTTCTCTCCGGTCGAACTCGCTTTATACGTCTCTGGAGTCTTTGTAGGGTAGCAATATATGCCTCCGAGTTGATTGTTTGTGCTTTCTTCATAATTCCACCAGAATCATCCCTTTCATGCCCCAGAAGATGGTGGCCATAACCTTTCCCACAGAGAGAGCCATTTTGAAGTTTTTCTTGCGTGGGGAGTCTGCGTGATGTCACTCCATGGATTGGCGTTTTGTTTCAGTTCAAAGTGGTGTACCCAAATCTCATCCTCAGTCACAATTCGTGAAAGGAAGTCATCCCCTTCTGTCTCGTTTCGAACCAAGGACTCAAAAGCAATTTCTTTTCTTTGGGCTTTGTGATCTTCAGTCAGTTCGCGAGAAACAAACCGTGAACACACTTTCGAGTATCCCAGTTGCTGAAATATCGTATTCACACTTCCTTCACTAATTCCTAGTTCCAGTGATAGCTCCTTGTATGTGACGCGCCGATTTGATCGAATGATGCTGTTAGCACGTTGCACAGTATGAGATGTCGCAGCCGATGCCTGGCGACCGCTGCGTGGCTCATCATCGAGGCTGGCTCTCCCTCTCTCCGATGATCTCACACGTTTAGACCAGCTTCCAACTGTGCTTCGATCAACAACAGCATCTCCGTAAACGTTTTGTAGACGATTGTGAATATTTCAAACTGTTTCCTTCTCTGCGGTTAAGAACTCGATAACAGCTCTCTGTTTACGACGCATATCACTGTCAAACGCCATTTTCGAAACTGCGTTAACCATCGGTTTTATACAAGGGCGTTTAAAAGCAGTTTTATACAAGGAGGGGAGGTTAAAACTGGAAAAATCCGGTTATGTGAAGCACAGAAAGTTCAAACATACAGTCCAAAAGCCATTTCAGGCCAATGGCCTATTATTTAGCTAAGAAAAATATATTGAGTGCCCCTAGTATTATAATTGTTATTATTATTATTGTTAATATATTTTTATAGCAAATGTATCTTAAGTAACTTCTGTTTTACAGTACACTCATCTGGTGCTTCTCTCTCTCTCTCTCTCTTCTCTCTCTCTCTCTCTATATATATATATATATATATATATATATATACACACACACAGACATATATATATATATATATATATATAGTATGTGTAAAAATGAACAATGAATAATCAATATTCATTTTTACATAAGAACCAAAATCGCTTAACGCGAGTTTGGATAAAAATTTTATTTGTAGCTTTCTATTTTCGTTGTGTCACAACCCTACGATCTACCATTTCTATGGTTTAGTCGTATCCATTTTCCATTTTTCATTTGTTATAGAATTTATTATAATTAATTATGGTTGTCTTGCATCTCACCCTCGTCCCTAGATTATGCATACACATTGCATACAGGGTGTACATAAAGTCAGGATCTATTTTTGTGAAGCACTTGGAAATTATATGGAATTCAATCATAAAATGATAAAGTGGTAACATTTATTAAATAATTAAGAGTAGGATTCGACGTGACGCCCATCAGTATCCCTGCACAGCTCAAATCGTTCCGCAGCATTTCTAAACACATTCTGGAGCATTTGCGGGGTTATGTTATCTGCAGCAGTTCGTATACGTGTACGTAAGTTTTCAAGACTCGTAATCTTCGTCTGATAGACGTGCGATTTGATAAAGCCCCATGCAAAGAAATCTAAAGGGGTTAAATCTGGTGATCTCGCTGCCCAAGGTCTGTTGCTTCCGCGTCCGATCCAGCGATTTGGAAAACGTCCATTTAGATAATCCTGAACAATTTTGGCATAGTGACAAGGAGCACCATCATGTTGATAGACGGCGGGGATAGGATTGTTAGTACCGTCGTCTATCAACATGATGGTGCTCCTTGTCACTATGCCAAAATTGTTCAGGATTATCTAAATGGACGTTTTCCAAATCGCTGGATCGGACGCGGAAGCAACAGACCTTGGCCAGCGAGATCACCAGATTTAACCCCTTTAGATTTCTTTGCATGGGGCTTTATCAAATCGCACGTCTATCAGACGAAGATTACGAGTCTTGAAAACTTACGTACACGTATACGAACTGCTACAGATAACATAACCCCGCAAATGCTCCAGAATGTGTTTAGAAATGCTGCGGAACGATTTGAGCTGTGCAGGGATACTGATGGGCGTCACGTCGAATCTTACTCTTAATTATTTAATAAATGTTACCACTTTATCATTTTATGATTGAATTCCATATAATTTCCAAGTGCTTCATAAAAATAGATCATGACTTTATGTACACCCTGTATAACAGGATTGGAACCCGTAGCTGTACTTCTTAGTCATTAATACCCACTCTTTGTCTCTAATTCGTTCTTGTAAATCTTCCTAATAATGATTTGTACTATACGTACAAATTCAATAACTATGACGTCACATTTTCCCGTCATTAATTTCCCTTCATCATATCTCTAGTATTCAACGTATGGTAAATCCTTTAATAATAATGTTGTGGTGTTATGTAGACGTAGTATAAATATTATTATTCAACCATATAAATTTTATTAAATATTCATTTTTACTCGTGTCAGTCTATGAAACGCAAAACTTTATGCATTCGTTCGAAAACGCACAAATACGTTCTCGTATTATTTTTTTTACTTTTATTTTTAATTATATCACCTCCCGCAATGAACTCGAAAATGCTGCGGTAAGTGATCAAATTCCGCTAACTACGGCAGAAGCGAACGCTCTAAGATGAAAATCTCCTTTTGCTCTGATTCGAATTTATAACATTATCATGCGTAATGTTATATCATGTGTGTCATGTCCCATATACTTGTGTTGTGCTAATAACCATATATTATAACCATATATTATAACCATATATAACAACCATATATAAATATAAAAACACTGTAAGAATTGTAAAGGACGTAATGTACTTTAATGAAACTACCTTAATTAAACGATCATAATTTAATATATAATGTAGTAATGTGCTTTAATGAAATTGTAATTAATGATAACTTGTAATGTACTTTAAATGGAAGTGTAATTAAACAATAATAAGTGAATATGAATTAATTGGTAATTGTAATCGTAATTGTAATGAACCAAAATTAATACGTATTCAGTCATGTACTCAAATTGTACTTATGTACTAATATGAAATTATATCGCCTTCAGAAATGTAGACTCGGCGAAAAATACAATTATTATTTTTTTTTTATTTTTTTTTTTTTTATTTGGAATCTTCCATCTGATCATGTGTTTAAAAGAGGGGAAACTTAACCTTCAACTGCATTCCCCCAATATTTAGATAACATATAAATCAAGTAATTGTAAAATAATGTCACTTCTTCTTCTTCTTAGACTTCACTTCGATTACTTCTATTAACACTCCCTTGTTAGCAGCCTCGCTGCGAGGAGTGGGTAGAGGCCCCTTGCCTCCTTAATTTTTAGATTCCGGCCTGAGCCATGGTCGAAAGAGGTCGAACCTCTACCCCTGTAAATTCAGAGCACTACCTGTACATTTTTAGAAGTAAACTACAGTAAAGGAAGTTTTTTATCGTTTCCTTCGAGCCTTGTTCTCTTCAGAAGAACTTAGTCAGTAAAGTCGATAAGTATAAAAGAAAAGTCGATAATTTTAGTATCAGAGAAAGTATCGGAGTATTATAGAAAGAGAAGAATTAACAACTGTCGACCCTAAAGCGAGTGAAAAGAATTAGAATGTTATAGAAGAAAAGAATCGCGAGAAAATATCCGTTGCTGCCTCCTAACCAGAACCCCCGTCGACTCCGAACCACCCAAGGGCCATAGACGGAGGGGTTAACAGTCTGGCGACCCTTTGCCCAGGATAAGAAACTGACGACCCAAGCACATAGAAGATATTGGCATAACAACCTGGCGAGTCTGTAGCCAAGAGTTTAACAAGTGGCGACCAACCATTTGACCGGCGTGTCACGACTTCTTGTTCGTAACATCCACCCTTGAACCGGTGTGTCACGACTCCAAGTTCTCCACGCCTAGTTTTCATCCAAGACGACGTAGCCAGCAAGACACGTCTTCAGGACACATCTCTAAGGATTTCGCCGTAGAAATTTTGTTAAGTACAGAGTTGTTTTTTTTTAAGTAATTTGTAAACACTTGAAAAGTCAGTATTATTAACAGTTAATAATGAGTATGAAGCCAGAATTTACAAGAAACACAGTGAACATTTCAGACACCAGTGATACATTTTTTTAGTGAAACTAATTGTCACAGAAGTTAATTGTCACAGATGTTAATTGTCACAGAAGTTAATTGTCACAGAAGTTAATTGTCACAGAAGTTAATTGTCACAGAAGTTAATTGTCACAGAATTAATTGTCACAGAATTAATTGTCACAGAATTAATTGTCACAGAATTATTTTCACTATTATAGTTAGTATAGAATAATTTTATTTTATGTACCAAACATAATAGTATTGTACCTTCGCGTACATTCGAATGAAATGTTGTTTACATTTTTTATTTTTTTTACAATTTTTCCAAATTATTGAATTGAATTGACTTGCAAATTAAGAAAGAGGGAGTTATATACTTGATAGCACTTCAAGTAAGTCGGTTGCACCAAGAGGGACAACCAAACCCCAGAGGTTAATAGTCTCCACTTGATAGAGATCAAGTGCAGTCATTTTCCGTTTTCAGTTAATTTCAGTTAATTGGTTGCATCCAAGAGGGACAACCAAACCCCAGAGATTAATAGTCTTCACTCGATAGCAGTTCAAGTGCAAGTCAGTTTCATTTTCAGTAGACTCCACTTGATAGAGTTCAAGTGCAGTCAATTTTAGTCAGTTCAGTTTCAAGATACTTGATAGAGTTTAAGTTAGACAGTTTCAGGATACTTGATAAGAGTTCAAGTCAGAAGGTTGCATCCAGAGGGACAACCGCCCCAGAGATTTATAGAAATACTTGATAAGAGTTCAAGTCAGAAGGTTCCATCCAGAGGGACAACCGCCCCAGAGATTCAAGTCAGTTGCAAGTCAGTTTCAATTTCCAGTCTCACTCAATTTCCAGTCTCAGTCATTTTTCAAGTCTCAGTCATTTTTCAAGTTCCAAGTCTCAGTCAGTTTTCAATTTCAAGTCTCAGTCAGTTTTCAAGTTTCAAGTCCCCAGTCATTTCAATGCAGTCAATTGAATTCAACTTTTCCTTTGTAGTTTAAGAGAATTTAATTTAAGAAAATGTAATTTAAGAATTTAATTCAACCTTTTTTTTTTGTTGTAAAAAGAGAATTAAATTCAACCTGAATTGACCGGTTTGCGTCTTTAGTTTAACCTTTTTTTTTGTTTGTGAGAAGGAAATTCACCGATTTGTCTTTTCTTTTCATGCAGTGTTGCGTATATAAATATATAGTTATGTATTTTATTATTTGTAACCAAAACAGTTTTTACAATTGTTTATAATGACTTTGATAATCATTGTAATGTATATGTGATAATAATAGTTGTGTAATAATTAATCAATCATGTCCAATGACTTCCTTTTTAAATTACTATAGGGAGGAACATGCCGTCCCCCCGTTTTGTTTGAACTCTTTTAATTTTTGTTTTAAGTTAGTGTGACAAGTAATCTCTTTTCTTTAAAAAAAAAAAAAAAAAAACGAAAAGACGTAATTGTCAATTTCAGACATATACCCCCTGCTTAGTCACTCAGTTCCCCCGAATGTCATACTCCAAACTTTGTCTTTTTATTTTATTTTAACACCCCAACCCCAGTTGAACCCAGTGTCAACCAAAGAAATGGTTCATCCGTGGTTAATTCCTCTTTGGTACTATGGAACATAACCTCAATTTATGTTAAGTTGTGTTTTTTATTTTTAAGTATATTATATGTTTAGTTCATTAAAATGCATAATCGATTTCTATTTTCAATTTGTATTCTTAATTTTCTTAATTCAATTATCGTACCGATAATTCTGGTTGATGTTAATGGTTATATAGTTCATGTATAGCTAGGCATATTACTAGTCGAATTGGATTCCATCTTCAAAATTTAATTTTTAATACCGCTAGATTTACTTTCATTACTTGTAAGGTCCTCTAAGTACGTTTTTTTATTACCTTAATACGTGTAACTGATGTAATTAAATATTTAAATAGTACCTTGAACTTAAAGGATTTTATAATAATAATAATCTATACTATAATAAGAGAGCTGTCCGTCTGTCCGTCTGTCTGTCCGTCTGTCCATCACACTTTCAGAAATTGTGAGAAAAAATTGTGAGAAAAAAATTCAGAAATTGTAAAAAAATTCAGAAATTGCATTACGGGCGGCAATGTGAAGCTCAAGATTTTCATGACTGTGTTCTTTTCTGTAGTTTAGCAATGGGGGAAGGGTGGGGGTAGGGGTAATGGGGGATGGGTGGGGTAATGGGGAGGGGTGGGGGTAATGGGGGAGGGGGTTAGCCCCCAAGTTGTATGAATAGGGGTGAGGAGGTTTTGGGAGATACCAGATTCAGAAATGTTGACACAATGTGAAGCTCAAAATTTTCACGGCTGGGTTCTTTTTTTGTAGTTTAGCCTGTCTAACCGTCAGCGAAGCGGCGGGAACTGTACTAGTAATAATAATAACCCATAAACACACACACACGTATGCACACTATATATATACAAACCTTATGCTAAAATCATTGGATATCACAATAAACTATTTCATTGCGTGTAAGTGCTAACTATGCTATTTATAGTCTTAAGCATTTTTGCTTACTATATATAAATTTTTGCTCAGGCATTTATTCAGTTAATTTAACAATCCTCTCAGCTAATCTGTCCCTCGAAATTGTAAGATACACACTTTGTACCTAGTACACACAAATACACAATAGACCACAGGTCTATACATCGTTCACTACGTAATTCGATTTGTACCTACAATAGTCAATAAAAATTAGTTTATAGATTGTACGATTTACGTTTTTCCCTTTTATCTACTATTCATTATGTATGTAATTTTTCCCACAGAAAAATAAAATTGTAAAAAAATTTAACAATATCATTGTTTGTCTAACTTAATTGTTTGTCTAAATTAAAGTATTAATCTTTGAATTTTTTATATTTTGTAAGCAAGTGTCATGTTAAAGATTTGATTACTCCACATTGTACCCAACCACCCGAACTCACTTGTTCTGTATAAAAATTTGTAATGTAAAGAAAAATTCGTCATCTAACTTGAATTAGTTAGGATGTTATTCTCTTAATTCTATTGTATTAATTGTACCTTATTATATTATTGTATACATATCATTTTAAAGGGGAGAGCAATGTAAAAATGAACAATGAATAATCAATATTCATTTTTACATAAGAACCAAAATCGCTTAACGCGAGTTTGGATAAAAATTTTATTTGTAGCTTTCTATTTTCGTTGTGTCACAACCCTACGATCTACCATTTCTATGGTTTAGTCGTATCCATTTTCCATTTTTCATTTGTTATAGAATTTATTATAATTAATCATGGTTGTCTTGCATCTCACCCTCGTCCCTAGATTATGCATACACATTGCATATAACAGGATTGGAACCCGTAGTTGTACTTCTTAGTCATTAATACCCACTCTTTGTCTCTAATTCGTTCTTGTAAATCTTCCTAATAATGATTTGTACTATACGTACAAATTCAATAACTATGACGTCACAGTTTCCTGTCATTAATTTCCCTTCATCATATCTCTAGTATTCAATGTATGGTAAATCCTTTAATAATAATGTTGTGGTGTTATGTAATATGTAGTATAAATATTATTATTCAACCATATTCATCTATACGTCCATATCTTACCTTGACCATTATCCGACATAAATTTTATTAAATATTCATTTTTACTCGTGTCAGTCTATGAAACGCAAAACTTTATGCATTCGTTCGAAAACGCCCAAATACGTTCTCGTATTATTTTTTTTATTTTTATTTTTAATTATATCACCTCCCGCAATGAGCGAACGCTTCTAAGATAAAAATCTCCTTTCGCTCTGATTCGAATTTATAACTTTATCATGCGTTATGTTATATCATGTGTGTCATGTCCCATATACTTGTGTTGTGCTAATAACCATATGTTATAACCATATATTATAACCATATATAATAACCACATATAAATATAAAAACACTGTAAGAATTGTAAACGACGTAATGTACTTTAATGAAACTACTTTAATTAAACGATCATAATTTAATATATAATGTAGTAATGTGCTTTAATGAAACTGTAATTAATGATAATAACTTGTAATGTACTTTAAATGGAAGTGTAATCAAACAATAATAAGTGAATATGAATTAATTGGTAATTGTAATCGTAATTGTAATGAACCAAAATTAATACGTATTCAGTCATGTACTCAAATTGTACTTATGTACTAAAACGAAATTATATCGCCTTCAGAAATGTAGACTCGGCGAAAAATACAATTAGTTTTTTTATTTTCATTTTTTTTTTTTATTTGGAATCTTTCATCTGATCATGTGTTTAAAAGAGGGGAAACTTAACCTTCAACTGCATTCCCCCAATATTTAGATACGGTAACATATAAATCAAGTAATTGTAAAATAATGTCACTTCTTCTTAGACTTCACTTCGATTACTTCGATTAACACTCCCTTGTTAGCAGCCTCGCTGCGAGGAGGGGGCAGAGTCCCCTTGCCTCCTTAATTTTTAGATTCCGGCCTGAGCCATGGTCGAAAGAGGTCGAACCTCTACCCCTGTAAATTCAGAGCACTACCTGTACATTTTTAGAAGTAAACTACAGTAAAAGAAGTTTTTTATCTTTTCCTTCGAGCCTTGTTCTCTTCAGAAGAACTTAGTCAGTAAAGTCGATAAGTATAAAAGAGAAAGTATCAGAGTATTATAGAAAGAGAAGAATTAACAACTGTCGACCCTAAAGCGAGTGAAAAGAATTAGAATGTTTTAGAAGAAAAGTATCGCGAGAAAATATCCGTTGCTGCCTCCTAACCAGAACCCCCGTCGACTCCGAACCACCCCAGGGCCATAGACGGAGGGGTTAACATATGTGTGTGTATATATATGTATGTATATATATACACATATAAAACGTCAAAAGGGAATATAGTCGAATTTACTTTATGGCAGTTCAGCTTAATTTCACTATTTTTGCGTGCGGTAAAGTCGATGTCATCTTTATTCCAGTTCTGTTGATTCCAGTTTTAAGAAGTTCCTGAAATTTTCATTTAAGTTCGTTCTAGTGGAAGGGATCCGACTTTATTCGAGGCCCAATGAATTTGATTTTTGTTTATATTTGATCGAAATGGATTTTATTCTAGCATTTTGAGCACATGATATTTAAGTCAAGTATTATTTCTGTCCCCATTTACTTCAAAGCGCCATACGTAATCGAAAAGAATTTTAATTCAATTTTCAATTCTAAACTATTAAGTTCTCGTTAAACAGAAAGGAAGGGAGGAAAGCAGTCCATAAAAAGATTTACAGACTGACTAAGTACTAAAGATACTTTTTTGACAGCAGTACATTGGGCATTTTTGTGTAAGAGAAGGCTATTTATTTCCAAAGAGAATAAAGTTTTTACGTTTTATTGTGACTGTACACTCTAAATCCTGTTCGTTATGTCTACTATAGAAATAAGTATGTATATATACAGTATATACAGTATATATATGTGTGTGTGTGTGTGTATTATATATATATATATATATATACTCTGAATATAGAGTATTTAAAAAGGGGTTCTAGTATGTTGAAAGTATATCGAAAGAAATATGAAAGGTTTTCTTTATTCCTTGAAAGTAGTTCTATGTTTGCAAAAATGTCGAGTAGGGAAACGAGAGAAAATGTGGGATATGGGTGGGGAGAGAAGGAAAGAGGGGAAAAAGGAAAATAAGCAAAAATTTGATCTCCCAAAGAGGGGTGGGAGATGATAACGTTATGCGATAAGATAAAGGGGTAGGGGTGCCGCCCTCAAAAAGTAGAAAATTAAATACAGAGGAGTAACCTAACCTAAACTTGAAAACAAAATTTCTCTATATACTTTATGTTACTTTATGAAGGTATGAACGACGGTTCAAGATCGGCCTGAGGTCGAACCCTCTGCAGTATCCCTCCTCCTTTGCGAGATTTGGTGAAGGAGAGAACTGCTTTCCAATCTCCTCCTGTCATCGTAGCCAGCCACGTATGGCTGGTCATGGACTTTACACAGGAATCTCTCCGGCTGGTTCTTGAAGTTATTCAAGTGTGTGTGTGTGTGTGTGTGTGTGTGTGTGTGAGAGAGAGAGAGAGAGAGAGAGACATCATATTATGAACTTTAGTGGTCACCATTCAATCCTGTCTTAGACGTGGTATTACACCGTCGAAGAGTCTAACCCCTGACCTCAATCTTTCCTGTATACCAATGTGTTCTTAAAAAGTTTAATCATCAGTATAGATATATATATTTTATTTTTTATTTATTTTATGTTCGAGCAACAGCGTTCACAAAACAATCTTATTGGCCAACAATCTTATTAAGACGCATACTTAGACATTTGAAAAATGAGTGAGGAGTAAATAGAAATACATCTGCAAACAATATTTCTTTACATATCAAGAATTTTTTTTATTAGTAAATTAAAAATTAATGGCTGGAGGAGGTAATACATACATACATACATATTATTTAAAAATAATAATACATCACAAATACATAAAATATTTATTAACATTTCAAGAAATTATTTTTATTTTGATCAGTAAAGTAAACTTACAAATAATGGATGAAGTGGAAAATACATACAATTCTTTTTAAAAATAATAACACATCACACGTGCAGACCTATGCAATAATTCCGCTCCACTTTCTCCGAGATGTAGCAGTAACGTAGTCCCTCTTTCTCCCACACCCTCACTCCCTCCTTCTCCTCCTCCACCTCTCCCTCTCGTTATTGCCCTCCTCTTTTCTTCCCCCTCTCCTTTCGCTACACCAAAAACGACGATATTATGAGATCAAACCGTCTGCATGGAATCGCAGAATAGCTGAAATAAATCATCATAATGTAGAGGAAAGCAACACTTATTTGTAAGTGTCAATATAGAATCACAATATGCCAAAAAGTCCTACATCACGAATAATCCCAAAATTCGAAGGACACTGTAATTCGGCGTGTCAGATTACAATTCGAATAGCATCTAATTTTAAACTGTGATTTGAACCCAGCGACGAAATATATTAAATAATATATATTAATATATATGTAAAAATGACTAATTCTAACATTTCGTTTTGCATATAAAGTCCAAACTCGCGTGACACTCTAACTGTATATAAAATGGAAGTTTGGAAATTTTTTAATTGATGAATTATTTATTTTTTAAATTACCTAATCATTTCTTAGATTAAGCTTAATCACGTAATCGTGTTAAATTCTGCAATGTTCATTTTTTTATACATTCTATCTTAGTTGTAAAAGATGAAGTCAACTTGTCAAAACTCTAAATTAACACTTAATTTAAATTTTAAGCATTTAATTTTGGCTCATACACATGTTTAATTTTAATCCATAATAAAATGCATATTTCAATTTCCATTTCTAGTTAACGCGACAAATCATGATAACATCAGATCTGTGAATATGCTTTTTAAAAGAAAAATATGACTTCATCTTCAAATATCTTGCTTATCTGCCAGTATGCTGTTACAGCCAAAATTTACTTTTATCTTCAAATATTTTGCAAACATTTCAGCCTATTGAGAATAAAAAACAAAACAGGTCAACATTAAATAATAATAATTTCACCAAATTATATATAAACTCTTGTAATTTTTCAAATTATCATTCTGATTTTTCTGATGTGATCGAGAAGCATTACCTGTAATATTTTAGAAACAGTAAAATTCAGTCAGAGGATCTCTTTGTCTTCGCCTTTGGGTCCTGATTTGTCCAGAGAACTTAGTTTTAAAATAGAATAAATAATTTCTTGATACGCTACAAGAAGAATCGGGGAACAGTCAGATAATTTAGTAAGGTTTCACAGAATCTTCCGATCCACTACAAGAAGAAATCGGAGTGTAATATAAAAGAAACTACTGTGATTCCCTACACTGTACCAACCACCCCAGAGTGAGAAAATCTGTTGCTGCCACCTAACCAGAACCCCCATGAACCTCAAACCACTCAAGGCCATACAGGGAGGGTTAACATATACTGTATATTACAGAATAACTGCCCTGTTCCTACTGCCACGATCATCAGACGGTGATTTCAGGAACAAAGAGATGTCGAGCTGCTCAACTGGCCCACCAAGGAGTGTGACCTAAACCCCATTGAAAATGTGTGGGCAAATGTGCTTAACGCTTCGGAGCCTGGCCACGAGCGGGCATCTCGGCACATGCTCGAACACACCATGGCAAAGTGGGAACTTTTCCGCAGGAACCCACAAGTCATCTGTAGTTCCAAATAGGGAACGAGAGGTCATTAATAACAATGGAGGATGGATGAAGTATTGAGTAATTGTGTATAATAATGTTATGGTTGTGATGTATTAAGTATATACATATTTATTTACCTGAACAATTGTCAGTTCCTTATAATTTCAACATTATGTTTTATATGTTCTTAAGAAAATCCTTAAATTTACTTGATTCATGTTTATTTTTTAATAAAAAATTGAACTATGTTAGCATTATCTCTCCATGGATAGACCTTTTTCTGGATAACACTAGGCAACAAATTTCAACTTTTTTTTTGTTACAGACACGTGAACTACTGATTCCTACTAAAGCGCTGATGCTGATTTCAGATCTGATATCAAAATTTCTCTATCACGTCCAGATTTTGTGTAACCGAAAACCGCTATTTTTCATTTTTTTTCTCACCCGCTTCTATTACGAAAGCCGTCTAAGCTACTTTTCCGTGCCACGTTTTATGTTAAGCATACTTAAATAATTAGTGAACAGGGATGTCTTTCCTCCTTTATTCTGGCTTAAGACAGACAGCGGAATTCCGCTGGCGGAGTTACCACCCCTGCGCCCAACCATCCACCCAAAGCGCGTTAGTATTTTGTTGTTACTACTGAAAGGCAAATTCCTGTTCTTAAGTGAAACTTTGGTGTGTCCTCTTCCTTTGTCGCTTGTAGGATGACGAGCTCTCCTTCTGCAGGAACCAACAATAATCTCCCATCATATTTGGGTTGAAATTACCTTGGTATCTGTTTTCCATAACTGAGATCTGTTGGTGGAAGCGCTCACCATGCTCGTCACTTACAGCCCCAAGGTTGGCCGGGAAGAAGTCAAGATGAGAATGTAAAAAATGAATTTTCAAAGACATTCTGCATCCCATTATTTCATAAGATTTAAGCATGTTTTCTACGAGTTTACGGTGGTTTTCAGCTTTGTGGTTTCCAAGAAAATTTTTGACAACTTCAACGAAAGATGTCCATGCTCCTAGTTCATTCTCATTTAGGTTAGATGGAAACGATGAGTCGTGGATGACACTGCGGATCTGTGGTCCAGTGAAAACTCCAGCTTCTAGCTTAGCATCTGTCAATATTCCTTTGAATTTATCCTTTAAATATTGGAAACCACTACCTTGATGATCCATACCCTTCACGAAATTTTTCATAAGGCCAAGTTTAATGTGAAGTGGTGGAAGATGTACTTTCTGAGGGTCAATAAGTGCTGGGTGTTTCACATTATATTTACCAACATGTTCAGTTCTAGATGGCCAATCATTTTTTTGTAGTGGTTCTTGTCATCTCTGCTGTTCCATAGACACAAAAAGCACATATGCTTTGTGTAGCCCAACTGTAACCCAAGAAGTAATGATACAACTTTAAGGTCGCCACAAATATTCCATGTGTGGTCCTTATATTTGATGAGTCTTAGCAGCAGTTTCATCGATTCATAAGTCTCATTAAGGCCAGTGGCATGTGCTACAGGTATTGAAGGTTTTTCATTGCCGTTGTGCAGTAATACAGCTTTAAGGCTAGCTTTACTAGAGTCAATGAACAGTCTCCATTCTTTTGGATCATAGCGACAGCCAATCCCTTGCATCAGACCACTGATATCGTGGCAGAAACAAACGTTTTCTTCCTGTAAGTAAAATGATGAAAACTGCAAATGGCGATGGCGGAAATGGGAAACTTTGGTGTTTGGTTGGAGAAGATTAAATTCTTGAAGTCTTGAACCAAACAACTCTGCCTTTTCTTTTGGTAATTCCAAATCGCGCACTAAGTCATTTAACTCCGCTTGACTTAACAAATGTGGGGAAATATTTGCATCTGGAACATATATGCCATCTTTCCCTGTTTCTATATCACTAGCAGAATCTTCAGATGAACTGCTGTCTGTTAGCGTTGCTGGTGGAACTGGGTGGATTTGTTTCATCATGTGGTACTGGTTTCATTGCTGATTCGCAGTTTGGGTACGTGATCTTTGATTTGTTTTTCTTTGTGAAACCAGCAATCTTTGTCAAACAAAAATAACAATCATTGAAGTGATTTTTCGGCTCACGCCAAACCATGGGGACTGAGAACGGCATAGCTTTTCTTTTACCATTCATCCAAGCTATTAACATTGCATTGCACTGTGCACAGCAAATATGTGGTGCCCAGTCCCTCTGTTGGTCTCCTAACTTACAGTCAAAATAACACTTGTAGGCAAGTTTAATCTTTGTTGTTATGTTTCTACGTTGTGGCTTAGGTGTATATTGTCCACAGACAAAGCAGAAGTTGTCTGGGTGATTTACACAAGCACGTCTATTTGATGCCATTTTGAATTACCATACAATATCTGAAAAAACGTAGAAAGTAATTATTACGATGTGCCGTTGCCCGTTACTATGCTCTTGACTCAGTGTTGCCAACTCGGGATAAATTTTATTTATCAAAATTGTTCGAATTTGTATATAGTTGGCAAAAAAAATTGCTTTAACCTTGAAAAGCAAGTTTCATATTACTGGCATTAAGCCGATTAAAATCAAAATCTGGACGTGGTAGAAAATTTTACTAAAAGTGATTTGCATTTTACACAAAATCTAGACGTGATAGAAAAAATCTAATTATAGATTTGAAATCAGCATACCGAAATTAGCTAGGAGCACCTATTTGGTCTTCTGTAACAAAATCTTTGTTGCCTAGTGTAATCATTTGATGATGATGCATGGACTTTAAACAGAAATGTTATTGCCTGCAGGAAATGTCGATACTACATCTTATCTTAAACTTTAACTATAACATGGTCTCATCAAAATCCTATGATTGAAAGTTTTTAAAGTATCCCACGTTTGTGAAATAACCTAACTACTCTATTCCTACATTTAGGAATAATGCATGAATAAAATACATAGTCTTCCTAGCATTACCACCAAAACTACAGTGAAGAATATATTTATTCAGTCATTGGTTTCCAGAAATAAAAATATTACTCTGACAACACCTGAGAGGGGGAGGAGAAAACGGAGGGAGTGAGGGTGGGGGACTGGGTTTTAAGAGGGAGTGCGTTGTTCCACATCTCGGAGAAGGTAGAGCGGCATTATGCAGGCGACTGTATATACAATATTTATTAACATGACAAGAGATTTTTTATTACTTTAGTAAACTTACAAGTAATGGTGGAAATAGTTACATCATCATTGCTTTGTATAATACAAGCAATTCGTTTTAAAAATAAGGTCCCGTTTAATATATGGAGATTTCTATACTCGATATACAGAGCCTTAAGATCATTTAGGATTATTTTTGTTCTTTCTTTACAGTTGGATGTAACATTTTCATAAATCTTAATCTTTAAACATATACAGCGTATCTCAAAGAAATGTATACCCACTTTGTTCGATAATACCAGCTATGAGGATAATAAATATATTACTTTTTATATGCTTTTTAATAAAGAATTTTCTCCTGAATCTAAATATGTAATTATTTTTATTAAAAATTAAAAAACAAAAAAGTTACAGATGTTTAAATTAGAATTATTATTTTCGAGACTTCATGTGCGATATTTTCTAATATTTTAACCGGCTGTTTTGAGATACTTATGTTTAGTGTTGATATTGAAGCATAAATGTTGTAATTATTAGTTAATTCAAAAAATTTACAAATTCCATGGTTAAATGACACATTATCTAAGATGTTCAAATTGTCGTTAGAAAAGAACAAACGTCGCAGAGTTATAAGATGTTAGATAAGGTTAGAGCAAAACTGTAGTCTTGCCTAATTAGAACTCAACGAAATGGCTAGGCTAAGCTAGGCACTAAACATAAGTATCTCAAAACAGTCGGTTAAAAGGGAGGCTAGGCCATAAAAAAAAATATTAGAAAATATCGCACATGAAGTCTCGAAAATAATAATTCTAATTTAAACATCTGTAACTTTTTTGTTCTTCAATTTTTAATAAAAATAATTACATACTTAGATTCAGGAGAAAATTCTTTATTAAAAAACATAAACAGTAATATATTTATTATCCTCATAACTGGTATTATCGAACAAAGTGGGTATACATTTCTTTGGGACACGCTGTAGATTGAAAAACATGCTCGAACATACGGTCGGATATTACAATATTATCATGAAATGTTATTGTATATAGAATACGCTCTAAGCGAGCACTTATTCTCTTTTCACCTGTTTTTTTCAATTGAAAACCTTTCAGAGTTCATATCGACTTATAATAAAATCTTTTAAATCGTAAAAACAGTTAGAATATATATAAAGATACAGCTCCGCAAGATGAATGGTGAAAGCGAGGAAGGGTTTGTAATGCTGTAGACCAGCGTTCCAGTTGTACTTCTTGGGGGTAGTATTTTCTAAATATTTTCAAAACTCCCAACCGTTCTCACCTTGTTCATCTCTGCACTTCATAAAGTCGTCAACTAATATTGTATATGCATGCTGAAGTACGGTATCAAAATAACGTATATCATCAACTCGCGTATTCAGTAAAGGTTTCAGGTTCAAATATCTATTAAGGATGAAACTTTAGCGCGTGGGTACTAGTTCGTTATTACCATTGTTTGTACTGAAGGTTCTTAGATTAGTTTTTCACATTAAGTGTGTTTCAGCGCATGGTTGACTCATATCACGGCTCACAGTTAGCATGCAAACAATATAGTATGAGGAGATATCACTGGTCGTCACTCTTGTTGCTCTCTCGGTAGCTGGTATTTTATAATTCTCGTCCGCCCACTTTTAACTAACATTAAGATTTTCATCATCTCAGCAACTCTCAAATATATTACATTCCGGTTGACGGAGTCTGTACGTTTATAATTTGCGTCGAGCACATAATTAATTGCACCATTGATACGTTTAAAAACTCTCACTGATTTGGAAAAAGTCACGTCGTATTGAGCGTTGAGGATACTGCTTAGCGGTAGCTCCATCTTTCTTTGTCACTGTAGACGCAGGTGTTTCTTGGTGTTACTGTTGCTGAGAGGAGGTTTCTGAATAGCAAGTTACCACGCTCCAACCTCAGATGCTGTTGGTAGGTGAACTGCTCGCTTCAGTTTATGACGGAGACCTGGTGGTGAGTCATGCAACTTAGTTAGGATGAAGGCGCTGCCTGTTGCTCACTCGGTGACTCAGAAGCGCTCGACAAAACATGTAAGGATATGCACCAACATGAAAACATAGTTTCGGGCCTGGAAAACGTATGTACACAAATGATTCGAAAGTAATTCACTTAACATTAAGGAGTTATATTTGAGAAATAGGCGTGTCCATACTGTTCCACTTTCGGAGAAAAAAGGTACTCGTCACCAAGTTCTATTAAAAAGGTACACAATCCTTTAGTTATGACCTTACTAAACACTTCATTGTGGTGAACGTTGATGTAGTGGTAAAAATATTTTAAATTATCCATAATTACTAGGTTCACGTTTTTTGTTGCGAGGGCGTAATCGGTGAGGTGTAACATGATGTATTAAGATTTTCTCGTACCATTCGTCAACGAGCTTCATAATCCGAAGTCTGTTTTAATTGAATAATTGCCGATTCCTTTATTCCACTATAACTATATTCTTTAACACAGCTTAAATTCGATACATGCTCCAAACATCTTTAGCATTACGAACCTATATGATACTTTCGTTAGAATAGCCATAAAAAAGTTGAACATCCTGAATCGTCATCCTTGCATAAATTAAGCTTGATTTAAAACTAAAAAAGAGGCGTGAAAGGACGGCCGACGACTATTCACTACATCTTCTGATTTTACAAAGTATCTCTTTACAAGGATGTTGCAAGGAATATCATACGCTGCCATCGTTGATAAAAACTTAAATTCTGGGGTGAAGTATAAGCACACACACTATTAGCTATGGAGAAACTTAGAAACAATACTTCAGCAGCTTACCTGTCCACAATAGGAATGTTTGTGAACGACTATCGAGGCTAAACAAAATGAATGACGACGACACCGGTTTGTGGTCGAAGCCTATAGTATACAGTATGACCACAGAGGAAATCCAAACGAAACGCAGCAATTCGTGTGCTCATCCATCCAACTGGCGGAGTCTATGCATCATGTTCAGACGAGAATGTTACACACACACACACACACACACACACACACACATATATTCAATGGCTAAAAGAAAATTATTCACAGAATCTAAAACGCAAAATAATTTATTTAAAGTACACGAGTTAAGTAAAATATAAAATACGTACTTACAAGTAAATAAACGCGTTAAAACTTAAAAATAATAATTTATTAAATAAATAAATAGTAATAATTTTAAAAAGGATATCAATAAATTACGTCAAAATATGTACGCCGATTAATTACTCCCCGCAGAAACCAAAGGGAACAGTATCATAAGTCCTAGGTAATTTATAGCGGTTCCTGTAGGTGTTACAATACACCGTCCTCTAAGTTCCTTCACTCCCCCTGGGTTCTGACATGGAAAGTTATGCGTTCCCACAACCAGATGAAGAGGTACCCCATCAGCGCCATCTTCGGGATCCTATAGGCACAACAAATCTTTGAATGATGTGAAGTTGATGATTTGACGGTTTGTTGGGTTTAAAGTGGTTCCTTTCGCCTTCACGATGTACCTGAATTCTTCCCCATTCCTCACACGTATTCCGTAAATTTTTCGCCCTGTTGAAACAAATGAGTCCGCGCATGCATTTTCCCAATACTCGTCCTTGATCTCGTCAGTGAGTTCACCGAGAAATTCCCCTACAGAGGGCATATATTCACTTTCCTTTGTCGTAAACATCACACTCTTGGTACAGGACGCGTCGATCAAGAGAATGCATTAGCTCCCAAAGCTTGATGAGACTGTAAGCTGTTGTAAAACTAGCCACAGTGATGTTTGTTACGCAGGATGTGTCGATTCTACTGAAACGCCTCATATATGTATTAACTGCGTATACAATTTCAAGAACCTCTTTATTGTCGGGTTTGGCGTAGTCCCATATTTCGTCAAAATCATGAGCTAAGTGCACCTTCCCCGTATCAGTGTTTTGTGCAAACACCCCGAAAGACTTTAAATAAAGCTATACACTAAAACGTTTGCCAGGGTTTCGCGCAATATGCTCCCGCTCAAGTTGTATTCCCTCACGCTCACGGTAACGTTGAGTATAAGCCGATTTTTCATCCTTGATCTCAACACCTTGTGGATACCCTGACGCTTCAACTTTATCTTTCAGGAAGGTGTTGATATAAGGGGTAAAGAGGTTACCAAACTTCTGAAACCTTCACACCTCAAAACTCTAATATTCTATAACAGTGACAAATGGATAGATCCAGCTCAGGACTTGTGTAAACGCTGTGGTTCTTCCTCTGGTGGATTGTGTGATTACACGATCCATTTTTCTTTTCTCTTCTGCACGCTTCACGCACAGGGGAAACATGAGTTTGTGATCTACGACATCGGGTAAGATGAGCATTCATAAATCACGAGAGAAAAGTATGTCAGCGAAGGATAAACCAAAATAGTTATCATTTAAATTGTCCGAGAACTCCTAGATGGGTGGTAGGGAAGGTCCTACGCCCTTTTCAGGGGGAACCTTCGGGATATGGCTTATTCTTCATTATGTATGGATATAAAGAGTAGAAGCCAAAGTCGTGAATCTTTACACCCTCCGTAGGTGGAAAGTTTAATTCGAAAGGGTTTGTACACTCTCCAAACAAACTATCATCACACTTGAGAGGATCCACCATCATTGAACGTTTGATAGCCCTTATTTCGTCAGGGTATTGTTCGTTGATTTCTACCCACTCATCATACTCGTGTTCCTAAAATATCTTTTGAATGAACCACACTGACGATGTGGGCATCTGTGCTAAAGACAGCCGTTGAAGAAATACACAGTATTCTCTCCGGTGCGGTGGTCCTCACCCAATACGTCTGCCCAAAATGTACGGCCGTTGATAATGATGGCCACTTCTGTGTTGCGCGCATATTTTATGTGCACATCTGTCTGCTGTTTAAGTGTGTGAGCCAATAAAGGGCTTTATAACCGTAACTGCACGGATTGTTTTATGGTATGATAGCAAGTGTGTCCTTTGGCATGAAATTGTTTTTGAATACAGTGAAGCAAAGGGATGCAATCGGGATTGCAGCCTGTAGCGGATCGCAAATAAATCGGGTAATATATATGCTTCTAAAGGTTTGGAGGTATATTCTAAGCACGCGTACACCATTCTCACAATAACGTTCACATTCAACCGCTATACTGTTATTTTCATTGAAGCTATTGTAATAACGATCGAAATCTGCTAGTTCACTAGTGCTCATACTGTTGTAGTTAAAATAATGTTTAGTGGGTGTTCAAAGTGTCGCGAGTGAAGAAAGTGAGGAAAATACCTTTTTAAAAGCTCGGCATCCACCCCTATTACCTTGGGTAGCTTAACTAACTTACGAGGTGTGAACAACAATGTGTCTTTGAACTCTACATTATCCCTTATCTGCATTTGTATAAGTTTCTTACCTCTCTTCAAGGGGTCACCCCTGAATATTGCTGATGATTTACTTCTCAAGCAGCTCCTTATAAAGAAACTATGTATCAAACTTTGTCCCCTTATGCGCTAGAACATACACAGCAATTTTGTTTTTAACTGATCACCTAGCTTGACTATACAGGGTGTACATAAAGTCAGGATCTATTTTTGTGAAGCACTTGGAAATTATATGGAATTCAATCATAAAATGATAAAGTGGTAACATTTATTAAATAATTAAGAATAGGATTCGACGTGACGCCCATCAGTATCCTTGCACAGCTCAAATCGTTCCGCAGCATTTCTAAACACATTCTGGAGCATTTGCGGGGTTATGTTATCTGCAGCAGTTCGTATACGTGTACGTAAGTTTTCAAGACTCGTAATCTTCGTCTGATAGACGTGCGATTTGATAAAGCCCCATGAAAAGAAATATAAAGCGGTTAAATCTGGTGATCTCGCTGGCCAAGGTCTGTTGCTTCCGCGTCCGATCCAGTGATTTGGAAAACGTCCATTTAGATAATCCTGAACAATTTTGGCATAGTGACAAGGAGCACCATCATGTTGATAGACGACGGTACTAACAATCCTATCCCCAATCAGCTGAGGTTCAAGGAATTGCTGCAACATGTCCAGATAAATAAGCCCCATAACTGTAGCTTCAGCAAAGAAAAAAGGACCATAAACCTTAGATTTTGTTAAACTCATCCAGACATTAACTTTAGGTGAGTCTCTTTCCCAATTTTGGACGAAATCATTCGGTCTTTCATCTGCCCAAATTCGACAGTTATGGCGATATACTTTTCCACACGTATGGAAAGTGGCTTCATCACTAAAGAGAATGTTCTCCATTAAATTATCACTCCAGATTTGTTCTACGAGATCAGCACACAAATCACTTCGTCGAGGGAAATCTTCCTCATGTAAATCATGTAAAACCTGCAACTGATAGCTTTTCTTCTGCAAATTAACTTTCAGAATTTTGTGCACAGATGACGTCGGGAGGCCGAGTCTGTGTGATGCAGCACGAACGGACGTACGTGGCTCCTCAGTGATAATTCCGCGTACTGCATTCACGGTAAGATCTGACATACACGGTCGTCCTGATCTTGCTTCATCATTTACAGATCCCGTTCGTTTAAATTGGTTCACCAATTTTCGTATTGTCTTGTCTATTGGCCCCGGCTTATGAAATCTCCTTCTAATCTTCTCTCTGATGTCATTGTATTTCTTTCCCTCGATTCGCCAAATTACTATTGCCACACGCTCTTCTGTATTCATTCTAAGGGCTTCTGAAAAGAAAAATAGAAAAAAATAATTATTTCACAAAAATAGATCCTGATTTTATGTACACCCTGTATAATTCACAAAGAGCTTCACAGGTGATTCTGTCATAGTTCTCTTAAAAATATTGGTCCGTTTACCACATTTGTGACATTCATCACACTCAACATTTGAACATTCTTCGCAGACGGTTTAGATCACGAGTAAATGAGAGATAACTTCTTTCGTCTCAGGGTTAGTGCAGGTCTTTATATCGTAGTGTACAGTAATACACGATTTATTTTTAGGCTTGACATCTTTTACGTAACAAACATGCTTCACCTTCTTTTCTTTATATTTCTCATTACACGTGGGACAATGAATTTCATCGCTTCTACGTTTCAACTCATTTTCAACTTCATCTCTCATTCATCGTATGAAACATTTAGCATTCGCAAATCATCTCTCTACACGTACCATTCACTTGATGAAAATTAAAATTCATTATTGAAAAACAAACGTTTATGGTCGTTACACTCTCACTTCTCAGCTTCTATCACACGTGCTAACGCATCTAGGACTTTTACACTGGGTGCATACCATATGACAGTCCTTACAATGTTTGAGCAAATCATTTGTAAACTCAAGGCATCCCTTACACAAATCCTGATGACGTCCATACTTACGACTTTTATCGAAACTATCGTAAAATGCTCTAATATGTTTAATAGGAAGGTACATCGTTCCTTCTAAACCTAAAATAAGCAGTCCTTGTACGATTTTTCACACGACTCATAAAAACATATGTTGTCCTACCTTGTCCATCCAAATAAAAAACAACTATTCTTACTCTCATCTCCCGTTCCATTTCACCAGCTCTTCAGGACCATATTACACTCAAAATTAAGTTCAGAAGATCTAGCCACCTTTTTGGTTTATAACCATACCCAACCAAATGTTTTTAGCTGCCATGTTAAGAACATCAATCATATGCTCAAGAATCACAGCTATAAAGCCGAAACCACGACCCCTTCTTGCATTTCTTCTGTAAACTTGATAACTGTTAAAGGTTAAGGTGTACAGAATAGCGTAATGCCCCTCAACACGAAAGACTTAGTCAGTATATAACGTGAAATTCTCCAGATTGAATTTTGACCCACTCTGCATCGATTTCTCAATACGTGAGAGGATGTATTCAATATCCTCCACAGCCAAGCGCCTGTAAGGTATAACTACCCAAAACAGGTTGCTGTCCTCATCATTAGGTTCGAAACCAAGTACCCGTTTCATCCGGGCCTCCTGCCCCACATTGCGTTGAAGGGCATATGCGAAATGCAAAGAACTACATTGCAAAGACCTTGTTCGAAACCATCAGCATAAGTGATTGGTGGATTAACCGTAACGTATAATTTCCTAAACAATACAGGGGTGTTACTCACATTGTGTACCAGTTCGATTGATACACCACCGTCTAAAGTATGAGTTCTTGTTGTTGCTTCTGTGTTGGGTATAGCTGGGACAAAAGAAAAAGGGTCTTCGGGTGCTGCGGAGGATGTTGAAGGTTGAAGTGTGTGAGGTTGAATGTGTGAGTTTGGTGAAGAAGGGGCTGGTGTTAGTGGCGACATTGTGTCTTCAGAGTTGTATGACTCGAAACTTGGATTTTTTTATGGCATACCTGATGTGAAGAGCTTCAAAGAATCCTCCGCCAACGGGCGCTTAACTCCCGCGGAGGCGGTAGGCTACCAGCAGCTTCCTTGAGTTGTCCTTCTTATATCTGAGATGGAGGGTTCCAGACCGGTTCCACGCTCCCGTCCATCATCAACCACATAAGTTGAAGGTTTCAGTGAAATGTCTCGAGTTCTTCCTGAAACCTCGTCAATCTCTACAAATTCTTGCTGGCTGGACGTACCATTCATTATGCTGGGAGACAAGAACAAGAGGAGATTAATATATATAAGGAAAGACTTTTAAAAATCTTTACATTTGGTAAAAGCATTGTTTTAGAGCCTGTCACGCAAAAGATGGAGTCCCTAGAAAAATTCAGGTTCATATGTCCATCAACATGTATTATAAGTGGGTCCACAGGGTGTGGTAAAACTGTGTTTATGCTTCAAGTTATTAAAAATAAATATGCATTGATCTCAAAACTTGTACACACCGTTATATAGTGCTATTCAGCCTACCAGCCTTCTTTTGGTGATTCCAAAGCTGTCTCATTCGGGTCATTCCATAAGGGGATTTAGGATGTTGGTTCATTAAAGAGTGATAAACATACGGAGATTGTGATTAATTATCTTATGCTAGAAATTAATAAAACGATTGCTGAGACGTTTACAGTATTCTCCCACCATCTTAACATAAGTGTGTTCTTCATCAATCAAACCCTATTTTTTAAGAACAAGTTTATGTGTGATGTTTGTATAAACATGCAGCATATTGACCTATTTGATCTGCGTCGGGATATATCGCAAATTGGTATATGAGTATTAACTGATCAAATGTTTCTGGGGAAAAGTAAGACTTTTTTTAAAGTTTATAAAGAAACAGCGAGTCGGCGATACGAGTATTTGCTCTGTGACCTTCACCCGCGTAACGCATTTAGGGTACTTCTAAAAACAGACATATTTCCCAACGAGGTTGAAACAGTAGAGCACCGATTATCCGAACGCAGATTATCCAGATCAAATTATGAAAATTAAAACAAATTTGCGGTGCCGCAAATTTTCGTTGACAAGCAGAGCCTTCGGCTCCCTGCCCTACGGACAGGGCTTGTGCTTCGCAAATTCGCCTACGGCGAGGGCATGTTAGGGTTACCCCTTTTGGGGGAGGTCATTCTCCCTCTCCCCGCAAAACCCCCTCATCCCCTTTATGCAACTTGGAAGGAGGCTAACCCCCACCCCTTGTTGCATACTCCCCCATTACCCCACCCCTCTCCCCCATTACTCCCCCATTATCCCCTCCACTCCCCAATTGCCCTCAACCCTCCCCAATTACCCCCACCTCCCTTTGTTTTGTTTGTTGAAGCATTGTGGGTCAATTTTTTATTTAAACAGGAAATGGATGGAAACAGGAAAAGGAAGGAATTGTAGGTGTTTTTTTAAAATAGTTTAAGGATAATCACACAAATGTTAAATGTGAGCCAAAACATGTTTCGATCATTTTATAGCAAAGGGTAGAACACTGTCTCACATCCACACAATGTTAAATGTGTTTAAACATGTTTGGATCACTTCGTATCAAAGGGTAGAGCACGCCCCATTCACCTTTATCTTTATCGGAAGCGACATTAGTCTGTACACATATAGTATTGAGTACGACAGTACTTTGTTTCCTTAAAAATTAAAATCGTGGGTTATTTTTTTAAGTCGTTGTCTTTCTTGGGGTAAAAATGTCTACCAAATGCAAAAGATTAGTTCTTTCATTGAATGAAAAAGTGGACATTGTGAACAAGTTAAAGAAAAATGAAACTGGTAAAAAGTTAGCACAGAAATATGGTGTTGGAACTTCAACAATATCAGACATAAAAAAATAGTGACTCAATTCTTAATTTTGTTTCTGTTTTGGAGGAGGATGGAAATACAGCGCGGAAAGCAATGAAAAAGCCAGAAAGTGAGAAAGTGGACAATGCTGTTTACTTGTGGTTTTTACAACAGCGGTCATTCGATCAGCCCATTTCAGGTCCTGTTCTTTGTGAAAAGGCTGTAAATTTTAACGTTAAACTTGGTGGTAATCCAGAATTTAAGGCAAGCTCTGAATGTCTAAGGAACTATAAATTACGTCACAGTACAGTATACGTGTACCGGAAATTCATGGCGAAAAACTTTCAGTGAATTTGCAGAGGCTGATGATTTTGTAAAAAAAACTTAGAAACGTTAATTCCCGAAGAAAAGTATGATACTTACTTCATCTGTAATGCAGATGAAACCTGGCTTAACTGCAAAACTTTTCCAAACAAATCACTGGCACCACGGAGAGAGACATCTGCACTAGGTTAACAAATGTCTAAAGATAGAGTGACGATTTTGGTATGTGCTAATGCCAGTGGAAATCACAAGCTACCTTTGTTACTCATCGGGAAATAAAAAAAAAACCTCGGATATTCAGTGAACGCTCGTGTTTCTGAAATGGTATGACAAAACCTTTACTCCTGAGGTTAAGAAATACCAAAGAAAGTTGGAAAAGTCAAAAAGTTTTACTTCTTCTAGATAATACGCTGTCTCATCCCTCAGCTGAACTTCTGAAACGTGATGAGGGCATGTTTAAGGTTATATTTCTTTTTGATTGTTGTGCGTAGCTATTCAGCGACTTCTTATTTCCAGATAAACTTCTCGTCAATTGGACCGAGATGAAGATTAAAATCACCCCTCATGGCCCGAGCTATGTTTAAATTTGCCGGAGAACGCAACTGAAAATTTTTGCTGTACGTCTGGCTTATCCTCGAAAACATCTTGGCAATGTTATGTTGGCAAATTTACCACAGAGAATACTTGTGGCAGTGGTTGACCATGAAACGCTTTTACGAAAATATAATAAAGCCTCATTCAAGTTTGAACATTTTAACTTGAAGAGTATAGCATTAATGGGGAATGGGACGTTTGTCAGTAGAGATCTAGAAATGGATCACTATACTGACGGTAAAATTTCATTGTGTTTGCGTTCCTTCCACAGCATGTTCCTTGGTGCAAACGGTTGTAACGATGTTGGTGTAGGGGTATCAGTGGACGACTATATAAAGGGGACAAATGTTTACACCTTCGACATTTCAGCTGATCACTGCTCTGATGCTTGCACGCACTTAAATCTTAAAAAAACAAAAGGGATATTTGGAATTGAAATTGAATTTATGAATCCCTTAGCTTGCCCTATTATATACTATAAATGGAATCACAGACTGATTGAAATTGACAAGTTTAGATCAGTGATAACAGATTTTTAATGGATGAGTTTACAATTCAGAGGGTTATGAAGAAGGATTACTTTACGCGAAACATTTTCATCGGTACATATGCAAAAGATGAAGTGCTGAAGCTGCCCAAGAAGACAGACACCGTCGGATTTATACTTAATACCAATATCTCGATAGGACAGGGGATTCTGTTACTGTGATTCACTTTGTAAATCGCCGTTTCATGACCCGGGTATCACGAAATTCCTAAAACAATTTCACATACCAAGTACTATACGGAATTCTTATGGGCATCAGAGGTTATGCAGTAATATATGTGGACAATACTGTCTGCATTTTTTGCTGTACATGTCAAGAGGATATTCTTATGAGGATATTTTTGGAAATTTTTAACAAAAATGATTCAAGCTTAAATGATGAATTTGTTTGTAATCAGATAAATTATCTCATTTCATTTATAAATAAAAATCAATGTACAGTTTAGCAAAAATGATTAGTTTTTATTTATATTTATATTTTTTATGCACCTTGAAAACTGAACAGTAATTAATTCTTAAAGCTATAATCATTACAAGTGTAAGTCTTATACAGGGTGATAAAAAAGTTGCAGTGCACTGATTGTAATTTGTTTATTTGCTTTCTGTTTGAGATTATTATATATATTATTATTATTTATTATATTATTATTATTATCATTAATTATTATTATCGTTATTATTATGACTAACTATATTTTTAATATTATTAATTATATTATTATTATATTATTATTATTATTATTATTACTATTATTATTATTATCATTAATTATATTATTATTATTATTAATTATATTATTATTATTTATTATATTATTATTATTATTATTATTTATTATTATATTATTATTATTATGTATTATATTATTATTGTTATTATTATTTATTATATTATTATTATTATTATTATTATTTATTGTAAGTTCTACGTTATATACAGTAATTATTAAAAAATAATAAAAAACTCAGTGCACTGCAACTTCTTAATCACCTGTACATGTAATATGTGCACGAATTAACTTATGTTCTCTTTTAAAATGCATTTGTGTGTTCGCTTTTAATAAATGAATTTCTAATTTTCTGTATTTTTTTTAAATTAAATAATTCTCATAACTTTAGACTTCCACTATATATATATATATATATATATATATATATATATATATATTATTATGATGTAGCGGATGTCATTTTTTTCGCATCCGCGGATGCGGATGCGGATGAGGATGTTTGATTTCAACATCCGCGGATGCGGATGCGGATGCGGATGTGTACATTTTCGTTATTTTTTAGGATATATTCGAGATTTGTTGTGTTTAACGTATATAATAAGTTATTATATAGAGAGAGCTGTAGTTATAATGTAGTATAATTGATTAATTGTACAATAATTGCTGTACTTTTCTCTGAACATATAAAATAATATAAAGCATCTAACTAATATAGAAATCAAATAGTGAATTCGTCTGCAAATAAATTCGTTATATTTTGTTGAGTTTCAGCCACAATTAGAAGCCATAATTGTGTTACCAGGATGCGGGACGTGAACCCAACTCAAATGCACCCCACCGACCTCTTTCCCCAACCTCCACCCTTATAGAAAGAGATCTTTAATTAGCTTGATAACTATTTATATTAAGTTTAAAGTTTTATTAGGCATATTTATAAATGAGTAATTAAAATAAAGTAAACTAAGATGTTCATCGTTTAATGTTCAAACTTAATTATAGGAAGGTTATGCTTAAGGAACATTAATTTTTCTGCCTTTTCTGCTGCCAGTCTGTTTCTCTTTTCATCATATATTAATCAGCACTGCTAAATAATCTCTCGCTCGGTACGTTTGTTGGAGGACAGGCTAAATGTTTCCTTGCAAGTTTACTCAAGTATGGATAGATATTCTGCGTATTTTTCCACCAACTAATAGGATTGTCACATGCAGCCAGGCGTTTTTCTGGTGATAGCTCTCGATCATTTTCACTACATCTTTTGACATCGCGTAGGTCTCGTCATTGCTGCTTGACTCAAGAAACTGAGAGACAGATTCTGTGATAGATTTGCTTGTTGAAGGTGTTGGTTCTGTCACTGAAACTTTTATTCTTTTGGTGGGTGGCGAAGCGACAGATTCAAGAGATTGAAGCTCTTCAACTGCTTTGCCAAGTGATGATTTAACTCGTTCTAATGTACTAGGTGAAAATAACTTAGCTTTGTAACGTGGATCTAAGTAGGTTGCAAGAGAGTAACTTCATAGAAGAACAGCCTCTCGTCTTGTCGCTTGCATCACTTTTGCGCACAATGAACTAGTTCTATTAATATAGTAGAATTTGATAATTTCCGCTTATTAATGACGTTTTATCTCAACGGTCCACATCCGCACGACATCCGCAGTCCAAAGTGCGGATGCGGACGCGGATGCGGATGCGAGAAAATGTGCGGATGTTCCGCGGATGCGGATGCGGATGTGACCTACATCACTAATATATATATATATATATATATATATATATATATTATAAATCCAAATATAATGTCACTCTAAGCAAATAATAGCACAAGTCTACATAAATAAACAATTGCAGGCATTTAAACATGTGCAAAATCACTTACAGAAATTAAACCCTAAAGATTGAAGATTACTCTCGTAACCCTTTGAAACATCGAAGAAAACGTACTATTCGTATAATAGAAAGTGTATTGTATGACATACTACTGTATAATTAATTTTGCAGTAACCAGTCAAAAACATGCGCCTATATAAGTAACTAGTTTCATACATTTAAACATATGTAAAAAACTTACATGGAATCAGGATTCAAAATGTTGAATGCTGTTGTATCGGTTATGCTTCCATATCCATCATTATTGCATTCCTCTTCAATCTGGTTTTGAGCCCTATAACCAGACATAAAGGGTCCATATAAAATGTTACGTGCATTATATATATATATATATATATATATATATATATATCAGGCCATCCCATAAGTAATGTCGTTTTTTACGATACATTAAGTTTAAACTAGTCCTACTCAGTTTAAGCATAAATTTTCTGGAGGTTATATCTAAGAAGAGATCTATCGTGTTTCGCTACATACTTTACAGACCTTCACCAGTGAAAACGTGTGTTTTGCTTTATGTGAATCCCTCATAAACATGGCGGTATCAGAAGAGCATATCAGGCATATAATGCTTTACGAGTTCAAAAAAGGGGATAGTGCTACTGAAGCAACGCGAAACATTCAGGACGTTTATGGCAACGATATTCTGCATGTGAGGAAATGTCAAAGATGGTTTCAAAAGTTTAGGAATGGTGACTGCTGTTTGACAAATGCAGCACGCTCTGGACGCCCTGCTGAGTTTGATGATGACATGCTGTTAGCCGCACTTGAAGAAGACTGTTCAACAACAGTCGAAGAATTGGCCCAGAAACTCAATTCATCCCCGTCCACCATCCATCGACATTTGCAACAACTCGGGAAAGTGCTTAAGTTAGGAAAATGGGTGCCACATGAATTGTCGGTCGACAATCTGAGGGTGCGGGTAAACATTAGCACAGCTCTTCATTCCCGTTAACTCCAAGATCCGTTTTTGCACCGATTAGTGACTGGTGATGAAAAGTGGATACTGTACCAGAATGTTAAACGCTGTCGACAGTGGGTTTGTGCCAGAGAACCAGCGACACCACAGCCAAAACCAAATCTTCACCCTCGGAAGGTGTTGCTCAATCACCCATAGTTTTCGAGAAAATAATATTTCCATTTACTCAGAGTTTTCCCAAAATATTAGTTAAAATTAAGTGTACTAATTTAATTTTACTTTCTTTTTTTTCCAGGTTAACTATATTTAATAGTATTTTTTGCATTAAAAAAATATAGCTATTTAAACAAACAGATTTTTAATAAAAAGAAAGAATTTTTTTTCAAATTTTGCTCAAATTTTAAAATTTTTCATAGTAGAAAAAATTGGTTTTTCATTCCAAAAAGTTTTCCGTGATTTCAATAATTTTCCGCCAGCATGAATCGAAAATGCATTAATCCCAGAGATACATTTTGCTACGTATGTGGAGAACTGACCATAATGGCACAGAGGAACACGATGACCCCACTCGTGAAAAAGGCTTACGAACTTTATTTTGGATGTAAGGTAGGCGACCAAGACAAATCCTGGGCACCTCATATCTCATGCATTTCCTGTGCCGTCACTCTTAGGGGTTGGATTAAAGGTACCCGCAAATCTATGCCATTTGCCATACCAATGATTTGGAGAGAGCCCAAGGATCACCTAACGAATTGCTATTTTTGTATGACTAACGTTTCAGGATTCTCTGCCAAAAATAAACATAAAATTCAATACCCAAATCTTGCATCTGCCATGAGACCAGTACTACATGACGATGATAACCCAATTCCAACTCCCCCAAAGTCATGGACACTGGATGAAGAGTCTGAAGTTGAACCAATGGAAATTGATGACACTAAAGATACAGACTTTCAGCAACCTGAATCAAATAAATCACGTATGATAACGCAGGTTATGCTGAATGATCTCGTGAGAGATTTGGACCTTCCGAAAAAGAAAGCGGAATTATTGGGCTCCAGGTTACGTGAATGGAATTTGCTGGCAAAAGATACAAGCATATCGGCGTTCCGCACTCGCCAAAAAGATCTGATGCAGTATTTCTCCTCGTCAGGTGGTTTATGCTACTGTAATAATGTAAATAGACTGCTGTTAGCTCTCGGTCATGAGCACAGATCTGAAGATTGGCATTTATTTATTGACTCTTCGAAGCTAAGCCTCAAGGTTGTACTACTTCACAATGGAAATAAATACCCTTCCATTCCTGTAGGGCACGTTGTCCACATGAAGGAATCTTACGAAAATATGAGACTCATCCTTCAGCAGATTAATTATGACCAGTTTCGTTGGTATATATGTGGGGATTTAAAAGTCGTCGCGCTTCTTCTGGGAATGCAGCTCGGTTATACGAAGTTCTGCTGCTTCCTTTGTGAATGGGACAGCAGAGCCAGAGATTCGCATTATTTTGTAAAGGATTGGCCACTTCGTCAAAAATGTATCCCAGGACTGAAGAATGTGTCTCATGAACCCTTAGTTGACCCCAAGAAAATATACTTACCGCCACTTCACATCAAACTTGGCATCATGAAAAATTTTGTCAAAGCAATGAACAAGGAAGATGAGGCATTCAAATATTTGAAGAAAAAGTTTTCACGACTTAGCGATGCAAAGATAAAAGAAGGGATCGTTGTTGGTCCCCAAATCAGAGAGCTCATGAAAGATCAAAAGTTTGATGATGCCTTGAGAGGAAAAGAAAAAGTGGCATGGGAGGCCATGAAGAATGTTGTCACAAATTTTATAGGGAACATCAAAGCCCCTAACTATGAAAAAATAGTGCAGGACATGATTGAAGCATATAGGTTATTGGGATGTAATATGTCACTAAAAATCCATTTCTTGCACTCCCATTTAGATTTCTTCCCTGAAAACCTCGGCGACGTAAGCGATGAGCATGGAGAAAGGTTCCACCAAGATATAGCTACTATGGAGAAACGCTACCAAGGGAGGTGGGATCCGGCAATGTTAGCTGATTACTGCTGGACATTGATGCGAGAAGCTCCTAATGAAAACTACAAGAGAAAATCAGTGACAAAGAAGTTTTAAGAAGAATATTTTAAATGCCAATCTGCCACTAATATAATTTTTATGAAGTATTTTTACTAACTTCTATACACTCTGAATAAATATTAAAATGCAAATTTCTCAGTAACCTTGGGTGATAGAGACATTCTATGGCTATATTCGGAATCAGCGGAAAAAATCCAATAAGACCGACCTCTTCACGTCCAAGAAACAAAAAAAAGTTAAAATTTGTTCCCCAGTGTTATCATCTCTTCAGGAGTCTGCAAAACTATGTTGACGAGAAACAGTATACGCCTTTAGATGACCTGCACACCAGTCTTTGTACGTGTTTTGCCTCAAAACCGCCTGAATTTTATAAACATGGCATTGAAAAGCTTGAAGGACGTTGGCAGTGTCATTGATTCCGATGGAAAATATATACTAGATTAAAAAGTTTCAGTTGAGTTTTTTTGTCCTTCAAATTCCAATCTAAAAAACGACATTACTTATGGGATGACCTCATGTGTGTGTGTATATTATATATATATATATATATATATATATATATATATATATATATATATATATATATATATATATGTATATATATATATAATTACAACAACCCGCAAGGAAAAAATATATAATTAATTATAAAACAATGTTTAAAAAGGCTAATTAATTTCGGCAGGTCACAACCAGGCCCTTTTCAAAACCATAAATTAAATAAAATATCTAAAAAAGTTGTAAAACTTACATCCTGCAGAAGAGCTAAGATTAAAATGACTGTGTGAAGGCATAAACATGGACAGAGATGGTAGCTGTCGTACGTCTGGCAGTTGGCAAAGGCAAACTATTGCCCAGATTTCAACCTTCGAGATAAGACCTCCATAAAAATTAATCCTGTAGATCTGGCAGCCGGTCACGACCCGAAATTGCCCTAAAATATTTTAAAATGTTAAAGATAAAGTTATCCATACTGTAGGACAACTTAATATTGGAAGTAGTGTCTTCTGCCAAAATATAAAATGCCTCGTATATTTGTCTCTGTTCCTGGTCCCTGACCTTTATGATAGGTTTAGAATCCTGAAGTTAAAAATATGATTATGCTGTTCCCTGTGCTGAACTAGGCTACTATAAGTATTACCCGATCTCAGGTCACGTTTGTGGGAATTAATTCTTCTCTGAAAATCATTTGTCTCCCAGATGTATTTTTGAGGGTAGCCTCCACATGGGATTTCATAAACTACGCCAGAATTGTTGGAGGCTTTAGTAATAGGATGATGAATGAACGAAGACAATTTATTTGGCACAAATGAGACCAACTTAATTTGCTTTGGCAAGAGTGAGGAAAGCCCTTTGTTAACCTCAAAGGGCACTTTCAGGAATGAAACGTCTTTATTCCAGTTCCCAGTTTTGGGAGAAAAGAAAGATCTCCTAGCGGCGAAATAAGCTTTATCGATGAACAATTTGGAATAACCCAAACGTATAAATATACTTTTAATATGTAAAACTTCATCGTCAAGATAAATGGGGTCACAAATCCTGAAAGCTCTCAAAAAGGGACTGGAAATGACGCCTTTCTTAGTACAAAGAGAATGATTGGAAAAAGCATGAATGTGACTGTCTGAATGCGTAGGCTTTCCAAATACTTTGAAAGGTCTTTGGTTGGGATCTCTTAAAATAAGAACATCCAGAAACGAGAGAGATCCACTATTTTCAACTTCATACGTAAACTGCATTGAGGGTACAAAACTATTAAGAACTCCCACCAGCTCATCCAGATCCACACGAGAGTCCAAAATAACACACACGTGTAATCAACGTAACGGAACCAATTGACCCCCGGCACCAAAGATTCCGGCAAAAATGTAACTTCAAAAAATTCCATAAAAATATTAGCTAAATTTGAAGAGAGCGAAGAGCCCATAGGTAAACCTGTCCTCTGTCTAAAAAATGACCCGTTAAAAGAAAAATAGTTATGTTTCGAGCAAAATCTAACAAGCTCCAAAATAATTCCATAATCAAACGGAATGGTCTCAGGATGAACATGAAGCCACTCTTCCAGGAACTGCAAGGTTAGATCCAAAGGGACTCTGGTAAACAAAGACACCACGTCAAAACTCACCAATTTCTTTCCCGATAGGTTTGTACCTCGAAGTTTGTCAACAAACTCTGCAGAATTTTTAAGATGTGCTCCAGAGATTTGGCGTACTAATGGCGAAAGGAGGCTCGAGAGACATTTAGACAACTGTTCAGTAGAACTTCCCACATTAGAAATAATTCTGGCGTAGTTTATGAAATCCCATGTGGAGGCTACCCTCAAAAATACATCTGGGAGACAATTGATTTTCAGAGAAGAATTAATTCCCACAAACGTGACCTGAGATCGGGTAATACTTATAGTAGCCTAGTTCAGCATAGGGAACAGCATAATCATATTTTTAACTTCAGGATTCTAAACCTATCATAAAGGTCAGGGACCAGGAACAGAGACAAATATACGAGGCATTTTATATTTTGCCAGAAGACACTACTTCCAATATTAAGTTGTCCTACAGTATGGATAACTTTATCTTTAACATTTTAAAATATTTTAGGGCAATTTCGGGTCGTGACCAGCTGCCAGATCTACAGGATTGATTTTTATAGATGTTTATCTCGAAGGTTGAAATCTGGGCAATAGTTTGCTTTTGCCAACTGCCAGACGTACGACAGCTACCATCTCTGTCCATGTTTATGCCTTCACACAGTCATTTTAATCTTAGCTCTTCCGCAGGACGGAAGTTTTATAACATTTTTAGATATTTTATTTAATTTATGGTTTTGAAAAGGGCTTTGTTGTGACCAGCCGAAATTAATTAGCCTTTTTAAACAGTTTTATTATTAATTTATATTTTTTCTTTGCGGGTTGTAATTTTATATTGTTGCGGTTATATATAAACGTTATTTTGAATAGGTAGGAAAATAATTATTATGTTACTTTTTCCTAGAAGGAAGCGAATGGTGCTTTATGCAAAATAAAAATAAAAATAATGAATGGAAAATTGTAAATAATAATAAATAGGTACTTACAAAGCCTAAGAAGTATTCCTTTCTACTTCTTCCAGCAGCTGGATGTCGAGCAGATTTCAACTTACAACTACTTGCTCCAAGTGAGCGCATGCGTTATTACTATGAGAAAAATATTACTTAGAAACAACCGCTGCACATATTGATATTCATTAGTAAATAATTCAATACCTACATTTAATCATATTTAAAAAAGAAACTTACCTGGTGTGGTAGATTGAGATGGGGAATGCTGAACGCACTAGGTCGAATTCGTCGTGGTCATTACCACTCAGCTGTTCCGTATAATTGAAATCCTATATATAAATATTGAATCATTAGGAAAATTAATATTAACTTGCTTTTTCTAGAATGAAGTGAACAGCACGTCGCACTTGTGAAAAATAATGGAAGGAAAAAATTGTACATAATATCCAATACCGTCACTGAATTTAAAATCTGGTAAATAAATACAATTAAGTAAAGAAGTGAAAAAAATAAAAATAAAAAATAAAAAAGTAAATAAGTAAAAAAAAGAAAAATTACATGTATTCAAAAGTAGAGTTAGACATGTTGGATTTATAAGTTAAAGTTGTGTGTATGGCATTCTGTTCACTGCTAGTGAAGCAACTCTGAGAGCCGATAGATTTTGGCTTTGTTGTAGATAACGAGGCGTTGAAGTCATGCCCCCAAAAATTCATGAACAGATATGGTGAATATGATAATAAAAACCCACTCTAATAGACAGAGTTTATTTTCACAACAGTTTCGATGCCCACTAGCATCCTCTTCGGGTGGATACAGAAAAACGAATAAACCAAAAACAAGAGGGAAAACAGTTCAGGGACCATTAAGAAATTCGCACTTAAGTTAGATCCAGTTCTCCTGACACCGGAAGGGCATTTTATTAAAGGGTCCCGCTTATAAGTACATTCGTACGACTGTACTTGTAAGCGGGAATAGTATGGGCGCAAAATGGACGAGTGCAAGAATGTTGCAAAGCAATTGCAAATGTTGGTCAATGTTGCAAAGGGGTTACGCAACAAATGGGGGAGGGGGATATGCGATGAAGCGGGAAGGGGGTTATGCAGTGAATGGGAGGGGGAATGTTGCAAGAGCAACAAGGGGTTATGCAACTTCGAGGCTGAGTTACCCCCCAAGAGAAAGAGAGGAGGAGAGAGAGGAAGAGAGGTGGTCGCCTGGCAGGAGCCAAGCGCATATTAAGACTTCATCTGAGCGCCCGCTGTCTTATACGGTGTAAATCCGCCAGTTGTCTTAGAAGGCGTAAATGGCTTGTTCAAGTGTACAGGTTGAGTTGCCAGATTGCGCTATTTATTTAATTAAAGCATATATTATTGACAGTTGGCTTAGAAATCCGTCAGTCGGTTTAGAAGGCGTAAATGACGTGTTCAGGTGTACATTATTAGGTTTGAGTTGCCAGATAGCGCTATTTATTTAATTAATGCATATATTCTTGACAGTTGGCTTAGAAATCCGTCAAAGGTTTAGAAGGCGTAACCAGCCATTTGGTATAATTAAATAATAATATCGTTTGCAACCAAAATAATTAAATAAAACACCGTTACATCTTTTTGTTTATTTAGACGAATTATTGGAATCAATTTCATGAAATATATAGAAAATAAATATAAAATCAAACGAGGAATACATGCAATAAAAAAAATAATAGCATAAGAAACGAACGAGGAATATATATATAATCAAAAAAATTTAATAAAAAATAATATAATACAAAACGATGTTGTATAACCATTAATATAACAGTACAGGAGAATATATATATATATACGCAATTATTTTAAATAATTAAATATATTGAAAATAAATACATACACTTTATCTTCTACTGCACTTAACTAAAATCAAAAAAATAAAAAATAAAAAATAATGATACGAAGCTATGGAGTATAACCATCAATATAGCAGTACAGGATAAATATATATATTTACACAAATATGTTAAATAATTAAATATATTGAAAATAAATATATACCAAAATACATTCACTTTGTTCTACTGCACAAAACACTAAACTCACACGTGATCGAGTCTACAGTCACATCATTATTGCTTTGCACTACGCAATAAACACGGCTTAACATTATCGCACAGGTCAAGTTATAGGGATACCTATACTCTATGTAAATGGCCTTCATATCGTTCAATACTATTTGTGTGGCCACTTTACATTCGGTTGGCAAATTATCTTTAAATACGACTAGAATACAACCAAAAGCACGCACAAAGAAGTCATCGTTAGCCACAACATCATTATTAAATACAAGTTTATAAACACTTCTTTCCAATCGAGGGTTTATTTTAACCGACCCAAGCTTTTCAATCGTGAACTCTTCTTCACACTGCATAGCGGCAGTTGCAATAATTTTCGAAGTCGTTACGACAGCTGCTCATTATATAAAGAACTAGTTCTTCAGGGTGAACGGTGTAGGTGAGCTCAGTCCTGTACCGCTCAAGTGCTTTGTACCAAAGTTCATGATATTTCAAAGAGTCTAAACCTTTTAAATAAGCATCCAACTCTAGACCATTCTCGCCTTCTACAGTCCTACACTCGGCAAACCCATCGAGGAGAGCGGTGCATGCGGATTCAAGAACCGTATCAAAATAAAGCATATCCGTAATACGCCCGTCTAATATAGGCTTCAGCTTGCGGAATCCGACGATTTCAAACATTCTGTAGGGGATGAAACGGTTTCGCGTAGGGACAAGAACGTTATTATCAGAAGCATTCTTCCACATCAGTCGTATATCAATGCATGGCTGATCATTATTTATACACAACGTACAAACAACGGCATATGAGGGGGTATCACTAATCTGCTCTCTTCTTGTACCTACACCTGCATGAATTTTATAACGCTCCTCACTCTACTTCTAAACTACCACGAAGATTCTGTACATCTCCTCAACACTTAAATAAACAACATTCCGTTTGTTTGTTTGTCTACAAGTCGTTTCCAGTACATAGTTAATGGCACCGTTTTTACGCCTGAACACGCGCAACGACTTCGTCACGGACACATCGTACACGGTGTTGAGAATGCTTCTCAAAGGAAGTTCCATCGTATTCGAGGAGCGCACGTCCATTCGGTTCAAGCTCTGAGATGACTATGAGCCACATGCAACGGATCGGCTGGACGGAAGGAGTGAGTCACACCATAAGTTAATGAAACGTGTACGGCGCTGTTCCAACATGTAAGAGTTATGTGAATACTTGTATCCCATTATATTGGGTATGATGTTTTGAGAAATTTTCCGATACATGAAGTAATACCGGTTTTAATGTTTTATCACTCTAACTCCCCAGAATACGCACCAGACATTTTTGCATAGGGAGATTTTCACGAACGAAACACATTTTAATCACACTCCGGCGCACTATTTGAGAGAAACATATGACCATATTTTTCCGTTTTGCTTAGCATGCGATACTCATCTCTAAATTCTGTTAAATATCCATGCAGACCTTTTTCCACAACCTCACTACAAACCTCGTCATGATATATATTAATGTTGTGGTAAAAATACTTAAAATTCTCCATGATGACAAGATTTACATTTTTAGTCGCAGGGTACGAGTACTCGGTATGATGCAACATGACAATATCACTTGTCGCACCACTCATCAACAAGACTCACTAACCATATACGTTGCTTCTCTTCTGCACGTGTTGTTTCTTCTACTTCACGGTATATGTAAGCTTTTATAAAGTTTAGTCCTACAACATAGTTCAATATATCACTTGTACCACGAATTCCTGCAATGCTCTCGCCAGAATAACCGTAGAGTATTTGTACCTCTTTTTCCTTCGCACGATTCAATGTAGCCTTAAAAGTATCATACAGGTGGGTGGAGCTTAGAACTTTCTCCTGTACACACGCTGGGCGGAGCTTAGAATTTTCTCCTGTGCACACACACACACACACACACACACACACACACAGGAGAAAGAGAAACGCTAATTGAAAAAAGATTTATTTAATAAGCGAAACATTCAAGGTGTGTGTATATATTTACAAATACGTGTAATGAGTAAGTTAACATTAGACATATCATATCAAAGATTACGGTATCCAAAGGGTACGGTATCATAGGTACCAGGCACCTCGTAACATTTCCTATAGGTGTTACGGCACACCTTTGTACCCCTAAGTTCCTTCACGCCCCCCCAGCTTCTGCGCCCGAAACTTGTGGGTACCTACAGTTAGTTGGAGCGGCCTGTCGCCTCATCATCATCCACGCACATTAGATCCTTCAACGAATCAAAATTAACGACCCGCCGATTCGCCTGGTTGAGCGTGATACCCTTGGCCTTCACGATATATTTCATAACCTCCCCCACCCTCACCCGTACCCCATAAGTTTTTGGCCCTGGTGAGACAAAAGAGTCGGCGTATGCGATGTCTCCATACTCATCCTTGATCTCATCAGTCAACTCTCCTAGGAATTCACCAATAGGAGGCATGTATTCACCCTCCCTCTCTGTGAATATCACACTGTCTGTATCGGCGTACAAAACCCTCCTCCAAAGAGAATGCAATAGACCCCAAAGTTTAATGCGTGCGCATGCCGTTGTGAAGCTGGCTATAGGTATGTTTGTAACCCGTGAAATATCTGTGGCCAATTCGATATTGTTGTACTTTATTATGTAAGTATTACCTACATTCACGATCTCCATGACCTCTTTATCGGGATCGTTGGCATAATCCCAGACTTCACTATAACTTTTGCCAAATGAACGTTCCTTTTGCCAGTATTCTGTGTGCAAATTTTCCACAAATACTGTTTAGACACAACTTTCCACTAAAGCGCTTACCAGGGTTTTTTACAATTTGGGAACGGTCAAGCTGTATACCTTCACGGTCACGGTATCGTTGAATATAGGCCGCTTTTTCATTTTTATCGGTGTGTTTGCGAAGAATGAAACATTGAAATTGCCATATATTAGAAATTGCAGAAGCCTTATTGTGAACACAGATGTTATTGGTAGTGAAGGGATTCATTAGTTTACATTCTATTTTAAAAATAGGGACCGCATGTACTATTTTGATTCACTCGGCACTCAACCCTCGAGTGACCCTGTTATTGTAAAATTTCTCGATCAGTTGCATATCCCCGAAATTGTATTGAATCCCTTCCGTCTACAAGGATATTTTAGTAATACGTGTGGGATGTACTGCCTTTCATTTCTCATGCATATGTCACGTGGTAAAGAATTTATAAATTTTTAAAAATTATTCGACCCGTGTCACACTCAATGAAACGACGAAATGGTATGCAGAAAGATAAAAAGCCGTTTTCCGATTGTGCGTACTCGTTGTATAGTATGATGTTTTGTTCGTGTGTATATATATATATTTGTAACCAATAATTTTAGTTTGTATATTCTGTAGTTTAAGATGGTTATTGTACTAAAAACATGATTTCTTTCATTTAATAAATTGATGAAAATACAGTCTTCCATGAAAAAAAAGATCGAAACAAAAAAAAATACTTACATTATTTCGTTAATGGTGTGACAATCGTTGGGTTGACTGCTCGGTAAATCTTCTACCTCCGTATTCAGGTCCACGACATGGGTTTCTCCGAAACGAAAAGATTGTATAACACGTGTCAAATCCTCATCGGACCTTAAAGAGAAAGAATAATTCATTAGTTCATAACGAATCTTTTTTAATAAAAACCAAATTGTTTAAAACATATGCAGAGTATGCATATAGTAAGAGTATTACAATGTGACGATATCTTTGAGCCGATCAGAGAAGTTCCTTTAAGAGAAAATGCCGAATAACATTTATTACGGAATTTATAAAATTACATTGGGGAACAAAAAAAATGTTTCTTGGTGCCTGAGATTTTAGACCTTATTCTGGATATTTTCATGCCACTGATTCAGAAAATATCATCCATTTTGTTCTAGCAGCTCTAGTTTTTGAGATATTGCATACGTCATTACCTACTTTATTACCCTTCTGGAACGGTATTATGAGTTGCTCGTAAATCTAAATGCATCTGTATAATTAAATTGTAGCTATGATTTTGCTGATGTTGCTGTTTTGCATGTGTATTGTACATGTACTAACGTGAATTCTTTCCTGTTACAGGTGTTGACATGGCTTCATCACGAAGAAAGTGTTTAAATCATCCAGATGTGTTTTGTTTTATCTGCGGAGAGTACACGTTCATTGAACAGAGAAAAACTATTACTGATTTTGTGAAAAAAGCTTATTTTGCCTATTTCAAAGTACAACTAGGGACCAAGATAAGCCATGGGCTCCTCATGTTGTGTGTAAAACGTGTACGGAGTATCTGCGGCAATGGACCAACGGAAAGAGGAGGTGCCTGAAATTTGGTATACCAATGGTATGGAGAGAACAGAGAAACCACAGTGATGACTGTTACTTTTGTTTGGTGAATATAAAGGGCATCAATGGACGTAACCGGAGTAAATGGACGTATCCTGACATAGACTCAGCTGGACGGCCTGTTTCACATTCAGATGAGATACCTGTCCCATCATTCAGCCATCTTCCAGAGCTCCCTCAAGAAGATGATGAATCTGCTACTGACAAAGAAAGCATATGTGGGCAAAATGACAGTGATTTCGAAGGACCGTCATCAGTTGCAGAAGGTTTTAGTCAACACGAATTAAACGACCTCATAAGGGACTTAAGTCTTTCGAAGAAATCGTCTGAATTGTTAGCTTCCAGGCTGGGAGAAAAAGATTTACTGCTGCCGGGAACCAAAATCACGTTATATGGCGACAGAGAAAAGGATTTATTGCCCTTCTTCTCAAAAGAGAACGATTTAGTTTTCTGCAACAATGTGCGCGGATTGCTGATGAAAATGGGCATATCGGAATACACACCAAGTGAATGGCGGTTATTCATAGATAGCTCCAAACGGAGCCTAAAATGTGTTCTTCTACACAACGGCAACAGATACAGATCAATCCCAATTGGTCACTCAGTCGGTATGAGAGAAGAGCACGGGACATTCGCCCTAGTCCTAGAAAAGATATCATACCGAGACCACCAATGAGTGATCTGTGTGGATCTGAAGATGGTGAATTTTCTCCTGGGCCAGCAGAGCGGGTACACCAAGTACCCGTGCTTTATATGTCTCTGGGACAGTAGAGCTAAAGATGAACACTGGGTGAGAAGACAGTGGCCTCTGAGAGAAAACATGGTGGTTGGAGAAAAAAATATCATCAAAGAAGCTTTGGTTGACAGAGAAAGGATCATATTGCCACCACTGCACATCAAACTAGGTTTGATGAAACAATTTATAAAGGCTTTGAACAGAGATGGGGCTTGTTTTGGCTACATATGTAGAAAATTTCCTGCGCTGAGCATGGAAAAGCTGAAGGCAGGTATTTTCGATGGACCGCAAATCCGGGAACTCATGAAAGACCCGCGTTTCCAAGATTCAATGGACAACATTGAGGTACGTGCGTGGTCATCGTTTAGTATGGTTGTGAAGAATTTCCTTGGGAACTATAAGGCCGATAACTACGGTGAACTAGTGGAGAATATGCTCTCTTCTTTTTGTAAACTTGGCTGTAAAATGAGCATCAAACTGCATTACCTCCACAGTCATTTGGATCGTTTCCCAGATAACCTCTGTGATCTAAGCGAGGAACAGGGTGAACGATTTCACCAAGAACTAAGGACCATGGAAGAACGGTACCGCGGACGATGGGATACTCACATGATGGCAGATTACTGCTGGAGCATCCAACGAGAATGTCCTGGCACATCTCATCGCAAGAAATCTCAGAAACGCGGTTTATGTGAGATGTCTCAATGAAAGAACTTTTTTGCCGTTCGTGTCTCAAGCTTGTTTGAATTTAAGAAATATTTTTCGTACCTTATGCTTGTTTGATGTTAATACACTATTTTTGCTGACATTCATCATACTTTTGTATTCAATTGACAACAACAGTGATTGCCAGTCAGCAATTATATAATATTATATACATTATATAGAAATATATATAGATATATATCATATCTTGATAAGCAGAGCTGATGGAGAAAAACTAATGTCATTTTTAGAATCAGCGACCTCAATATACCCAGAAACAGGTCTAACATCTAAGTCACCAAAAGTTGTGTTCCCAGTGTTATTTAAAACATGCAAAAGATTGCTATAAAAAAATTTAATGAATCAAAAACAGGACTTTAGCATAATATTAATTGCAAACTAATCTATAATTGTGGATACCTAAATGAAGCATTTTTAATGTGATGAGATGAATTACTACAACCCTCCATATATATGATGAAATAATCCAGAACAGTGCTCTTTCTCCTAATGACAGGCACATTAAATAAATAACAAGTTTGCGAATAATTGGCTACAAAAATAAAATTACAGGCACATAATTACTTACATTTCTACGGCAGTCCCTTGCGTCGGATCGTAAGGAGCGTCACTGCAAATATCATCAACGGTTTGCTTTGGAAATAATCCATCCCGGTCAGCTACGTTAAAAAGATTAATTGTGGACAACGCAACAATGTCACCATCTTCATATAAATCCGGTAAATTGTAAAGTTCTTGATTCATGGCGGAGGGAATGTTTATTCACTGGTGAAAATAACTAATGTGACTCCCAGCTGAAAATCTTTCCTTTTATATGCATGATCCCCAAGCACCACCTCCAAAGACTAAGAGGCGGTTCGTAAGTTTGATGATTGGTTGTCAATGTAACTGGGCGTGGCTATGATAAATTTGTGTACCTGATTGTGTCCTGATTGGTCGATCAATGGTGTCTTTATCTTCATTCCGGAGATTTAATGTTCACATCGTGTATTGCCACTTGCAATCTCTACCTCGACAATATTTGCATTAATATTTGCGCCCATACTATTCTCGGTTTTCCCATTTCAGAACCCACCCCTTTATGCAATATCCCTTGCCCCTTCTCAACATTGATCAACATTTGCCATCTCTATCACAACAATATTTTACATTATTATTATTATTTGCGGTCATACTATTCGATCCTCAACTCTGGTTCATGTATTCGGCTTGACTTTTTACTTACCAATTCTCGCGTAGGAGTGTGATTAAATTGTGTTTAGCTCATGAAAGTGAATGTTTGGTTAGGTTGGTAGATAAATGGACGCCCTAGGTATTCTAGTGGTTAAGGCGCTGGGGTGCTGATCGGTGGTTGAGAGATCGAGTCCAGATGGTGACATTGTAATTTCTTGGTACATACAATCCCCGATGAACCGAGTGTACCTATGTGAAGTGGAGAGTAAAAGAAGCCAACTCACCACATCATCAGATCAACTCGAGAGGAGGAACTCTAAGCATAATCTTCATGGAATCATCGCAATAAAAATTAAAATAATAATAAACCTTTCCAATTTTTCATTCATTCATTTTATTTCAATAACAGCGACAATGACTATGGAGATGATAACATACAAACTACACGCAAAGAAAAATAGTTTGGATTCAACATTAAACTGTAGGTCTAAGGCGGGTGACAAGCTTAATCTTTGTCAAAATGATCAATTCGGGGAGAATGAAAACCGATTTAGCTTATTATTACTACTGTAATTTGCACCACCATATATATATATATATATATATATAATATTCAAGAGAAATCCAATGACAAGGAGGAATGTAAATGCCATGAAAAGTCTTCTTTAATGCAGCGTTTCGAGCAATATGCTCATCTTCAGGCTAAATAATAATAATATGAAATTAAAATCAATAAACAATTAAAACAAGACAAAACAGTTTCTATAAGACCAATTCTTAAAAACAAAATTTAAAAAGACTAAAAGAAGGTTAAATTCAAAGTTATTAAAATTTACATATAAAATTTTCACATTATATTTATTAATAAAACGTCTTTAGGTAGCTTTTTCTCAGCGAAGGATCGAACTCCTGATTCGTTGCGTAGCGGTGTTGTATATTTATTTACTTGCCCAAGGTGTCTCCTTGGTACTTATATTGGCAGCACCGTGCGCTCTCTCAGGGCTAGATTTTATTCGCATATGGGAATAAGTTGCCGAACAGGTAAAATTTTAAATAAAAAAGAAGCCTCTAGTATCCGGGAACATAGTATTAAATGTAAAACTGATGTCACTTTAGATAATTTTAAAATTCTCGGGTATAACTCTTGTTCCAACTCACTTAGAATTTTGGAATCTCTTTATATAAAAACATTGACCCCTTCTCTAAATGTTGATTCCTCAGCTGTCCCTTTAAATTTTTTATAATTCCCCCTTCCCAATTTATAACTCTCCAACCACCCAACCCATAGTATGTTCCATGTGTTTTGTTTTAAAATTACTTGTACCTCGGAACCAGCAATGAAGGGTTAGTAGTGTTATTCCATTGTATTAATTTCAAATTTACTATATGTAATTTAAAAATAGCTTTTTAAATTTCTTGTAATTTTATATGTAAATTTTAATAACTGAATTTAACCTTCTTTTAGTCTTTTTAAATTTTGTTTTTAAGAATTGGTCGTATAGAAACTGTTTTGTCTTGTTTTAATTGTTTATTGATATTATTATTGTTTAGCCTGAAGATGAGCATATTGCTCGAAACGTTGCATTAAAGAAGACTTTTCATGGCATTTACATTCCTCCTTGTCATTGGATTTCTCTTGAATATTAAATTGAAGCTTTTTAGAAGCAACCCGCATGAATATATATATATATATATAATATATATATATATATATATATATATATATATATATATATATTGTTGCATTGGGATTATGATAAGGAAACTCATTACTTAATGAAAGGCTAATTTAGCCTATTGGAAAACAATCACGTCATGCTTAAGTATATATTTATGTTGGTTCGACTTCATTATGATAATAACAATGATGAACACAATAATAGGAGTGCAGGGAGGTTTCTTCTTGGGTTATGGGATGAAATTAGGCCAAATGGACCTTTGTGGTCTTGAAGTACCCTCGGGCTAGCCAGGTGTGAGCCTTTGTGGTCACTCAGCGATTCACCTGTTTCGAGCTTATACCGTTTTTTCTTCCATTCCTCGAATAAAAAGTTTTAACGAATGCCTTAATTTCGAATTAGAGGTAAAATGAATATTATTCTTCTAGAATATTTAAAGTGTTTATTTTCAATTTAGTGAACTGTAAAGAATGAATTAATATTATGAACGAATTTTTCATTCATTTCGGACAATAACACCGGTCTGCATGAAAATCGATTTCTTTATTTTGAGTTGTGATTCTGAAACAGTTCGCTGCGCTGAATTAAAAACTGCTACCAGTTTTTTCTATCACCCACAGTTTTAAAGTTATTAGCAAAACAATTTTGGGCGTTTTGTAATTTTTTACCTTTTTCATCTTTAATTTCGTTTTTTCATATTTTTCAGAGAGATAATTCTAACATTACGTCTTTAAAATTTTAATAATGGCTTCTAGAGGATGTACCCATAGTCCAGACATATTTTGTTATATTTGTGGTCGGTATGTTGTAAAACAAAGGACAAATGTAACGACCTTCATTAAGAGAGCTTATCATGCTTATTTTGGAATTAAATTAGGAGATCAAGACAAAAGTTGGGCTTCACACAAGGTTTGTCTTACGTGTGTTGCGGCACTAAGGAATTGGAGCAAAGATAAAAAGAAAAGTCTGCCATTTGGGATCCCTATGGCATGGCGCGAGCCTAGAAACCATACCGACGACTACTACTTCCGTTCTTGCAATGTTAAAGGTTATAATGCAAAGAATAAAGAGAGCCTTCAATACCCAAGTCTTCCATCTGCAATAAGGCCGGTACCCGATGGTCCAGAAGTTCCTATTCCCCGCCCACCCGAGAGTCTGGATCAATACAATTCAGATTCTGATTCAGCTCCAAATCCAGACAATGATGATGTTTATGAACAGCCAACAGCTGACCGAGATCCTCCTAAACCATTAACCCAAGCCGAACTAAATGACTTAGTCAGGGATTTGAATGTGCCTAAGGACTCTGCAGAACTTTTGGGGTCTAGATTGCAGGAGAACAATTTATTGGCATCCGACACATACTTCGCTTGGTACAGAAATCGTGAGAAAGACTTCGTGCCTTTTTTCGAAGAAGATGGTCCCTTGGTATTTTGCAAGGACATCACAGGATTAGTGTGCAAGCTAGGCATCGAATACCAAACCAGTGACTGGAGGTTGTTTAGAGATTCCTCTAAAACCAGTCTAAAAGGAGTGTTACTGCACAACGGTAACAAAAATGCATCAATCCCAGTGGCCCATTCTACTCATTTAAAAGAGACCTATGATAACACGAAACTGCTTCTGGAAAAAATTCAGTATCAAAATCACAGATGGATATTGTGTGGGGATCTCAAAGTCCTTTGCATGTTACTTGGGCAGCAATCAGGATACACTAAGATGCCATGTTTCATCTGCGAATGGGATAGTCGAGCACGTGACCAGCACTGGAAGAGGAAAACTTGGCCTCCTAGAGAGAATCTTACCCCAGGATCAAAGAACATTTTACATGAACATCTAGTTGAACCAAATAAAATCCTCCTACCACCCTTGCACATTAAGTTAGGCTTGATGAAGCAGTATGTCAAAGCATTGAATAGAGAAGGTGTGTTTGAAGTACATTTGTTCAAAATATCCAAAGATTAGCTACGAGAAAATAAAGGAAGGTGTTTTTATAGGTCCTCAGATTAGAAAGTTATTGACAGATGATCATTTCCTGAACACAATGACCACTAAAGAAAAAGAAGCATGGCTTGGTTTCAAAGATGTTCTTGAAAACTTCTTGGGAAACTACAAAAGCCAAAATTATGTAAGACTGGTGGAAAATATGCTTAAAAAGTTTTGCGCCTTAGGCTGCAACATGAGCCTGAAAGTTCACTTCTTATTTTCGCATCTTGACCGTTTTCACGAAAATCTCGGAGATGTCAGTGAGGAGTAAGGGGAACGATTTCACCATGACATCAAAACCATGGAAAGAAGATATCAAGGAAGATAGCATACAAATATGATGGCGGATTACTGCTGGTGTCTGCAACGAGATCAGCCTAACGCACAGCATAAGAAAACATCAAAGAAGCACCGGTTTAGTCGTCATTAGTCAGATCTACCTTCGTAGCCTTAAGTCTTTGGAATAAGTCATGAAATGTTTGCAAGTAAAGAAGGTAAATATATTTTGTTTCTTTCAGTTATTTTTTTATTCTTTCATAAACAAGCAACATGCTTGTCCAAGAGCTAGGAGCTATTTAATTCTTCTTTAATTAGGTTTTACTCTATCACCTAAAGATTTCGTGCTACAAGGGGTGTTGTAATACCTCATCTGTCCCCAAATGTTAACCACCCATTGATGGGAGGAGAGAGAGTATTTTGCTGGGAACGGGACTGGTTGTTATATATATTTACCCTACATTATTATGTAAGCGTTACTGTAGTCTATAACAGCAAAATTTATGGTTTAGCATTAATTGTCTAGTTCTAAAGTACAAGATGTCAAGTAGCATTGTTTTTGAACCATTTCGCTGTATAGAAAGGATTGTCAAAAGTAAATAGACACAGTATACATTCTAAGGTGTTAGAATAAATGAAAGCGTTTTATGAATTATAGGTAAATTAAATATTATTCTTAGAGAATATGTTATTGGAATAATGTACAATATAAAGAGTCCTGTGTATTTCTTTTATTATTAATATTAAGATGAGCAATTTCTTTTGCTAAGCCATGGATTAATTGTCTACTGTATTTCTTTTATTGTTAATATTGGGAATCGTTTAAATAATTAGTTCTCTGGCTGAACAACTTTAAGGAGAAAGTTGCTCTTGCCTTAAATAAATAAGTGGAAACACGTCTAAATAAGTTAAAATAAATGGCGCAACCTGGCAACTCAACCTAATAAGGTATATCTGAACAATTAAAACACACTATTTGGCAACTCATGTAAATAAAATAAAAATAAATGGTGGTATCTAGCAACTCACCCTGATAATGTATACCTGAACAATTAAAAAACATTATTTGGCAACTCATCTAAATAAATATATAGTGCCCTCTGGTAACCCCTCCATATATAAATAAGTGGTATCTGGCAACTCACAACCCTCTATATAACCGCTGCTTGGCCCCTGGACGTTCATAATGCGTCGGACTCCGGTGGAATAAAGAACTCTCTCTCTCCTTCTTAGGTTAAGGCTTAGGCTAGGTTTCCCTTTGGGGGTGATGACATCCCACCTTCTCCCCCAAAGACCTCCTCCTTCTCCTTTCTCTCCCTCTCTTAGGTTAAGGCTACCCCTTTGGGGGAGGTCATCCTCCCTTCTACCCCCGAAGATCCCTCGCTCCCCCTTTTCTGCATTGATTTGTTGCATAATCCCTCCCCCCTTTTGGTGAATACTCATTTGCAACATCTTGCAACATTAATAACCATTTTCAATTGCATTGCAACATTCTTGCACTCGTCTATTTTTCGCCCATACTACTAGCGGGACCCTTTAATCAAATGCCCTTCCGGTGTCGGGAGAACGGAATCTAACCTAGGTGCGAATTTCTTAATGGTCTCTGGATTGTTTCCTTCTCGCCTTTCTCATTCGTTTTTCGGTTTATAATTTCTGTAATAATAAACAACAATCTAATAATCAATGTAAAAATAAATTTATAATTTCTGTAATAAATAATAATGCAATAATAAATGTAATAAATGTAATAATAAATGTAATGTTAAGTAAAAAAAATAATAGAATCTGTATGTATAAAACAAGAAGATAGTTTTAAATTTGTGCGAATGTAGTTATAAGCGGGACCATTTAATAAAATGCACTTCCGGTGTCGGGAGAACGAGATCTAACCTAGGTGCGAATTTCTTAATGGTCCCTGAACCTTTTTCCCCTCATGTTTTTCGTTCATTCGTTTTTCTATATCCACCCGAAGAGGATGCCAGTGGGCATTGAAACTGTTGTGGAAATAAACTCTGTCTATTAGAGTGGGTTTTTATTATCATATTTTGACCTTCACGTAAAAAAGTGAAGTGTTTTTGCATTTAGATATGGTGAATCTTACACGGTTAGTTTTATTGTTGGAATAATTGTAAATTGATGTTCTGAATATAATTTATATAACTCTTCAAAACGTTTGTCGCATCTCTTTAAATAATATACACAATAATTTACAGTATGTGTAAAAGAGGGTATTGATGTAAAATACACGTTCAATCCTGATGGTTATTGATGTTCATTCCTGTGCTTTAGACAGCGACCCGATATGTTTAATTAATGGCGTAATTTCGTGTTTACATAAAATGCTCTTTTGCGAAATCCGTGTTATAATATTATATATTTACTCAGGCTCTGCGGGTGGAGATGAAACGTTTAAAAGGCAGTGAAAACAATAATAAAGTAAACTTTTGTTATTAAGTACAAATCATAAAATATTGAGTGCGACGAATTCTCAACATTCATGTACAGTGCTAACAAGAAGTCTCACGCCTCTGTCTCGTCCCAAGCTCGTCTGTTAGGTATAAAATGGGCAGTCCTTATGGCAGCGGAGGTGTGTTCGGATTGGTGCACATAACTGCTCTAACCCAATCAATGACGTCCATTATTACGTCACTTCTGCTACATTTTAGTGTTTAAAATACAAATGATTAAGAAGCAAAATGACCAAGTTTTGGGATGTTGGGATGGTTATAGAGCAATCCTAGTCATCATAATATTAGCTGGGCATTACATTATACCGTCTCAGTATATACTGTAGACTATAGAGAACGACTAATTCGGCAAATATCCCAAATCATGGCATGATACCTAAGTTATTTTGACGCAGGTCAAAATTATTTGCTCAAATGCAATGATTGATATTAAGTAATTGTTGGGAATTGTTGTCAATATTGTTGTTTGTGATACATATCCTACGTGAAGAATCTAATGACCAAATTCCTCACTGAACCTCAGTGCGCTCGCATTTCGAGGAAGTCACGGTCGTCTCACTAATAGATAGTTTATCCATCGTTTTAAGTGGTAACCTATTCCATCTTATGAAAGTCATTAGTCTAAAGCAAGACTGGTGGGCCGTGAATCAGAGAAATTTGCATTTGATTTGTTCATCGTAATTATTACGTAATATAGTATACTGTATATAGTAGTATATAAGAGTTTATTGGTAGCATATTATATGACAATTCCCATAAACATGTGATGGCCTCGATGTTGCCAGTTTTTATTTTTTTCCTGAAACTATTACCTTCTCATAGTTTGTTTCAACAATGCATATATTATCTCCACGAGCGTAGACATTGCAAGAAAAGATTCTAACTAAGGATAAGTAAAGTTCTTTCATGGTCACAATATATACTTTTATAGATGTCAAACATAAAAAATATAATAAAATTCTATATTAACATAAATATATATTCGATACACATTTACGTCATGGCTTTAACATCATTATTTCGTATAGCTTCCTCCAGCATCAATAATTTCTTGGAATCGTTGCGGCACAGAAGAGGCCAGATTGTAGGGAATGTTTGGTGTTCGGCGTAAGCTCTCCCAACTATTCCTCGTGTGAGCTAAAAGTGCTTCAAATGTTCTTTCATTGCGTTGCTCCCATTCGTTAATCATTATTGCCCAAAGGTCTTCAATCGGATTCATATCAGGAGAACGTGGTGGCAGAATTAGATTAACAATCTCTGGGTGATCTTCGTACCACGCTCTCACAACGTTACTCCTATGAATGGGACTGTTATCTTTCATTAAGTAAAATGGTTCCGGCGCTGGAACCAGATACGCACGAACACTGGGTAGCAGCACCTCTTCCAGTATCTGGCAATATTGCTGTCCAGTAAAGCGTCCATCTACTTGAGTCAATTCTCCGACACCATAGCCAGACATCCAGCCCCACCCAACCTAGTTTCCTTCGACATAGCAACGCTTACCTCCATCCTCATTCCACTTCCTTCATTAAACCTATTATCGCTTTTACTGTCCCTTCCTTCCATCCTTCAATGCCAGCGTTCTTAAACCTAGCACATAAATTATATAATATGGAATCTAACACCTTACATCTCTACACATTCATGTTACTTGAAGATGCCTGTGTCTTAGAGGAATCTAAGTGTTGAGAGTGGGCTTGAGGGGTAGGCTATAAATTATTACAGATGACCTTGAACGCTCCAACTATTTAAAAATGATTATTTATTACGCACATCATATGGCATAATACACACATGAATTTAAGTATCTCTTACACCATAGTGTAACAGGGTGCATGTTGTGATTTTTGGATGGTCCGTTGTGTGGTTGGTTGTATGGTATGTGATACGTGGCTGAATTTCGTGCTTGCTTGGAATTTTGAATTTTGGTTGGTTGAAAGCGGACAGCTGGTCTTGAACTGGAAATTGTGGTGATTAAACCGTGTAAAATTTAAAATAAGAAACATATCATCGAAGGTTTCCCTGTAAAGGAATTTTTTGTATTAGATTTGGTTGGAGAGACAGCATACTGTAACAACAGTAACCTAAGAATTGTCCTCTGCAAAAGAGGAGACGGAGTTGGGAGCCAGATCTTGTAACTGCTTGTAAGCGCCCTGAATAAACCCCATTTTTTTATAAGTGCCAGTGATTTAAGTATTAAATATTGTAGGTTTAAGTTTAGGTTAAGTTAAGTTTAGGTTAAGTTTATGTTTAGGTTAGAGTAATGATGACTTGTGTAGGCAGCCTGATTTGCTTTGTATATATTAATATATAGTTTTGTAATCTAATGTTTTACTGTTCCTGGCTGGGACGGCCTCGCGCTGTAAAGGGGACATATATATATATTCGGTTGTGGAATCCTGGTCACGGTAACAGTTGGCATCCCCAGCTAAGATTTTTTTTTCCCATTTACTCAATTTGTTATACCGTGCGGTTTTGGTTTCATTGTATGTACTTTTCTTTTAATTTTTCATAATTTGATTTTATTCTAGTTTTGAAAGCTTGATTTAATCATATTGTTTAGGATGGTTGAAGAAGGAGCATTAGGAGACATGACTGCGGATGAGAAGGGGCGGCAGTCGGTTAGATTGAAGGCAAGTGAGGGTTTAAATGAGTTTGATGGTGCGATGACTGCAATAGAGAGTTCTGTACAAGAATTGCTGAATGAAGAAGGAACTGAAGGTAAAGATGTGAAACTGAAAGCTTTCTTTGAGCGCATGCGTAAAATGGAGGAAGGGTATGTGAGTAAGAAATTGGTTGAAGTGGGACGGGTGCACTTGCCAAGGCGTTTGGAGAAGGAGGTTGCTTATTACTCTGAAAACGATAAATCTGAGTATGATTGCGAAAGTCCTGGTGAATGGAAAGAGGTGCAAAGTAAAAGGAAAAGGAGACTGAGAAATAAGGCTAAGCGTGATTTGTAAAGTAAGTTTAGAAGAAGTGATAAAGGTGTTAAGTGTAGAAAGTACACAGTGGATGGAAGTTCTAGTTCAGATTTTTCGAATGAGGAGACTCCCTTGCCCAGAATGAACGTGTATTTGGAAGATTTTTATGCCATGAGAGATAAGGGTGTTTGTGCAGCGGATGCAGGGTGGATGGTGTTGATAGCAATTGAGAGTGAGAAACTATTAATGAAGAAAACTAAGTATGAACGTGAGCGTATTAAGGCTTCGAAGCCTTGGCCTTATGGTTTGGATCGTGTGCAAAAGGTAGAAGACTTTCTGGAAGACTTTGAGAGGTATGCAAGTGAGCAGTTTGGAAGTGATAAGAATATATGGGCAGTGGAGCTTAGAAACTTTTTGGATGGCCATGCGAGACGTGTGTATTTTAGTGTATGTAAGCCGGGTGTTAAATATGAAACAGTTGTGTCTAGAATTAAAAGTTGGTGTAGTGAAGAACGACAGGATAGTAAAGTTGTAACTCAACGTGAATTTTGAACAGCAAATATGAGAGCGAATGAAAAGCTGGATGAATATGCGCTCCGGCTCCAAACTCTGTATGAAGCAGCAGTGCCTGAGGGGGAGAGAGATAAACAAGCATTGAAAGAACAATTCATGGCTACGATCCCTCCAGAGACGACAAGGAGATTTAGAGCGCAAATGGGTCGAGATGTAGAAGGTAAAAAGCTAAGATGGAGAGATATAGTTTCATAGGGAGTGTGCTTACTTGTAAATATGTATATAATTGGGTATGTTCTTCTGTATCAGTGTAATTACGCGTATTGATGGTGTAGGTATAATATATGTACAGGCTTATTAATATTGGTAAGCTAATAGTTTTGTATAGGTAAATTGGGTATTCTGTATTATTTTTTTCCCTTTTTGTATTTAAATGACTTGCAATATTTTATTTGGGAAACCAGTCTGTCTGTCTCTCGTGTGTGTGTGTGTGTGTGTGTGTGTGCTACAGAATGTATGGTTAGAATGAAATTTTATTTCATTCTTAGGGTGGGGAAGTGTAACAGGGTGCATGTTGTGATTTTTGGATGATCCGTTGGGTGGTTGGTTGTATGGTATGATACGTGGCTGAATTTCGTGCTTGCTTGGACTTTTGAATTTTGGTTGGTTGAAAGCGGACAGCTGGTCTTGAACTGGAAATTGTGGTGATTAAACCGTGTAAAATTTAAAATAAGAAACATATCATCGAAGGTTTCCCTGTAAAGGAATTTTTTGTATTAGATTTGGTTGGAGAGACAGCATACTGTAACAACGGTAACCTAAGAATTGTCTTCTGCAAAAGAGGAGACGGAGTTGGGAGCCAGATCTTGTAACTGCTTGTAAGCGCCCTGAATAAACCCCATTTTTTCATAAGTGCCAGTGATTTAAGTATTAAATATTGTAGGTTTAAGTTTAGGTTAAGTTAAGTTTAGGTTAAGTTTAAGTTTAGGTTAGGGTTAGGGTAATGATGACTTGTGTAGGCAGCCTGATTTGCTTTGTATATATTAATATATAGTTTGTAATCTAATGTTTTACTGTTCCTGGCTGGGACGGCCTCGCGTTGTGAAGGGGACATATATATATATTCGGGTGTGGAATCCTGATCACGGTAACAATAGGAATGGAATTGAATCCTACCAGAGTTAAAAAGTCGCAAAATATGATAGATTAGTTTGTATTAAGAGGTTACTAAGAGAAAAGGATTTGGGATAGAGCGGAAGGCAGAGAGTATATTTTCCCCGAGTTTCGGTTATTATTAACGTTATGTGGATACATTGCCGATGTCCGTGCTGCAGACCTCTGATGGGATGCGGTGTGATCAGAGAGAGAGAGAGAGAGAGAGAGAGAGAGAGAGAGAGAGAGAGAGAGAGCTTTTAAATCACACCTTTTAAATGGTTTCTGGGTAAGGGCTTCACGTATGTTATTTTAGTCCAGGGTAGTTTATGTGGAGGTGTTAACGTGACTTGCACTTGGGACTGTTAATTGTAAGACAACTACCATAGCTGGGACTGAGACACGTTATCCCCTGCATACTCTATATATATCTATATACAGTATGTCTCTATATATAAATAGATAGAATGATCAACACAAGATAATGTGGAGGTCATTGATGGGATTAGAGCAATTATGTGCACCAATCCGAACACACCTCCGCTGCCATAAGGACCGCCCATTTTATACCTAACAGACTAGCTTGGGACGAGACAGAGGCGCGAGACTTCTTGTAAGCACTGTACATACTCGTACATGAAAAACAAATCTGTCTGTCTCTGTGGCCCCTGTATTGATAAAACACTACTGCTATACCAACAAAGTGTGGCTGTTTTGTTAGATTATTACAACAGGGGCAAAAATTTTAATATTTATTTGGTAAATAAGTAATAGTGATTGTACTTCTGAAAGACTTTACAAAGAAGTTTTCAGCGCTCGACGAGACTGAAAGGATTTCAACTTGCATGTTGGAACTGAAATAAATTTACACAGATGAATTCATATCTAAAAGCTTATTTGAAGTAGACCGAAAAAAGAACAAATCTATGCTTTAATTTAATTTGGGGCCTCACTTTAACTCGATTATACGAAATACTGTACATCTGTAGTGTGAAATGTGTGTATGTATATATATATATATATATATATATATATATATATAAAGCAAAATTGCCAGCATTATTTGATCTGTACAATCCCTATTTTGATAAAGCGATTGTCTTTGGCCCAAATCACTAATATATATATATATATATATATATATATATATAATATATTCAGGCGTGATAAAGCCTTAGAGATTTGTTTAGGTTCATTATGAACATAAACATTCTTTATGAGTCTAAAAACAAAGTTTCAGCGGTTGAGTGCATAAAACGTTAATAAATCTTGTTCTAATCGCTATAGTTTTCAGAATTAGATACATTTATGTGAAGTATATAATAATATATCACTAGACATACGACAAATCCCACTTCCATTAAAGAACGCAAACATTTCCCCCTTTTTTAAAGGTGGTAACAGAGAAATGCCTAAGAATTATCGGCCAGTAGCTCTCACCTCCCATCTTATAAAGTGTTTGAACGTATAATTAGAGGCAAAACTATCATATTTACTAACGAGAAGAAAAGAATTAATACAACCCAAATGAACATGGCTTCAGGGCTGAAGATCCTACTTATTACAGCTATTAGACCTCCAGAAGAAAATATTGGAAACATTATGTCGAGGACAAAACATAGATATAAATATACTGACTTTGCTGAAGCTTTCGATAAACGTATCCATGGAATTATAGAACACAAACTTAAGAATACAGGAATTACTGGAAAGCTAGGAAGATGAATATTTAATTTTCTGACTCAAAGAATACACAGAGTGGTAGTAAATGGAGTTAAAACTGAAGTCTCAGAAGTCATGAGCTCTGTCGCACAAGGTACAGTATTAGTTCCTTTGCTGTTCATAATAATGATTGCAGACATTTATGCACATATTAATGACGATATTGTATCATGTTTCACAGATGAAAGAAAGATATTCGAGGAAATATTGAACGAGCGGAACATAGAAAAATTACAAAACGACATAGAAACGTTATTCCAGTGGGCAGAAGACAACAGTAGTATAGCCGCAAAAGGTTAGAGTGCAGGAATGTTGCAAGTGATTACGTAATGTTGCAAAGAGGGGTGGGGTTGTTGCAAAGGGGGTGGGGGTGTTCAAAAAAAAAGAAAAAAAAAGAGTACTGGCCTTTGTTGCCAACCGGGGTTGCAAGGGGCATGCAACTTGGAGGTGGAGTTCTCCCCCAAGCTATTCCCCCCAAAGGGCCAGAAAGGAGAGAAAGGAGGAGAGAAAGGAGGAGAGGTGTTCACCTGGCAGGAGCCAAGTGCATATTAAGACTTCAGCCGAGTAGGCGTTATTTTATAGGCTCCTAATCAGCCAGTTAGCTTAGAAGGCGTAAATGGCTTGAGTTGCCAGATAGCGCCATGTATTCAGTTTGTGCTATATATTTAATTCTAATCGAAGACTGAGTTGCCAGATACCATTGTATACATTATTATATACGACTAATCAGCCAGTTGGCTTAGAAGGCGTAAATGGCTAGAGTTGCCAGATACCACTTTTTAGCGATACCATTGTATACATTATTATAGACTCCTAATCATCCAGTTGGCTTAGAAGACGTAATTGGCTTGAGTTGCCAGATACCACTTTTTAGCATTATTATTGCCAGATACCACTTTTTAGCATTGCCAGATACCACTGTATACATTATTATAGACTCCTAATCAGCCAGTTGGCTTAGAAGACGTAAATGGCTTGAGTTGCCAGAAGGCGTAACAATTAGAATTAAGGAAAACAACATTGCATCATTCTTTTTATATAAATATATAGAAAATAAATATAAATTTCAATAATAATTGAGGAATATGCATATAATCATAACAGAACAGGAAATATATACACACAATTATGGAGATATATATAAAATAAATATACATTTCAATAATAATAGAAATATGCATATAATCATAACAGTACAGGAGAAATATCACGCAAAATATATAAATACATTTCAGTAATAATAGAAATATGTATATAATCATAACAGTACAGGAGAAATATCACGCAAAATATATAAATACATTTCACTTTTTTTCAAAATATTAAACTCGCATTTAATCGAGTTTACAATTACATCATTATTGCTCTGCATTACGCAGTATATGCGGCTTAATAATATTTCACCGCTTAAAGTATAGGGAAACCTGTATTCGATATGAAGGGCTTTCATATCGTTCAGTACTATTTTTGTTCCCACTTTACAACCGGTTGGTAAATCATCTTTAAATACGTCTAGAATACAATCAAAAGCACGCACAAAGAGTTCATCGTTAGCTACATTATTAAACACAAGTTTATAAACACGCTTTTCCAATCGAGGGTTTATTTCTACCGACTCGAGCTTTTCAATAGTGAACTCACTCAACATAGCTGCAATTGAAATAATCTTCTAATTCGTTACGACAACTGTGCGTTATATAAAGAAATAGTTCTTCAGGGTGAACGGTGTAGGTGAGCTCAGCCTTGTACCGATCAATTGCTTTGTACCAAAGTTCATGGTATTTCAAAGAGTCTAAACTTTTAAAATAAACGTCCAGCACTAGACCATTCTCACCAGCCCTACACTCGGTAAACCCATCGAGCTGAGCGGTGTATGCGTATTCAAGTACTGTATTAAAATAAAGCATATCCGTAACACGCGCGTCTAATATAGGTTTCAGCTTGCGGAATCCGACGATTTCAAACATTATGTCGAGGATGAAACGGTTTCGCGTAGGAACAAGAGCGTTATTATCAGAAGCATTCTTCCACATCAGCCGTATATCAATGCACGGTTGATCGTTATTTATACACAACGTACATACAACGGCGTATGAGGGTGCGTCACTAATCTGCTCTCTTCTTGTACCTACGTTAGCAGGTATTTTATAACGATCTTCACTCCACTTCTCAACTATCACGAAGATTCTATTCATCTCCTGGACACTTAAATAAACCCGTTTGTTTGTTTGTCTACATTCCGTTTCCAGTACATAGCTAACGGTACCGGATTTACGCCTGAACACGCGCAACGATTTCGTCACGGACACAACGTACGAGGCGTTGAGAATGCTGCTCAAAGGAAGTTCCATCGTATTCGAGGAGGGCACGTCCACTCGGCTCAAGCTCTGAGATAACTATGAGCCGTGTGAGGCACGCAGGTAGGCAGGAACGGTTCGACGGGCGGCTGACTCGATGATACGTGAATGGGGTTGTTCGTATGATCCGCGAGTCGTGCCGAATTGTTGTACATATTTGTTTTTCCGGTACAAGAATTAATTTCATCACTACCAGCCTACGCACCAGACAGTTTACCTCAGGGTAAGAACTAGGCACATTTTATGTTTTACTAAACATCTTCACACTCCGGCGCACTATTTGAGAGGAACATATGCTCATATTTTTCCTTTCTGCCCATCAAACGATACTCGTCTCTAAAGTCTGTTAAAAACTCACGCAGGGAACTAGCCACAACCTCACTACGAACCTCATCATGATATACATTAATATAGTGATAAAAATACTTAAGATTGTCCATGATCACGAGATTCACATTTTCAGTCGTAGGGTATGAGTAATCGACATGGTGTAGCATGACGTAATACCGCTTGTCACACCACCCATCCGCAAGACTCATTATCCATACCTGCTGCTTCTCTTCTGCACGCGTTGTTTCTTTTACTTCACGGTATATGTGAGACTTTATAAAGTTTAGCTCTGCAGCATACTTCAGTACATCGTCTGTGCAACGAAAGCCTTCAACGGTCTCACCAGAACATCCGTAGAGTATTTGTACATCTTGGAACTTCGCACAATCCAATGTGTTTTTAAAAGAGACATAGGAGGGAGGAATAGGAAGTTTTTCGGTATCCACCACATCCTGGCACTTTGCTGAATACCATTTCATAAACGTTGTACAAGCAATATTAAAGGTAGCCATTTGAATACACGTCTGATCTTTTCTTCTGAATAAACGTCTGATCTCTCGGGCTTACTGCAGTCGACTGACCACGCAGGGACTCCCAGATAGTAGCATGACTCATGGTCTTACAGTGGGCGGAGCTTAGAACTTTCACCTGCGCACACACACACACACACACACACACACACACACACACACAAAGGAGAAAGTGAAACGCTAATTGAAACATGATTTATTTAATAAACGAGATATTCAAGTTATATATATTTACAAATACGATTTAATAAACGAGATATTCAAGTTATATATATATTTACAAATACGTGTAATAAATCAATAGATACGATTATATACAAGACAAATATGTGTGAGTTAACAATAGAAGCATCATACGTTATGGTATCCAAAGGGTACGGTATCATAGGCACCAGGTAACTGGTAACGTTTCCTATAGGTGTTACGGCACACCTTCGTACCCCTAAGTTCCTTCACGCCCCCCAGCTTCTGCGCCTGAAAACTGTGGGTGCCTACAATTAGTTGGGGAGTTTGTTCGCCCTCATCATCGTCCAAACATACCAGATCCTTCAACGATTCAAAGTTTACAACCCGCCGATTCGCATGGTTGAGCGTAATGCCCTTTGCCTTCACGATATATTTAATTTCCTCCCCCATCCTGACCCGTACCCCATAAGTTTTATGTCCTTTTGAGACAAAAGAGTCGGCGTATGCGTTGTCCCCATACTCATCCTTGATCTTATCAGTGAGTTCGCCGAGGAACTCCCCAATAGTGGGCATGTATTCACCCTCCCTATCTGTGAATATCACGCTATCTGTATCGGCATACAATACTCTCCGCCCAAGAGAATGCAATAGACCCCAAAGTTTTATACGGGCATAGGCTGTTGTGAAGCTGGCCACAGGTATGTTTGTAACCGTTGAGGTATCTGTGGCCAATTCAGTGTTGTTGTACTTTATTATGTAAGTATTACCTACATTCACGATCTCCATGACCTCTTTATCGGGAGCATTGGCATAATCCCAGACATCACTATAACTTTGTGCCAAATGAATGTTCCCTTTGCCTGTATTCTGCGCAAATTTTCCCCATAGACTGTTTAGACACAACTTTGCACTAAAGCGCTTGCCAGGATTCTTTACAATTTGGGCACGATCAAGTTGTATACCTTCGCGGTCGCGGTAACGTTGAATATAGGCCGACTTTTCATCTTCGGTATCAACTCCTCGCGGATACCCTGATGCCTCAACCTTATCCTTCAAAAATGCGTTTATATATGGTGTGAAGAGGTTGGGTAGCTTCTGAAACCTCCACACCTCATGTATCTTCAGTATTCTATAACCATGGCGTACGGCTAGGGCCAGCTCAGGACTTGTATATACGCCTCTGATCTTACGCTGGTGGGGTATATGGTTACAATCGCCGTTATCCTCTTCCGCGCACTTCACGTACAGGGGAAACATGAGCTTGTCGTCTATAACGACAGGTAAGATTGGCATCCATAAATTGCGTGGGGGGAGTACGTCTACGAAAGAGAGCCGAAAGTAACGATCATTCAAATTTCTTGAAAATTCATTGATGGATGGCAGGTTAGGTCCCACCACTTTCTCAGGAGCGCCCACGGGGTACGGATTGTTCTTCATCACGTATGGGTTCAAAGAACAGAAATCGTAGTAATGGAGCTTCACACCCTCCGTAGGTGGAAAGTATAGTCTGAATGGATTTGTACGTCCTCCAAACAAGCTATCACCACATTTGAGAGGAACCAGCACCATTGAGCGCTTAATCGTGTTTATTTCCTCACGGTACACCTCGTCTGTCTCCATCCGTGCATCATATTCATGCTCCCACAAGACTTTGTGAGTGAACTGTGATCCTATAAGTTGATCGCGGGTGCGGGTCCGTGCAAGACAGTCGGCAGGAGATCTACCGTGGATATCTCCGGCGATTCCGCACCCAGGACGGGGGCATCCATGCAACCAGCAACCGTTAAAGGAGTACACAGTCTTCACACCAGTGACACGGTTTTCACTTAACCCATCAACCCAAAAAACACGTCCATTAATCTTAATGGGTACTTCACCCGTGTTGCGGGCGTGCTTTATGTATACACCTGTCTGTTGCTGTAGGTGTATGAGCCAGTAAATAGCCTTGTGTCCGTAACTGCGGGGGTTGTTTTGGTGAATAATGGCTAAGGTGTCTTTAGGCATGAAGTTATTCTTAAACACCGTAAAACATAATGATGCGATGGTGGTTGCGACTTGCAGCGGATCGCATTTGAAACGGGCTATGTACATCCTTCTAAAGGCCTGGAAACATACTCTAAGCACGCGCACATCATTCACGCAATAACGCTCACATTCATCAGCTATATTATAAGGGTTACTTTCATTAAAACTGTTGTTGTATCGATCAGTCTTCACGTTCATCCATACAGTCAAAATAATGTTTGGGTGGTGGTGGGCCTACGTAGTTTAAAGTCTCGCTGAGGAAAGTGTAATGGAAGTATCCTTTGGAAACTTCAGCTGCTACTCCCATCACCTTGGGTAGCTTTGCTAATTTACAAGGTGTGAATAATAAAGTGTCTTTAAATTGTACATTGCCTCTTATTTGCATCTGTATTAATTTGTTGCCTCTTTTCAATGGATCACCTGTAAATATCTCAGAGGATTCGTGTTCAAGCAACTCCTTATAAAGGAACTGCGTATCAAACTTTGCCCCGTTATGGGCGAGAATATACACAGTCATTTTTTTGAACTTGTCGGCTAACTTGACAATATAGGACACAAATAGTTTCACAGGACTATCGCGGACATTCGTTTTAAAAACGTTTGTCCGTTTACCGCATTTGGGGCACTCGTCATATTCGATACCCATACACTCATCACAGATGGTCTGGCTCACAAGTAAATGTGGAATTACCTCTTTGGTTTCAGCGTTCGTATACGTTTGTATATCGTAGTACACAGTTATACAAGGGTTATTTTTAGGCTTAGCATCTTTCATATAACATACATGCTTTACTCCATCCGCCTTATATTCCTCCTGGCATGTAGGACAGTGAATTACGTCACACTTGTGCTTAAATTTTCCCAAATTATCCATTGTGTGAAACATACCACATTCACAGATTCTCATTTTCCTGCACGTGCCAATTGATTTATGGAAATCAAAACAGCTATTATTGAAAAATGTGCGTCTACACACATCACACTCTCTCTTCTCTGCGTCAACTACACGGCTTTCACATTTGGTGCTTTTACACTGCTCACATACCATGTGACATTCTTTACAATGTCGCACAATATCATCCGCAAACTCGAGGCACCCCTTACACAAATCATGATGTCTCCCATATTTTCGACTTTTGTCATAACTCGCGTAAAGCCACCTTATATTACGGATGGAGGGATACGTTGTCCCTGACAATCCTAAAATAAGTAGGGGTCTTGTACGATCTCTCACACAGCTTTTAAAAACATACACAGTCCTACGACGATCATCCAGCCCAAATACAACTATACGAACATTTATTTCCTGTTCTACCCTTCTCAACTCTTCAGGACCCATATTACAGTCAAATTCAAGTTCACAGTCTACAGCTAGTTTACGGGCACGCTCCACGACCGTAGGCAACCAAATTTTTGTGGCCTGTGTATTTTGTACAGTAAACATACGTGCTAAGAGTACTGCTATAAAGCCGCAACCACGATCGACGTTTATATGCTTTCGGTAAATAATCGGAGAATTGAAGTTAAGAGTATACGGTATGGCACTCTGACCCCCAACACGGAATACACGATCAATATTTACCGTGAAGTTGTCCATATTAAAGGCTATACTACTTTGGGCGGCTTGCATTATACGGCCTAATATATATTCTACATCTTCAGCCGCCAAACGTCTAAATGGCACTATCACCCAATAATCGTCTACAACTCTACATCACCGTCATCTGACCCGAATCCAAAGGACAGACTCGTCCTGACTTCACTCTCGTCGCGGTTCTGAAGAGCAAACTCTACAATACGCTGTACAACCCGGCGTAGCCCGCGCTCAATTCCATTGCTATACATGGCTCTAGGATCGACCCTGACTCTATACCGATTTCTAGTCAAGGCTGGGGTGGGGGCTACGGAGCGCACCAACTCGAACGTTATAACATCCTCAACAGAACGGGGGGCATCTGTGGCGGATGAATTAGGGGATATATTAGCGGAAGGTGCTGCTGGGGGGCCTGTTGCGTAGGAGGTAGAGGGTTGGGGATCTATTATTGTAGACTTAACAGAACGGGGGGCAACTGTGGCGGATGAATAAGGGGATATATTAGCGGGAGGTGCTGCTGGGGGGGTTGTTGCGTAAGAGGTTGAGGGTTGGGTATCTATTACCGCTGCAACAGGCGCGTATTTCGGTCGCTTTATACCTGACGTGGGGTTCTCATACCTCCGCTTTGGACGTGCTAGCGGTATCGCTGGTGAGGGTTCGTTGGCAGGGGAAGAGATCACAACTACACTGTCGTCGAGGTCATCCGTAATGTCAATGATGGGGTGCTCTACCTCATCGTCATTCACGGTTCTGTGGGAGAAGAAAGCAAAATATAAGGAACAGCACTCAAAATTTGTAATATTTTGTAAATGACCCACTTAGGAGTGTGACGTTTTAGAAATGGACTCTGTACAAAAATTCAGATTCACGAGCCCATCCACATGTATTATATCTGGACCTACAGGATGTGGTAAAACTGTGTTTATTCTTAAAATCATTAAAGAAAAGGGAGAGATGTTCTCGAAATTTGTGCATAAAGTTATATGGTGCTATTCGACGTATCAATCAGTGTTCAACGAGTACCAAGATGATATTTTGTTCCACAAAGGCGTATATGACGTTAATTCGTTAAATGGAAATGAACATACAATCATTGTAATTGACGATCTCATGTTGGAGATGGATAAAACGTTTGCCGAGACATTTACAGTATTCTCCCACCATCTTAACATAAGCGTGTTCTTCATCAATCAGAATCTATTTTTCAAAAATAGATACATTCGCGATGTGTCGTTAAATACGCAATATCTAGTCTTATTCGCGCAACGTAGAGATGTATTAAAAATTGGGGTATTAGCCAATCAAATGTTCCCGAATCAGCGTAAGGAGTTTTTGGAAGTTTATAAAGAAGCTACAAGCACGCGTTACGTATATTTGCTTTGCGACCTTCATCCGCGAAACACGTTTAGAGTGCTTCTACGAACGAATATATTTCCAAACGAGCCTGAAACGGTGTATATTCCAGAATGACAGAGACTAAAGAAATACCGTGAATTAATAAAAATCTATCATCGACTGCCCCGGGCAATGCAGCAGATGTTTATTAAAAATATCGACGCCGACTTTTTAAAATGCATCTGTGAAATCTGTCTTAACGTTATAAATTGCAATGTATCAATGAAAACCCATCAGAAGGCTCGCCTACGCCGCTACAAGAACATAATACGTGCACTCGCTCGTAAAAGTCAAACTGTAGCGAAGAAAAAACGAATTATTGTACAAACAGGAGGGTCATTTCTCCCCATCTTATTTTCAGTTTTGGGTCCTTTACTGACTAGATTAATATAATGAAGAAAGTGGTAGTGATTCCCCACGAGGTGTACGCTTCACTGCAAAGGAATCCAGGCACGGATCTAGATCCCCGTAAAAGCAGATTTAAAAGAATGGAAAGCGAATTGCTGGCCCTATTAAACAGTGAAAAAACACCTGATGAGAAAAGAATCTTATACCAAGAAGCTCTGCAGAAATTTCTTCACGAGTACGAAAATTATAAGAGCCCTACAGAGATTCCAGTGGTTATTAGGCACAGCACGGGGGACGATGGACATGGCGACATAGGATCTGAGCCCGACGATACAGCTGACCAACCAAAAAGATTAGCCACACAACATATCGAACATGTATTAAAAAGCACCCTCCCACATACATTGATGAGTAAAGGCTTAAGTCTTTATAATCTATTGAATGAGGATCCAGCCATACAATGGACCGATACAGGCGAGCATTGTAGAAGTGATCAAAGGTACAGGGATCGAATATCGTAGACATTGTCCATGATCTGGTGAGAAAGTGGGATAGGCCATCACCATCAGGATGGAAGCATATTAAAGCAAGACTTCAACAAATAAATGTCCCTAAACGTTGATAGGAAATCTGAACAGGTTAAAAGACTTGGAACATGCAACGCATGTGACACAGTTGAAGGAGCCGTCACCCCCGGCGGTAACACCTTGAAGAGGAGCAAGAAGAGGTTAAACCAACCCTACCCACGTGCCTCTAAAATACGCAAATGGCTAACGTATTAACTAAACGCTATTATGACATTTCTAACCCATCCTCTTACGGCGGCGTAGATAGACTGTACAGAAGTGTTTTACGGAGTAGGAAAAAAGATGTTGAAAGATTTTGAGGGAGCAGGACGCTTATCGCTTCATAAGCCTGTGAGAAAAAGGTTTAAAACAGCCAAGACAACGGCTTCCTCGATTGATTCTATTTGGCAAGCAGATCTAACAGACATGCAAAGATATTCTGTGTATAACGATGGTTACCGCTACATTCTATTCATAATAGACGTATTCTCTAGATATCTGTGGCTAGTTCCTCTGAAAAATAAATCACCTGAAACAGTAGCTAAAGCCACCAAACGCTAATGTTAAAAGAAAACAGGGTTCCTGGCTATTTTTGTACGGATATGGGGAAGGAATTTATAGGCCGTGCTTTTCAGAACATGTTGACAGAGTTTAATATCAGCTATTACACAACCAATTCTATACATAAGGCTTCTTTAGCTGAAAGAGTCAGCGCACCATAAAGGAACGCATGCACCGTTATTTTACTCATAAAAACACATACAGATTTCTAGACATTCTGGAATCATTGCATCATCCTACAACCGCTCACACCATCGCACAATTGGGACAACACCTAACGAAGTTTTAGAAAGAGGTACGCTCCCGAGAAGAGATGGATCACCACCACCACCACACTCTGCGCGCTTCAAAACCAATGATTATGTAAGGCTGTCGCGTTCGGGGAACAAATTCGCAAAGGGTTTTGAGCAAGGATGGACACGCGAGATTTTAAAGTTAGGGCTATGAGACCTAAAGGTGAGATAATGATGTATTACATTGAAGATTTGAATGGGGAAGAAATCTCAGGAGGCTTTTACCGCGAGGAATTGCAGAAAGTTGCGTTTAATTTAGGAAAAAATGTGTTTAAAATTGAGAAAATTTTAGGAAGCAAAGGTTCAGGAAAGAGAAAAATGTACCTGATGAAATGGCTAGGGTACCCAGAAAGATTCAACACCTATATAAAAGCTGATGCAATAATGAAGCTTAAATAGTATGCAACATGGCTCCTAACCATTTCTACGTCACACTCCCGTCCTCCTCGTCCCTGTCTGTACATCTTAACAACACACTAGCCAACTTTGTAACAGAGCTCCACAAGCACATTGAATTGGGTCGTGATTCGTATGAGGTGGGGATATGCGAAATTCAGCTGGACACCATCTTTTTAAATATTGAACATAAAGAAACCGTTTTTACGATTCTTAGAGACATTGACGAGTGTGAAAAAGCTGGGGTAGCTATGGATGAAACTATGCTTATCGCTCGGACTAAGGTTGCACGGTATTACAGTACAGAAGTAAGACTAGGACCGGGTCAATATGGTTCGGCCGAGGATGTTGTGAGAGGCTTAAACGTAAGTTTAAGAAACTCAAACCTTACGAATGATTTAGTATACGAAATCGTAAACAACCCTGCACATACACTAATCCTAAAATCAAAGACTAACAGACGTATTAAAGACCATAGAAAGTTCCAAATTCTAGCCAATGGCCGATATAGCGCAGTCTTCCAAAGAGACACATTTCACGAGACACAGCATGACTTGTCCAGATTAATGTATCAATTGAAGATGGAGAAATTGGCTGAAAGGTCCCCAGACATGTGCTATATTTACAGTAATATAGTGGAGCACCAGTTTGTTGGGGATACCCAGGCGCGCCTGCTGCGCATTGCTCACATCCCCAACCATAGAGGAAGGAGTTTGTGTATTACATATGACAGACCCCATTATGTGAATGTCGCAACTAATTTAATAACCAATATCTCAATATATATAAGAACGATTGAGGGTGAAAACTTCCCATTCGGTAACGGGAGCTTAACAGTGAAGCTACACTTTCGCACTGAGTTATAATGGATAGAAAGCCTTTCACCGTCTATCGAGGGGTGAGATACCAGCGCGGTAGTGGATTTGGATCCATTTTTTTCATCCATCTACGTACGGCTGTTCCTTTGCCGAAGAGGGGGGCCAGATACCTTGGAAGGAAAGCGCTACAATCAGGCCTTAACACTGCAGAAGACATATTGGCCGGGGCTAAACCTAAAGAAGCTCTAAAAAAACATTCAAAGCGTACACGGGACGAAATCATCAAAGATGCAAAGAGAAAAATGTGTGGTGGCGGGAAGAAGAAGAAGAGGGCTCCCCGGAAGAAGAAGGGGTCACGTGGTATTAAACGTAAAAGGCTATCAAAAAAGAAGTGCTGTAAGCGAATGAAACCTATGGTTGACCACTTTTTTGACTGATATAAGCTAAGGACATTGATCTCATGAATCATAGTTTGTTTACCACTTGTCGATAGAGGAGTCACTATTTCGCCATGGCACGCTTCATCCACCCATGTAGTTCACAATGCTGTAAATCGGAGCTGTCCCTTTTTGAGCTACCTCCAACCCAAGTTTCTATTGAGCACAGTGACTTTATTACAATTAACCGTTTAAACACAATTAGTTCCCCGAGTGCAACTATAGAATTCGTGATACCCAGCTCAGGCCCTTACTTTTTTTATCCAAGCTGTGTGCACATGTACGCTAAGCTACGTATAGCCCATTCTGATGGAACGGTCTGCGATGACAAATATGCTGTATACCCTGAAACAAACTTTCTGCACTCCATATTCAACCAGTGTGACGTATATTTAAATCAGACCAACATATCGGCAGGCACGGGGTACTATCATCTACGAGCCTATCTGGAAAATGTCCTCAACTTTTCCAAAGAAGCGAAGGCTACCTTTTTAAGTGCCGAGGGATATTATCAAACTAAAGATGAAAATAGTATACAGGACAAATTTAAAAATTCTAAAAAGAAAATATACGAGTGTTTTGGACGGTTGCACACAGATTTCACTTTCCAGGAGAAGTTGCTTGTCAACGGGGTGGATATGAAAATAAAGCTCACCCGCACGAGTCCTGAGATCTGCTTAAATCTGGATGCTGATCAAAAGGAGGGTACAAAGCCCGTTGTGGTTCACATTATGGACACATACCTCCGCGTACGGCGAGTGAAATTAAGTTCACCAAAACAACTAGAAATTGAGAAAAATTTACTAAACGCTACAGTGAAATATCCTATTAACAGAGTGCAAATCAAACTATATACGGTTCCTGCAGGGTTGGCATCGAAGCAGATAGAAAACATTGCTCTTGGGAAATCTTCCTAAAAGGATATTAATCGGCATGCAGGACCATGCTTCGGTGAATGGAAAATATAAAAAGAGTGCCTTTAAATTCGAGAATTTCGGACTTAAAAATATAACTCTATACGTTAATGGCACTGCTTTGGGTGGAACAATGGGTACGGACTATTCATCAAACGCTGTGTTACCTCTTTGTGCCAGAGCCTATAGTAATCTGACCCATATTGCAGGTGATTGTGATGAGCTTGGTAATGGGGTAACGCAGGAAGAATTCATTGATCAATTTAACCTTTATCCGTTTGACATTACACCTGACTTATCTGCTAGCGTAAATACCCATTTAACCCCACAGCAGAGCGGAAACATCTCAGTGCGGCTGGAATTCGCCAAGCCTATAGACGCTCCTATTAGTGTACTAGTATATCTCGAATCGCAAGCCCTAATAGAAGTAGATAGATTTAGGAGCGTTATCACTGACTTTTAAAATGGATGCTAATACACTTCAGAAAGTAATGGAACGAGTCACACGTTCCAAATTTATCGGCGTGTTTGCGAAGAATGAAACATTGAGTTTGCCAAGTACGCGAGAATGCGGTAGTCTTATTGTGAACACAGATGTCATCGGTAATGAAGGGATTCACTGGATCGCTGTCTATTTTAAAAATAGACAGCGCCTGTACTATTTTGATTCACTTGGTACTCAACCCTGGAGTGACCCTATTATTGTAAAATTTCTCGCTCAGTTACATATTCCCGAAGTTGTATGGAACCCATTTCGTATACAAGGATATTTTAGTAATGTTTGCGGAATGTACTGCGTCTCATTTCTCACGCATATGTCATGTGATAAAGAATTTATAAATTTTTTAAATTTATTTGACCCGTGTCACACTCGCCGAAACGATGAAATGGTATGCAGATACATAAAAATCCGTTTTCCAATTGTACGTACTCGTTGTATAGTATAATGTTTTTGTTCGTATATTTGTAACGGTATATTCTATAGTTGGTTATTGTACTGATTTCTTTCATTTAATAAATTTATGAAAATATATTGTGTCTTCTTACCCTAAAAAGATCGAAAAACACTTACATTATTTCGGTGTGACATTCCTGACTGATCAGTATATCCTCCGTATTCATGACACGAGATTCTTCAAAAGATTGGTAATCGAGGGGACATTATAATAAAGAAATATATCCTAATTATATTTTTAAAAGAGCATTCGGTTTCCACGTTAAACTGTGGGTCTAAGGTGGAGTGAAAACCTTTCCAATTCGGCGAGAAATTACACTAGGGAACAACATTTCTTGAAAATTATTTGGTGTTTCTTATAGAACTTTTGATACTGATTCCAAATATGGTTTCAGAATTTTTCTATCACCCACAGTTTTCGAGAAAATAATATTTCCATTTACTCAGAGTTTCCCGCAGATCTTATAGACAATGCAGGTCCTGTATATGAGCTTTAATTATCTCGATGAAATAGTGAGCAATCGAGGTCTAGTATGAATTGTGCTAAATTTTCACTTCTAACACTAAATATTAAAAATCAAAGATTTAAGCAGTTAAGATGTAGTTATAAGAATATGACACCATACAAATTACACATAAATATAAAATATTTTCATTGTAGAAATAATAATAATGATAATAATAATAAGAATTGTTGTGAAAGGTGGTTTTTGTTCAAGTAGACGAAGAAAGGTTGACTCTCGGTCAGAAAAAGGTCTCTAGGGGGACGATTCGAAATGACCTAGTTTCTGCCTTTCCTCGTGTGCGTGTGTGTGTGTGTGTGTGTGTGTGCACGAGTTGTTTATTCGTTTATTATATATATATATATACGGGTTTGGGGAATGACAATCGTGTGTTTTGATTTTTTCTGTAAATTTTCTTTTCATTTGGAGTGAAGGGAGACTTATCAGGGATTGGGGGAAAGGTCTCTCAACCAGTAGGTGTTCTTCGAAAATATAAAGATGTCATTAGTCGTCCGACCCCGTTATAGCGGATTGTGTTTTGGTTAATTTCAATTGATTAATTGCTTTAGATTTCGTTTTTTTTTCAATTTTCTTCGCAGGGGATTGGGATTGGGGGGAATGAGGCTCGTGTGTTTCGTAAATTTTCATTTCGTTTCGTTTTTCGTGACTTAAATATTTATAATAAAAATTAAGTGTGTAAAAATTATTTATTTAATAAACAGAATTTAATTGGATTCATCTACCGTCATATAAATATATATTGTGGTACACTATTTAAATGGATGATTAATATGTGGTTTTTGCTATCTGCAATACATGGCGCTATCTGGCAACTGAATACATGGCGCTATCTGGCAACTCAGCCAGAATAGAGGTTTATAAAAGACCGAGAGACGACTGACGGAGTCATTACAAGCTCGGCTCCCAGCCGAGCAGGGACCTCTGGTCCTTCTCTTTCTGGCCCTTTGGGAAAACCCCTTAGAGGCCTCTTAGGTTAGGTAAACGAAAATAACTTGGGGGAGAACTCCGCCTCCAAGTTGCATGCCTTGCAATCAAAGGCACCTACTCTCTCTCTCTCTCTCTCTCTCTCCTGCAGGTGTACCCCTCCCCCCTTGGCTCAGCCAACTGACTGATTCAGCCAACTGGCTGATTAGGAGCCTATAAAACAACGCCTACTCGGCTGAAGTCTTAATATGCATTTGGCTCCTGCCAGGTGAACACCTCTCCTCCTTTCTCTCCTTTCTGGCCCTTTGGGGGGAATAGCTTGGGGGAGAACTCCACATCCAAGTTGCATGCCCCTTGCAACTCCGGTTGGCAACAAAGGCCAGTACTCTTTTTTTTTCTTTTTTTTTCTTTTTTCCTTTTTTATTTGCAACACCCCCACTTTGCAACATTACGTAATCACTTGCAACATTCCTGCACTCTAACCTTTTGCGGCTATACTACTGACAACAATATGAAATTCAACGAAGAAAAATTCCAACTTCCAAGATATAGTAATAACGAGGTGCTACAGAATAAAGGGTACAAAACCCTGCGAGCCAAACAGACAACACCAAACCCACAATTCAGGGATCTTGGAGTAATAATCTCGTCGGATGCAGAATTTAGAGAGCACTTAACATCAAAATTACAACTGCTAGTAAAATAATGGTAAACATCTGGAGGAGCTTCCGCAGCAGAAAATCAAACATCATGCTCAAATAATGGAAGAGTCTAGTCCTACCGATAATTGAATATTACTCAGTACTCACATACCCTTACAGAAAACAAGAGTTTGCGAACATTGAAGCCATACAAAGGGATTTTACGTTTAAGATAGAGGAAACGAAAGGTGAAGACTTTTGGTTGTGATTACAATCACTGAAGTTCTACTCTCTGGCAAAAAGACGCCAACGGTACACAATAATTTACATATGGCAAATACTCGAGAGTTTTGTTCCAAACCTTAGAATTGAAATAGATACAAACTGGAATGAGAGAAGAACCAGATTTTATACTGTTCCGGCTGTGGTGGGAGAGGGAGCCATAAAAACAAAGATGGAAAATACCGTCAGAATACGAGACCCAAAGCTTTTGAATGTCTTGCTAAACCAAGTGAGGAACCTCCAGGACACTGACCTGAATAATTTCAAGAACCAACTAGACAAATTCTTGTGCAAAGTCCCTTTACCAGTCATGCGTGGCTGGCTACAAGGGCAGGAGATCTGAAAGCAATACCTTCCTTCACTAAATCCCGCAAATGAGGTGGGATGCTGTAGAGGTTTCGACCGAAGGTCGATCCTGAACCGTCATTCAAACCTTCATAAAATAACATAAAGTAAGTATATATGTACTGTATATTGGGCCGGCCTCAGCTGCGTCAATATGCATATATTGTCTGTAGCGTGAAAAATGAGGTTAGATTATGCAAAACTAATTATTGTATTGTAAAGAATGCCCTCTGGGTTCGACTCTCGGTAGTGTAATTTCACTGGTATGTCTAAGCTAAAGTTGAATAGTGTCCGCCCAGTGACGTACCCAAGGGGGTTCCCAGAAGTCCTGGGACACCCCATTGGAGATGCTGATTTATAGATCTCTATTAAAAAGAATATAAAGAAATGGCGTCCAAAGGCAAGATAAAAATTTAAACAATAATTTTATATATGGCTACATAATAACTGTTGTTATCTGTTTACAGTTTGATTACCTATAGTTTGTCCAATGCAGCTTCCAAATGTGTTTATCTTGTTGAAGCTGTTGGCAATATTGCCTGTGAGAAGCTGCTCAGCTGAAAGATCGTTCTCGGCACTGCAGAAGATCAAGACGAACAACCGCAGCACCGCAGCTTGTAAAGACTATGATTTAATTGCGATAAATGAATCGTGGCTTAGCACTGAAACACGTGACTTTGTAGGGGAGTATCAAATTAAAGGTTATAGACTTTTTGTTAAAAACAGAATAGGTAGGCGAGGAGGCGGTGTTATGTTGTATATAAAAATAATATTGTGAACGTTATAGAAGTAAAGCACTCAATTCCAGAACCGATAGATTCGACTATAGCAGAACTTAAATTGAACGATTTCAAACTTCTTGTTGCGGTTATATATAGGCCCCCAAGTCAAACAGCTGATACGGACGAAGCGTTATATCGTGAACTAAAGAGAATAATCGGTAGTGTGCAGGCTTTAGTTATGGGTAACTTTAAATGCGCCAACGTGAATTACGATACAATGCAGGGAGACGCGGAAGGTAATCGTTTAGTTAATTTTCTCGAGGATAGCTTTCTTATTCAAAAGGTTGGGGAACCTACGAGGTTGGACAGTATTTTAGATTTAGTAATAACTACGGATGATAGGCTAATTACTGATCTTCAAGTAATAGAACCGTTGAGCAATAGCGATCACAATATGGTAGATTTTGTCCTCTCAGTAAGTCAATCGAAACCAACTAACTCGACTAAAATTCCTAGCTTCCAGCACGCAGACTTTAGTAAATTTCGAAATAAATTTTCACACGTCAATTGGGAAAACGTAATGGGGAACTCCAACGCAAAACTAATGTGGGAATCGTTCGTAACGGTATTTAGGACTATAAATGAGGAATGTGTACCGTACAAAATTAAGCGTGCGAAAGTAAACAACAAGCCCTTGTGGTTTACTTCTAGAGTACGAGATATTATAAAGAGTAGAGATAGGGCTTATAGGCAACATAAGTGCGATAAAGACAATTTGTTGTTAAGAAACAACTACATCTCTCTGAGGCGTGAAGCGAAAAGTGTAATAAAAAAGTCCAAGCGCGAATTTGAAATCTCCATAGCTCGTGACGGTAAAGAAAACCCCAAGCGATTCTTTCAAAACGTCAATAATAGAAATCCAGTAAAAAGTGTCTTAGGTCCATTGAAAAATGTAAATGGAGATCTAGTCTCTGAAAACAAGGAAATGGCTACCTTGCTAAACGAATTTTTTACGTCAGTTTTTACTATAGAAGATGTAACGAATATCCCTACGGTCATAGACATAATACCTTTTGATAATGGTAATATTTTGGATAATATTGTCGTTAGTGAAGGGGAAGTAATGCGCTATATTAGATAAAATGAAAACGCGTAAATCACCGGGTCCGGATTCCATATATCCCGTACAACTAAAAGAATTAAAAGATAGCATTGTTGTGCCGCTAACAAAGATTTTTAATGCATCTATTTCTCAGGGGTGCGTACCAGATAATTTCAAGTTAGCAAACGTAACACCCATCTTTAAGAAAGGCGATAAAGGTGCGGCGGGAAATTATAGGCCAATCAGTTTAACGTCTGTTGTAGGTAAGCTACTGGAATCAATAATTAGGGATCGTATAGTCGAACACTTAGAAGTGCATAATCTGGTTAGAAATACGTAGCACGGTTTTAGGCGAAACAAATCTTGCTTAACTAATCTTTTAGAATTTTTCCAAAGCGTGGTTGACGTTTACGATAGACATCGGGCGGTTGATGTAGTGTATTTAGATTTTCAAAAAGCGTTTGACACCGTGCCGCACAAAAGACTCATTGAAAAAACTAAGGCTCATGGAATCAGGGGTGTAGTAATAAATTGGCTAGAAGAGTGGTTGCGAGGCAGGAAACAGAGGGTGGTCGTTGATGGAGCGGAGTCGTGTTGGGCTAATGTAGCGAGTGGCGTTCCTCAGGGTTCTGCATTGGGCCCCTTGCTTTTTCTTATATATATTAACGATTTAGATGTCGGCCTAGTCAGTACAGTTTCAAAGTTTGCGGATGACACGAAGCTGGGTGGTAGGGCCATTAATGACGAAGATAGAGGTAAAATACAGGAAGATCTGAATAAAATCGTTGATTGGTCAGTCACATGGCAAATGAGATTTAACGTGGATAAGTGCAAAATTATGCATATAGGTTCGCGTAACGGTAATTTTGCGTATAGTATGTCAGGGAAAGATTTAACAAGCGTAGAGCAGGAAAAAGATTTAGGAGTTATAGTCACTGGTGAATTAAAAGTAGCGAAACAAAGTACAGCAGCGGTCAATAAGGCGAACAAAGTGTTAGGTTTTATAGCTCGAAATTTTGAGTACAAATCGCGCGATATTATAGTTCCTCTTTATAAATCATTAGTTAGACCCCATTTGGAGTACGCGGTCCAATTTTGGAATCCGCATATGCGCAAAGATATAGACAAAATCGAAAGAGTTCAAAGACGAGCAACTAAGATGATTCCGTCTCTTAGGTCAAAGTCGTACGAGGATAGGCTTAAGGAGTTAAAATTGACTACTCTCGAGACTAGGAGGTTAAGGGGTGATCTAATCCAGGTTTTCAAAATTATGAATGGGTTTGATAACGTAGATAGAGGTAGCTTTTTCGTAATATCTCAATATAATAGGACTAGAAATAACGGGTGTAAGTTGACAAGTAGAAGGTTCGAGACAACAGTTGCGAAAAACTTTTTTACGCATAGAATAGTAAATAGCTGGAATAGTTTGCCGGTAGAAGTAATTAGTAGCACGTCTATAAACATGTTTAAAAATCGATTAGACGCGCATGTTGATAGAAAGGGTATAGTTTAAGGTAGTAAAATTAAGGCTTTGTGGGGATAGATCCCACAGCTCAACACAAGTGTTGTGGGATATAGGGAGGCAGCGTCTTGGGTTAGGGGATACTCTCTGTCCTTACACACCCCATTTAAAGAGATTCCTCTGCCGAGCGGTGCCCCCCATAGTACTGTGAGGTATTGAAAAACTCATGATCTTCACTTGCCCCACAAACACCTTTAAATGGGAGACCCATAATGGGTGCACACACATTTCTACATTACTGTATAGTCTTTACAGCCACACCTACACTTTTCCTCCTAAGTGTATATATTGTAATGTATATGGTTGTAAATTTTGACTTGGTCCGCAATCGATATGGACCGTGACTTGATGGATACCGTAATGAAATTGACTGGATTCTTTGGATCTGATATATTTGCATGTCCGTTATAAATAGATATAGAGTCTAACATTTGTGGACAGTAGTCTATTATGACTTGATCCTCTGGATCCAGAGATTCTATCTTTAGTTTTAAATCGATAATTAATTAGTTTTAAATTGATAATTATTTAGTTTCGTAAAAATTGGTCGTTGCCAATTTACCGGCAGTTTTTACATAAATTTCTTATGTTCTTGTGGTTCGGAACCCACGTAAAATTGTAGGTCCCCTCCGCCACCAAGGAGGACATACATAATACACGATTACGAACACAGTTAGGTAGACCAGCCATGAGTGGATCCTAGGGTCTTTGTTGGTCTGAAACATTATAACATTATTATAACATTATGGGAGAAGGTCCGTTGAATGGCATCTCCCGTGTAATTAAAGTATTTGCACAAAAAAATAGACGGCTAAATCTCGTCTAAAATGACCTTTAGCCGTATCATTAGGGTGTGTCAATTTTAGTAAAGTCAACAATTCAAAAAACTACTAGTGACCAAATGATGCATTTGTATGTGCTAAATCGAAATATGGCTTTAAAATCCAGATTTGACCACTCCGAGCCATTTATATTTGAAGTTGAAGTTTACGAAAAATCAGCAATTTTTGCAAGTATTTTTTATATTGTATATAACTACATTTTACATACATTACATACAATGAAAGATGTATTGATTGTATTTCAATATTAAAACTTAGAAATATAGATAGGTTTCTTGAACTTTGCCAAGGATGCCATTTCTACCTTGCTCTTGTTCCTAGACATGAGCTCCCTACTGGCCACCTGGCCACTGATGTACGCCTCCCTCCTCTCTTGAGAGTAAACATGTTGTGCTGCTTCAGTTTCATCCTTACACACCTCTCTACTGACTGTGTGTGTGAGGGTCACGCAGGAACTTCCATTGGTCTATCCAGAAACTCCTTGATTGCAGCAGTGGTGAGGGAGCAGGTCAGAGGAAGGTCAGTCACGCCAGAGTTCCAGTCAATAAGCTCCGAGAATTTGGTGGCATCTGGATTGATGTCAGGAGTCTTCCTGGGTCTGACACTGCAGTCTCCTACTTGTGTGTCCTCAGCTCCTTCACCTCTGATTTCCAGTAATTTAGGGTGTGTCAATTTTAGTAAAGTTAACAATTCAAATACTACTAATGCTCAAATGATGTCATATTATCTAGCAAACTTAGAAATATCTTTAGTGTTTAAAAAAGCCATTTACCTACTTATATTTGACCATAAAGGTTTGAAATATAACCTAAATATGACTGTAGCATCGTATATCAATATGCCATTGATATGTGTGGTCAACTTTGGTTATTTTTGGTGTGCAGTATGGTTTCTAAATTTCACATAGTCACAAATGCTGGAGTTTTGATTGTGAATGCATGAGTGGAAGAGGCAAGGAGGATAGAGAAGGACGAAGACTTCATACCAGACTGAGTCTGGTATGAAGTCTTCGTCCTCCTTCGTCCTGGTCAAATATAAGTAGGTAAATGGCTTTTTTAAACAACACTAAAGATATTTCTAAGTTTCTAGATATATGACATCATTTGAGCATTTGTAGTTTTTGAATTGTTGACTGTACTAAAATTGACACACCCTAAATTACTGGAAATCAAAGGTGAAGGAGATGAGGACACACAGGTAGGAGACTGCAGTGTCAGACCCAGGAAGACTCCTGACATCAACCCAGATGCCACTAAACTCTCGACGCTTATTGACTGGAACTCTGGCGTGACTCCCTCACCACTGCTGCAATCAAGGAGTTTCTGGATAGACCAATGGAAGTTCCTGCATGGCCCTCACACACACACACACAGTCAGTAGAGAGGTGTGTAAGGATGACAACTGAAGCAGCAAAACATGTTTACTCACAAGATAGGAGGTAGGCGTACATCAGTGGCCAGGTGGCCAGTAGGGAGCTCATGTCCAGGAAGAAGAGCAAGGCAGACATGGCATCCTTGGCAAAGTTCAAGAAACATATCTATATTTCTAAGTTTTAATAATGAAATACAATCAAAATGTCTTTAATTGTATGTATATAAAATGTAGTTATATATGGCATCCTTGGCAAAGGTCAAGAAACCTATCTACATATATTTCTAAGTTTTAATATTGAAATACAATCAAAATGTCTTTCATTGTATGTAATGTATGTAAAATGTAGTTATATACAATAAAAAAAATACTTGCAAAAATTGCTGATTTTTCGTAAACTTCAACTTCAAATATAAGTAGGTAGGAGTGGTCAAATCTGGATTTTAAAGCCATATTTAGATTTAGCACATAAAAATGCATCATTTGGTCACTAGTAGTTTTTTGAATTGTTGACTTTACTAAAATTGACACACCCTACCGTATCATGTGGAATATCCAGTTGCCCGCATATGTAATGTTCCTCGCCTCACAAGCGACTCCGTACATGTGGCAACGCCGCAGTGTTAGTCAAGGTACCCTAACTGGGGGAAGGTGGGGTGGAAGGGGGACAACCGAGTCCAACAACATATAACACAGACATATAAGAGGATACTTCAATAAGTATCCGCACTTTTTATTTTAGTGATAATATAGTATATAAAATATATACTCGTAACAACGAGCCAAACTGAGATCTATAGGCCTATTTAGGCTAGCAACAGTATAGGCTTATTTAGGCTACTCGTAGCTGTCACATATCGTACGAGTAGTAAGCATGGCTGCGCCGCTTTCAATTTGTACTTTGGAAGAACAGAGAACCGTGGTTCGTCTTTTGTGGGCAGAAGGTGTCAAAGGAGCTGAAATTCACACGCGTTTATGTGTTCAGTATGTGAATAATGCGTTACCATGGCGAAGTGTGTACGAGTGGATTCAAATATTCAAGGAAGGTCGGACATGTGTGACAGATGCTGAGCGCTCAGGACGAACGTCAACATCAACCAGTGGTGACAAGCAGGAATAAGCCAGAGCCATGATTTTCGATGACAGAAGATTAACAATAAAAGAAATTCCATGTTCATTAGACATCAGTCAAGGGTCAGCCTATTCGATAGTTCATGACATTCTTGGCTTTCACAAGGTTTGTGCAAGATGGGTGCCCAAACAGGTGACAGAAGAGCACAAGTGTAATCGTATGGACGTCTGCTCTCGTCTTTTGGCGCGGTATCATAATGAAGGTGAGAACTTTTTGGAGCGTCTTATCACTGGAGATGAAACCTGGATCCATCACTACGAACCAGAAAGCAAACGACAGAGCATGCAATGGAAGCATCCAACATCTCCCGTTGCAAGGAAGTTCAAAGCACAGCCGTCAGCAGGTAAAGTTATGCTAACACTCTTTTGGGATACACGAGACCCTATCCTTGAACATTATCTAGAGCGTGGAACTACAGTAACAAGTGCATCATATTCTGACATGCTTCGGAATGAGTTAAAGCAAGCAATTCGCACAAAACGGAGAGGGAGATTGTCGGAAGGTGTTATTCTGTTACACGACAATGCGCACCCTCATATCGCTGCACAGACTAGAAAATGACTTCAAGAACTTAAATTTGAAGTTCTTGACCATCCAGCCTACAGTTCAGACCTGGCCCCTTCGGATTTTTACCTGTTTGGACCACTAAAAGACGCTTTGAGGGGTCAGCGATTCCAAGGCGATGATGACCTGAAGGAGGCGGTGCATGACTGGCTACGCACACAGCCAAAAACATTCTTTTGTGATGGCATTAGGGAGCGTGTAGATCGCTGGACTAAGCGTAATGAGAAACAGGGAGACTATGTTGAGAAGTGATGCGTTTATAATCTATCAGATGTGAAAATAAGATTGTGAAAATAAAAAGTGCGGATACTTATTGAATTACCCTTGTATATCTAAAGGACAATTGAATGTGCAGTCATTGACATACAGGTAATTATAATATAATATCTCTGTTCATAAAGATAAACAATTAATATGATCGTGAACAGCGTTGAATTACATGTAGTTTATTAGTCTTATACAGTAATAAGGTTCCATTATGATTACTGCAAATCTATATGAACAGCAACTACAATAGAACTTTTTATATACTAGTGAATGAAAAATGTTCGCCTGCAAGAAATTTTCGCGTTTTTCGCGTAGGCTATAGTTTACGCGAAAATATCCAGCAGGCGAAAATTTGACAATTTAAACGAATCTTTGGAAGATAGTAAGAAAATAAAACTTAGATCATTAAAATACTTTACTTGAAAAGTAAATTCAGTATACTGTAATGAAACATTGTAAAATAAAAGCAGTAAAAACATTTTAAATTATACTGTCTTATTACTGTATAACAAGAATGTCATGAATGCCGCTAATTTCCCAACCCTTCCGGATGGTCTCCCTCATTTTGTGTAGGTTAATCCCATGTAGAGACAATCCATTTAGCATAAATAGGTTTCAGTGTGGAGAGATTCATTTACGTTCAGTGCTGCTGAAATTTTATCCGCATACTAAGAGGTAAAACTTGCCTTGATATACGACCTCAACCTCGACCAATCACAGTCCAGATAAATGTCGTCATTCATGACGTCATTTTAATCTGTAAGATTATAACTAGCAACTGTTGAACGCGAAATTATAATGCCGCGAACTCGTCCAAGGATATGAAAGAGCGAAAATTTGCTGCCACAAAATTAACCTGGTTTACAGTATATATACTTATTAACGCACACAATATTATACTACTGTTTGTTGTTTGTGAAATGACGTTGATGGGCCAAACCGAGATGTTGACAGGGTTACTGGCATGATCTATGCTAATACCATATTTCTACACCGCATGACGAACACCGATTCTGAAAATGAATCCAGCTCAAGATAAAATTGCACAGCGAAGTCGGATAATTGGTATGCGGGAAGCAGGCCTCTCTGTAGCTGACATAGCCATGGAACTGGGAAATTCGAAGCCTGCTGTTCGACGCTGGGCGCAGAGTTGGCAGGACACTGGGAATCTGCTAGATCGCCTTAAGTGTCTGGCACCAAGCAAGACCACCCTAGAAGAAGACCGGAAAGTAATTAACGAAGTGCAGAACGATCCTCTCAAGAACGCAGTCGACATCCGGGAGACAATACATATGGGCGTGTCAGTGGACACCGTAAGGAGACGGTTGCATGAAGCAGGATATCACCACCGTACTCCTGCCAAAAAAGAGAGGATCGAGGAACGACATCGTCAGGCCAGGCTCTCGTTTGCTCGCCAGCATATAAATGATAATCTCGCATATTGGAGCAGAGTTATCTTCTCTGACGAGACGTTTGCGTCTACCACTCACTGCCGTTTCCGATGTTGGCGACACGACAACACAAGATATACCCGCCAAAATATTTACGAAGTGGCACGGAGTGTGCATGTGACGGCGAATGTGTGGGGATGGATGCACCTGCAAAGACTAGGAGAGGCTTACGACAGATCAATATATAGAGATCATGGAGGAGGTGATGCCTTCTGTTGCCGCATATGACTTGCCCTATCATGAGAAGATTATCTTTATGCAGGTATGTTGTATTTGTGTGTTATAGATTTATGTATTACACGCATTTCTATGTCCGGTTTCCACATTTGTATGGGACGAATAATGGTCATAAAATTGTTCTTTAACTCTTTCAGTACTATGACAACACTTTAGGATTTTATTCTGGATAACTGCAGACTGTATTATTTGTATAACGGCGCATAATTACATTTAGCTGAGAGAAACCCCTAATACATAGGGGTTAAAACCTATCTCGAATAGTGGGTTACTGATGAAGCGTATGGATGAGATATAATTCTACTTTTAATATTTAAAATCAATTTGCAGGACAAATCTTCCATCCACACGGCCAGGATTGTTAGAAGGTGATTCGAGGAGCAGCGAAATCTAGAACTACTGGACTGGCCTAGTAAGGGGTGTGACCTCAACTCCATTGAGAACATGTGGGGTAATGTGGTGAACTCGTGGGAGCCTGGGCAAGAGCGGACCAGCCGCCAGCTGCTGGATCACACTATGTCTGAGTGGGAGATATTCCGAAGGAACCCACACATCATACATCACCATGTTGCATCTATGCCACACAGATTACAAGATGTAATAGACAATAATGGGGGATGGACCAAATAGTAACTATGAACCGGATATAGCTGTGCCATTTATGTTAATCTATGGCAAATTGTGAGCATTTTGTATGACTTTATCATTTTGTATGATAAACTATTTAGTAAAACATTCTCAACCATTGCATATTTGTTGTAATAAAGAATTGGTGTTTTTTATTGTGTATATACAGTATATTCCTTGTTCAGATCAAATAATATCTCCACATTGAAAATGCAACAGGAAATCTGGAAAACATTAATGGGTTTATCTGTCCATCGTGATTAAATCATTATCTCTCCAAATTGATAATACAAATACAATCTGGAAAACACCATTAATATAATAGGCATCAGCCACAAACCGGTGGTGATATCCTGCTTCATGCAACCATCACCTTACGGTTTCCACTGATCCACCCATATGTGGTCTCTCCTGGACGGCGACAGCAAATAACCATGTCAACACCACCGTTTGGCACATTAGGGCATATCATACTTCTCCGAATCCGAATTTCATTCTGGCTAATATGTATTTTTATGTAAAATTTAATTCTAAGAAGGGGTTTCTTTTCTGCAACTTTTCCCAAAAATCAAGTTATCATGTTCAAAATTGCGATTTTCTGTTCTATGTTGAAATATCGAATATTTAATTGAACACAACCTCATATTTTTAACCCTTTGTCGTAATTTGCTGCCATTTAGACACATTAACTTTGCTTAACTCTTACACAGGTTTAATACATACATACATAAGAAAAAAAATCTACTCCATTTGAATCTTTGTAACCATCTGGACGCAGAAGGCCTCAATGCTGAGGCTACTGAAGCTCCTATGGACGTTCCCGCTGAAGTACCTGCCGAAACTCCAACTTCTGCTACACGAAACTACATAAAGATCCAAGGGACAGCTTCAGCAGCTTTGAGGTACAGGGTGACAAATGTTCCGGCAGCTGCAGTTGCCACTGGCTTCCTGAACGACCTCATCAAGGCCAGTCTGGAGGGCCAAGGAGGAAGTAATGGCCTCATCAGTTGAAGCTGTCACGCAGAGGTCAGAGGAGGAGAAGATCTCTGGGATATTCTTTGATGGCAAGCAGGATAGGAACAAAAAGGTGTTGAAATATGACGAAGTGACAGGGAGATTTCATCCTGGCAAATTGATCGAGGAGCATTACACTATCACGTGGAAGCCTCATGGAAAGGACCTCTTCCATTTCACTCCAGAGGAACCTGAGGAAGGAGAAAAGCCTGCTCATAAGATCGCTCAGGGCCTGCATGAGTGGCTTCTGGATCACGGAGCTGACGAAAGCCTTGTAATGATTGGAGGAGACTCTACCAACACGGGGTGGTCTGGAGGCGCCATAGTCCTATTGGAGAAGATGCTGGGTCGCAAGTGCCACTGGATGATCTGTCAGCTCCATGTGAACGAGCTCCCCAAGGCACTTAATCATCAAGCTGGACGGCCCTGTAACTCCCCGGTCAGGCTTCAGCGGGCCTATTGGAAAACTTCTTGAGAAAATGAATGAACTTGAGGTCAACTTCAACTTCAAACCAGTGAAAGGAACTGAAGATATCATAGAGCTGCCAGTAGAGATAGTCAAATCTCTCTCCACAGACCAGCACAACTGCTATCTTCTGATCAAAGCCATCAAGTCTGGAAGTCTCAGTCCACAGTTGGCTGGTCTCAAGTGCGGACCTCTGAACCAATGCAGGTGGCTCACTACTGCACAGGCCATCTTGCTGTTGTGGATGAGGGAGCACGGACTGAAGGGAGAGGTGTTGAAGAGGCTCGAGGTCCTCGTGAAGTTCTGCCTTAACTTCTACTTCAAAATGTACTACGACATCAAAGTGAAGCACCACCTCAAATTTGGTCCTGCACACGTTTTTCCAAGCCTGAGGCCGCTGAGGAACCAGACTACCGAGGTAGTCTTTGTCTGCTGTCATTTTAATCAACTAAGGGGTTGTATAACTTTTACTTGTATAGCGGAGAAAAATAGCCACTATTTCATCTAAGAAGCCAATTTTAAAACACATTCACTCGTTACTACACGCGGCCCGCAGGGTAGCTCGAGGGGTACTGGACACTGGTGAGTGGCGATTGGTGTTAATTACGTAATTATCCTGCTTAGTGCCTGTCACACAAAAGAAAGTGTCGTACGCATGACGCATTTTATTGTCAATTCAATTTTTCCGTTTTTTTTCATATTTTTTGGTGAAAAAAAAAATTTTGTGTTATGAATTTTGTCTTTTATGATAAATAAAATGAAAAACAAAATTGTCTCGCGAGCCGCAGTTAACAACCTCGAGAGCCGCATGGGGTACTTTGACTATCGCTGCGGCGTTGCCACATGTACGGAGTCGACTGTGAGGCGAGGAACATTACATATGCGGGAAACTGTGCCCACTGTGGTGATGGATATTGTAATAAAACAGTTTTGGTTTTGTATCATATTGTGTTTGCTTGACCCCCTTTTCTGAAATCCTGGGTACTGTAAAGTGACAGTTCGCCCCCTCCCTTATTTCATCGCCCTTTCTCTCACCCCTTTTTGAGAGCTGAAAATTTCGATTTTTCCTCTTTTCTCCTCTTTTACCTCACCCCCACACCTATTCCCCCCACTTTTTCCTCGTTTCCCCTCTGGATCATTTTGAAAACATACTACTAAATCAGAGTCGCGGGGGTCCTCAAGCAGGGTCGCGAATGGTCACTATATTCACTCTTTCTTAATTGAATTTATATTTATATACATATTTAAATTTTTTTCAAAAGCCTGACGGTCGGGAGGTCCTATTTAGTTTTGATTTACTAACAATGCACTCTTGAAGTCCTTTATTATTTACAGAATACATTTAAACTCATTTATAATTTATACTCTTAATTTTAAAGTAGACAGAAAGGAGAGATTTAGAGTGTAGGCCATATATACTTTGTTCCTCTCGCCCGAAACACACTCTTCAGAGTGCTACATTCAAATTAAGATAATAGGAGGATAACTCTTCGTACATTTGTGTTACCAGCATTCCGATTTTTAAAGTTATAGTTAGTTATAGTTTAGTTATAGTTAAATTAAAGCCATTTACGGTAATGAGATTGTAGAAGTAGTTAGCATTATTATTAGCTTTTATTTTAACGAGATCGATGTTTAAATCTCCTGCAGTGATGCATTATTTTTTATATGATTAAAAGTTAAAGTTGTATCTATGCTCGCAATAAACGTTGACAATTACCATTTGGTGGTCGGAAGATGACTAATATCGAATAGGAAATATTATTTATATACACCTCAACTACAAGGGTTTTAGAATGATAAATTATGCCTGTCAATTGCTCAATACTTTTATTTTTATAATTAGTGTCTATATAAATACTTATACCGCCTCCTCTGTTTTTATTTATGCATATGTGGTGGCTCGTGTAGCCCAGTATATTAAAAAATGGCTTATTATTATCATTTAACCAGGTCTATGTCAATATAATACAGGTGAATTTATATTGCAACAATTTTAGGTTGGCCGTCAAGTCATCAAAGTGATTTGGAGGGCTTTTGATATTTAAGTTTAAAATAGATATGTTTCCATAACCGTGTCGCTCGTTTAAGAACGTATCCACTGTCACATAGTTGCTATTTATTTTATTTTGAGACTCAATGATTTCATTCACAGATCTAATAGTACGCAAAATGTTAATCATAGAGTTAAGAAAAGAGATAAAAAATTAAAAAATAATAATATACAGCACAAATACGGACATATATATAAACCTCATCTTCTTTTCCTCAGTGAAACTCAGGTGTCTGGGAGGACTGACAGCAACCACTTTTCTGTACCCTCTTGCTTTCTCTATACTCAATTTCACTCTAAAGGTGCATGTTGCGTACATGTACGCAATGACCTAACTTGTTCTCGTATTCCCGAACTCGAATCTTCCGAATTTTATTTCCTTTGGTTACGGCTTACATGCCAATCTCAAACTAAATACATTTCTGCTGTTTACCTTTCTCCTAAATCTAGTGACTCTCCAAAATTATTTGACTACCTAATTTCGAAAGTGGAATACATTCTATTCCGCTCTGACTTTGCGGAGAGCGGGATAGAATAAGATAGGCCCAACATTCTGGATTTATTTCTTACCTCTCATCCTTCTTACTCTGTGAAACTTTTTTCTCCGTTGGGCTCCTCCGACCACAATCTTATATCTGTTTCCTGTTCTATCGCTCCAATTCAGCCTTTGGATCCTGCCACGAGGAGGATTACTGTTATCTATCTGTGGCCGGGGCCCTTCCGAGTGTGCTACGCGCATCACGGAGGTGATTCTCTCAGGTATGGAGGCGTACATTCCATATTCAATACCTACTACTAATGCAAAAAAATCTTTGGTTTAAATTTACTTGTTCTGGTGCTATCTGTAACAAAGAGGAGACTTTCAGAAGGTACCGTCGCCATCCAACCCCTGATTCTCACTTAGCTAATATTTCTGCCCGGAATCGTGCAAAATCTGTCCTTCGACTCACCAAAAATTACTTTATCTGACAAAAATATGAAAACCTATCCAGTTCTAATTTTTCTCGTTCGTTCTAGCATGGAGCTAAGAACCTCTTCAACAACTTTACATCCTCTTCTTTCCCTCCTTTATCCATTCTGATGGCTCAGATGCCGTCTCTTCTCCTGACAAAACTGAACTCTTCGCTCAAACTTTCGCTTCAAACTCAACCATGGACGATTCCGGTGCTGTTCCTCTATCTCCTCCCGCCTCTGCCTTTATTATGTCTGGAATTAGAATCTTTTCCAAAGATGTTTTTGCTGCCCTATCTTGGCTCAAATCTATGCAGGCGTACGGTCCTGATGGTGTTCCTCCGGTTGTTCTTAAGAACTGTGATTCACTGTTGACAACCTGCCTAGGCAAACTCTTTTGTCTTTCTCTCTTATCTGGTACTTTTCCTTTCTGCTGGAAGTTCGCTTTCATACAGTCTGTCTCAAAGAAGGGTGACCACTCTCAACCCTTCAACTAGAATCCGACTGCTTTAATTTCTTGCCGTTCTAATCCTTTTGAATCTATCCTTAATAGGAAGATTCTTAAAAACATTTCTCACACACTTCTTTCAGATCGTCGGTATGGTTCCGCAAAGGAGGCCTCACTGGCGATCTCCTTGCATATCTCTGTGACTCTTGGTCAGTCTCCTTTCGTGATTTTGGTGAAACGTTTGCTATTGCGCTAGACATAGCAAAAGCTTTTGATAGAGTCTGGCACAAATCTTTAATTTCCAAACTGCTCTCCTTCGGTTTCTATCCTTCTATTTGTGACTTCATCTCTAATTTCCTTTCTGGCTGATCTATAGCTGCGGCTGTAGATGAGCCACTGTCGTTTTTCTAAAGCTATCAACAGTGGTGTTCCTCAAGGTTCAGTCCTGTCTCACACTCTTTTCCTTTTATTTATTAATGATCTTTTAGTTCGCACTTCCTGTCCTATTCACTCTCATGCCGATGATTTCACTCTTCACTTCTCCACCCGCTTCCCAAAGCGTCCCTCTCAACAGTCACTCTATGATTCGCGTAGTACGGTTATGGAGCACTTGACCTCTGATCTTTCTGCTATCTCTGATTGAGGCAGAGAAAACCTTGTGGCTTTCAATGCCTCAAAAACTCAGTTGCTCCATCTGTCTACTCGTCATAATCTTCCACATGACTATCCCCTTACCTTCAACAACATACAACTCAATCCTTCCTCTTCTCTTAATATTCTTGGAGTTTCCTTTTGTCGTGATCTTTCTTGGAAAGATCACATATATTCTTATAGTGGCCTACGGATCACCAATTTGATGTGGCCAAGAAAGTAGGCTTACTATAATTTATGAAGTAAATTTAAATGAAGAATTAGGGGTCACCAGCTTGGGGATTATAGCCAAAACAAACAATATTTAATAAGGAGAGAGAAATTACTTTGTTGTTTTGTGTTTAATTAGGAAAATAAATGAATTATTTCTTCAAAGTGATTAACAATTCTATAACGGTATTTGTACTATGTTAAAGATGACTGATTATTAGCAATAAGAAATGGTTATACAGGCTAATTCTTAAGTAAATACACAAATTCAGGTAGGCTAATGAGATATGCAGAGGTGAACACAGAATAGTAATTAAGCCAATAATAACTGAAATAATGAAATTACGGTATAGTATAGTAAATGGATTAGGTTAGTAAAAATGAAATTTATAAAGGAGCAAATAACAATCGGATACAAAATAAGTAAGTTATATGAATGAACACAATAATAAGGTGTTACAAAACTACAGTATTGGTACAACACTTGAATCGGCCTACTGCAGTCTTAACGGGAGAGTTAGTTTGAACGGTATTGAGGACACTTTTTAGGGCCTACGCGATTATGCAGAGTTTGTAGACTTTTCAGCTTTGAATCTTGAATAGTCTAGCACGACGTAACAAAACACTGTAGGCCGACCGGGGGCCTACGAGAGGCTTACCGACCTGCGATTTCGACGGAGATAACTATGAAGGATGAAGAAGCCTATGGTAAGGTTTACAGTCCATTAGACGTCGATAACTCTGAAGACTGACGAGGTCCTATTTGAAGGTTCACCGTACTGCATTTCGACGGAGATGGTCTGAGGACGTATAGACTTACCGGTAGGAGGATGTGTTAAGGGCCCGTTGATAGACTTGTTGAAAGGGCGCCGACCGAATTGTGGTGAAGGATGAGTGACGCCAGGGCCAGAAGAATGACGCCGTTAGAGTGATGTTTGCTTCCGGCGGGATGACATTGTAGGTCGCCTCAAGTGGTGATTCGTTTCATGTATTGCTGAGGTCGAACGGCGCTACGTGAAAGAGTAGATTCACGAGGAGGAGTAACGAACAGAGTGAGGGCGATTTTCAGTGAACTCTGGCTTATATAGGCTCGTAAGACGCTACCTTTTCGCGGGCCGTTTTGGGAAAAAAAAAAGCATCCTTTTGTTTCTCTCTCCTTGAAAACCACGTGTGTTTTTCGATTTGACCGGGTGGAATCAAAGGCTTTTCGCCTCATCAATTCCCCGCCTCTTACTGATTGTCTTTAATCCCTCTCTCTTCGCCTCAATGTTGCCTCACTCTTTCTTTACTATTGCCATTATAACGGACATTGCTCTCCTGAACTCTCTAACTGCATGCCTCCTCCTTTAAGGAAAGCATGCTGCACCAGACTTTCGACACTTTCTTAATCCTTTTCTATCCAACTCTCTAACGCAAGGGTTAATTGGTACTTTCAATCTTTCATCTACTCAACCGGTCAACTCTGGAACACTCTTCCTCAATCCATCTTTCCCCCTGCCTATGACCTCCAATCTTTCAAACGCAGTGTTTAGACAACTTGAAAACCCTGGAACTTCATTTTAGCTCCGTTCTTTTTCTATCGTACATACCTTTCAACCTTTCAAATGTTCCGTGCGATGATTCCTCATTTCACGAAGGTCAAGCTTGTCTCCCCTCCTCTCGAGTTCGCCTGGTGAAGTTGAGAGTTGGTTTCTTGTACTCTCCACCTCACATAGTGGTCCTGCTGCCGAATGTGTTTTTTGTTTCCCTATAGCTTGTGTAATATCATTTGTTGTAAAGTCGAAGTCCGTTATACTTTCCCCTTGCGGTTCTTCAAAGAACGCGTTTCTATCGCACATCAGTTTGTCGGTTTTGGGGATACTGAGAGATGATTCGTACTGAGCTCTTAATATTTCAGATACTTTTGTAAGATCATCAGATAAAGCACTGGCTTCATTTTCCAAAGGTCCGAGAGTCGCATGGTTTTTCGACTTCCTTTTTGCAAAATTATAGAAGTACTTTGAGTTAACCTTTATCGTTTCTATAGCGTCGTCGTCTTCTTTTTCTGTGCTTCTCAGTTAGGTCCTGTATGACGCAATCTATATTCTGCAGTTTATCATTTAATATTTGAATGTTGTTTTCGTTGCAGTTTCTTAATTTTACAGTCTCACTCTTTTTCTCTTGATGAAACATGACCTCTTTTGTCTCTCGAACCTGCTTCTCTTTCCTATTTGTTGCATTTTTGGGACATGTCCTTCCTCAATTTCCATTGTCTTTTCCTCTAAGGTCATTAGCATCTCTTTCGTTGTCTTCGCCTTGAAGATGGTTTTCCAATCTATTGCTTCCATGCTGGATACAACACCTTCCCAGTTTATAGCTTTAGACTGAAAATTTAAAATTTTTAATTTACTTTTTTTTATAGTGCGTGTTCTTTCCTTTCTTGTTGCTTTTATACTGGTTGTTATTACAATAATGTTATGATCAGATATTATAGTTGGGGATATTTCTGTTATCAATTAGGTTGCTGTTGTTTGTGAATACCAAATCTAGGTACCTAGTTGTTTTCTTGTGTTTTCTGTTTTTTCTTGTGTTGACATAAATTTAGTGGCTAGAGCTAGGAGCATTGCCTGCTCCTGGTCTTCCCGTGTGTCCCCCTTGTCTTGATGTATACGTATATTTTTCCCATGATTTTATATTTCCTGAATGGAAAATTAAAATCAGCACAGAGAAAAATAGTTGGGGTTGGAGAGTGCAGATCTTTTATCCAGTTTCTGACCTTTGTAATGGAATCTGAGAATTTGCAAGTTGGCATGTTTGGAGGGGTCTAGGACAACTGGCCGCGGCCAACTAGCCGCAGCCCAACTCACCACGGCCAACTCGCCGTAGCCAACCGGCCGCAGATATAGGGAATAAGACAACTCGCCGCGGCCAACTCGCCGTGATATAGAAATTTTTTTTTTTTTTTTGAAAATTGTGTGTAATAAAACAAGTGTGTTAAAATTGCTTTATGAAAGTACTTTATTGGAGTAAAAAAAATAAAATAAGGATAAAAATGCAAATATCTATGAAAAGTTATGGGCAATTCCCATAAGGTATTCAACAAAATTTCGACTGTCAAATTTACTGACAACTGATTTTATCCTTGCATCTGCTTCTCTGAATTTTTTTAACTTGACTGGAGGATTTTGCCCTGCAATCAGCTGCTCGTAATATAGATCTCTTCCTCGTTGAACTTTTTCCAAACCATCAATAAATTTCCAAATCGTAGGATGTTGCATTCCAAGTTCATTTTGCAGTCTTCGGTGCGCAGCTTCTGCGTGATTGTTAGTCCTGTCTTCGTCATTCAAGCAGCGTTGATAAACATTCCACATTTCCTGTGGAAAAAGTGGAAGACGTCTGCCATTACCCCTTCTGTTCCTTCTGCCAACATAGTTGTCTTCAAACCAATCGAGAAGTAGTTGAAGTTCATTTGGAAGCTCATCAGCAAGACTTTCAATTGCTTCAGTCATATATTCGGTTGGAACAAATGCAAGCGCACTGATCATTTTAGCTTGCAAAGCAAAATTTGCGTCGTTCTTATATTGCCGAGAAAGTCCAAAAGATGTCAGTTTCTTGTACAAGTTTTGCGTAAGATGAAAAAAGCATCCCCTAATTTCAGCATTTGGGAAATGTTCTTGAAGACTTTTGAAATTTGCTACCTCAAAATCGCAATAGATGGTTTTTGGATGGCATTCGGGTTGAATTTCTAAAACCATACTAAGTAATTTGTCATAGGTGGAACGTAATTTATTGGGAATTAGGGCATATACAACTGGATGAATACCACCGTGCATTTCTGCAAGAATGACATAGACTTGGGAAAAAAGGGGAGGTGCAATTTTGAACGTTCCATCAACAAAGAGCTTTTGGGATTCTTTTAGTAAAGTTGCATTTCTTTGCCTTCCAAATATAATAATTTTGCATGACGCATGACCACTGTCGCCAAGAAGAAATTTTTCAGATTCATAAGTTTGAAAAATATCAGGAATTACCAGGTCTTCTAATTTGGCAGGATTGGCAGGATATGCTGTCAGCTCGTTCCTTTTCCTTCGCACAAGTTTTCGTAGAGCTCCATGATTGGGCATGACCCCTTGACATGCTTCCGTCAGATTATCTAAACCAGGGCCGGATTAAGACCTTTAGAGGCCCTAAGCACTTAAAAGATTTTGGTGCCCCATATATAGGGTGAACCAAATGTAGGTGGACAGTAAATGATAACGTTTATTTTGAGAATACATATTTAATTTTTTTGTATACTATAATACAAAATAAAATTTAAATAAATTTAGTTATAATATTTAATATAATATAACACAAACACCATAGTTATAATGAACACCATAGTTATAATATAATATAACACAAACCGTATTCAACCTACTGTCCACCTACTTTTGGTTCACCGTGTATATGTAATTCAAAATATAAACAAAAATAAACCATAAAATAAAATTTTATTTTTTGAAATGAAACAAAACTTACAGTAAGATGGAAAATAATGTTTATTTTTGTATACTTCCACTTCATTTATATTTGAAAAGTTTTCTCCTACTTTTTTTAATTGCAAAGTCTTTGATCAGATCCTCAAAACTAATCTTACGTAACACATCTGCTTCTATACTTAGTAGAGATAAGGCATCCAGCCTGCCTTGTTGCATAGTTGTTCTGTTGGTATTTTTAATATACTTCAACTGAGAAAATGAACGCTCAGCTGAGCAATTTGTGACCATTAATGTTAAAAATATACGAAAGGCAATTTCTACATTTGGGAAGGCACACTCAATATTGTCTTCTACAATTATTTTATAAAGTTCAGCATGACTGAATCTTGTTTTTACATTTTTTTTTGCACTGAACTTATGGCACACATATGAGTGAAACTGCTGAAGCTCAGCAGAGAAATTAGTGTTCAAGTCCTCTGGGTAAGCATCAATCATCTTTTTACAACCCTGAGAATACCTTTCAATTTCAGTAGATGATGAAGTGGTGACATTATGTGGCACATCACTTAGAAAAGAAAATCTCTCTGCTATTTCTTTGTATATATCTCCTCTTCTTCTCATCTCAGTTTCAAGTTTGTCAACAATTGTGTAAAAGGTGGTGATAAGAAATTTATCTCTGGCATTCAGATATACTTCTGGTGCATCTCCGTCATTGGGTACCTTCTTTCTGATACGTTTGCGAGTTTGAGCTGCCTTGTAATCAACATCTGGTAGCATTTCCTTTGTAGCTGCTTCATATCTTTCAAATTCATCTCGTGAAGTGCACAGTTGGTCAGCTAATGATCCATACAGATCTGCACATGTTTTTAAGTTCACATCCTTATTCTGTAGAACTTTGCTTACTCTATGAAAATTTTGCAAAATCTCATCCCAAAAATTCAACATAAAAACGAATTCTAGCTCTTGCATCTTATTTGCAATATTATTTGCTTCTCTTGTGTCTCCCTTTTGTGACTGGTCTTCAGCTATACATTCTAACGCTTCTAAAATTTTAAGGAAAGATTTCAAAATTGCTGCTGTTGCCATAGCATGTGCCTCCCATCTGGTATCAGAGAGGGATTTTAAGACACTTTCATTTCCAATACAACCTTTAAGAATTTCCCACCTGCTGGTTGAGGCTAAAAAAAAGGTATAGAGCAACTGCACTGTAGAGAAGAAATTAACCGCCTCTTGACAGCAGTCAACAGCACTTCGGCCTACCAGATTTAGTGAATGGGCTGCACAGGGCACATATATAGCAAACTTGTTTGTTTCTAAAATTTTTTGCTGCATCCCCTTATAACGCCCAGACATGTTGGCAGCGTTGTCGTAAGATTGACCCCTACATTTTGAAAAGTTTAGCTTACAAACTTCACGTAAGTACTGCAACACCTGATTTGCCATTTCCTCACCAGTATGGCTTTTCATTTTCAGAAAGGTTAAAAAGCGTTCAATAGGCTGTCCATCTTTTAAGTACCTAAGTACAACACTTAACTGATCGATATGTGATAGATCTGGTGTTGAATCAACTGACAAACTAAAATAACCAGAAGATTTTACTTCGTCAACAATGAGTGCGTGGACCTTTTGAGCCATTAGTTGAATGAGTTCCTCACAGGTGGTTTTGGACAGGTAAGAAGGATTTCCTTTGCCAGAATTTCCATATTTCAAAATGTGACCTGCTAAAAATGGATCAAACCGGCTTATGAGCTCAAGCAGCCCTAAAAAATTCCCATTCTGCAATGATCCAAATCTTTCTTCTGTTCCTCGAAAAGACAAGCCACGTTCAGCTAACGTACAAATAACAGCTATGACACGCCTCAAGACATGTTCCCAGTAATCACACTCTTCCTGAATTTGTTTTTCCAACTGTTGTCCCAACCCCGCACCTTGTCTGCGAGTTAAGTATGTTAGCATAGAGTCTCGGTGAGTAGTGCTTTTTCATGATGATCAATTACAATAGTATTTCGCCAGTCACTGAACCCTTCTCTTATAACAAAATGTGAGACATTTTTAGGAGCAAACAGTTTACAAACATAACAGTAAACTGATCCTGTTGATGGTGAATACAATAACCACTCTCTCTTGTATTTCTCACCATTGGCTTTTGTCCCAACGAAAAGTTTTTGTGAACAGTATCTTGCTGGTTTGCCACTACTGAAATGCCGGTAAGACTTGTCAAATGGCCCATTGTGGTGTTGACAGTCACTGGGTCCACAAGCAATCCAATAAGCCACATCATCAGCAGAGAAATCAAGCCACAACCCTGGATCTTTTGCTATATTTACTTCATCTTCTGCAGACTGATTCATTTCACCACCATCACCATGGTCCACTAAACTTTCATTTTCAGCAATTATTTCAACCCCAGAATGTCTTGTAAAGCAACTTGAATCAACATTTGCAGTAGAGGTATCAAGAGAATTTACAGGCAAAGTGAGATCAGTAGTGAGACATGTGGTAGATGAACCTGCTTGTGACACCTCGGTGATTCCAACGTCATCATATTTTGATTTTGAAGTGATCAAAGTGGTATTTGTGTCCACTTCTGATGACGGAGATTGGTTTTGATTCAGAATCGGTATATCATGTTGACGTTGTGGTCGTGGAACTTGTGTGAAGAAATCAGTCAGCTTTGCAGTCTTGGACTCTAAATCCAAAGTCTTCTCTTGTTTCTCTTTTGATAGTTTTCGCTTTTGTGCACCACTTAACTGAACACGTTTCATCTTGGTTCTTGGGGTCTGTAAAATACAGAAATAAAAAGAATATTTTATTTGTATATTATGTGGCAATCAACACAGTTACACATATCACAATCTTGGCTTTGTTCTTTTATTCTCAGAAAGACAAAATGGGAACCGTACACAACCAAAGTGGCAATTTAAATATAAGTGGCAATTAAATATAACTCAACCGAAATATCAACTCGAAATGTTGAATACAAATCAAATCGAAAGAAGGAACCAAAAGAAGGAACCGAAAGAAGGAACCGAAACCTATAAAATAAAAATACTTAACATTAGAATTAATAATACGCAATCTATAAAAATATCAATATTAACATTTCACTATTAACGAGCCACATTTTATATTTACATTTATTTATTTATTTAAAACACAATATTTAATTATAGGAAATATGAACATTTGCTTAGGGCCTAAATTGTCCTAACTACGTTCGGAATAAAAATTCTTTTATACTGTTATGACAATAGATAAATAAATTATAAAATAAAGATACGTGTATGATAAAATATTGTTATATATACAAATAAAGTACACTTCATAGACTTACCCTAGAGAAGAAGAGAGAGCAACAGATAAACTTCTTCAACGCTAATTAACTTAGGTCAGTATATCTTATTATTATAATGGCCGTGATAAACATCACTTGATACAACAGCAATATAGAGAGTTTATAGTTTCTTTTATTTTAATATTAATTTATATTACAATTCTATAAACCTAAATCTTTCTGTAAAACAATACCAAATGATTATGTAAAATATATATTTAATATTATATGCACAAATCACACGTTCAGAATAACTTCCTATAGCACACGAAAATATTTAATCTATATGTATTTTTAATATGGCGCTCAAAGATTTGATATAAACAAAATAATAACGCAAAGCGTAAAGTGTGTGATTACAACGAAATATATTTATTCTCTCAAAAGGGTTGTTGTTCACTACAAATTCAAACACTGAAAAAAAATAAATACTATATATGAATATATATAATTCAGTTTTCAACAGCTTATAGGCTATAAGCCGCGATTATAATAGTATAATAAATCCATGGTAAATCCGACAATGGAAAATTTCTGTGGTGCCCCCCTTCCCTTGATGCCCTAAGCACGGGCTTATTTTGCTTAATGGTTAATCCGGCCCTGATCTAAACATTCATTGAGAACTTGAGACGTTTCTTCTACCGTTTCAGCAGCCCGGGATTTTATTTTCGTAATGGTTTTTTCTTTTTCCACTTGAGCTGCGTCGGCAGCATGTGAATGAACGTTTATATATTTGACTATTTCTCCATTCTTTACATGAATTCGCGCTTTGCATTGCCTCCTCCTTTCACATCTCCAAAATTGTGTGACCTGATCAGCACCGACTTTATCGAAAACATATAGATATCCATCACTTATAAACTTATTTTTTCCTCGCTGTGAGAGAATCGCTGATGCCATTATCGAAGGGTTCGTGCACAACTAGTTTACAATACTAACACCTATCTTGGTTACACCTCCCTTTAAGAGTTGCCAAATAGCATAATAATTAAGAGTTGCCAAACACCATCATACTGACACATATAGTGTAGTTTTGTTAATACAGTAACTTGTGTGTACTATTTATTATATTTAGAATAAAAAATTTAAAATTATAAAATTATAAATTATAAAATCTGGCCACCGCGGCCAGTTGGCTACGGCGAGTTGGCCGTGGTGAGTTGGGCTGCGGCTAGTTGGCTGCGGCTAGTTGGCAGCGGCCAGTTGTCCCAATCCCTGTTTGGGTGGTATGTACATCACAATTAGTACCATATTTAATTTTTCAGCTTCTGCTGCTACACATTCTACGTAGCTGTTTGAAGTACTTATAGTCATTTCTGCCATATGTCTTTCGCATGTAAACAGCACACACTCCTTTACTCTCACTGTTCTGTCGGCTCGGAGTATATTATAGTTGTAAATTTTTATTTCTTTTTTGTCAACACAAAACTCACAGTTTTCACAGTTCGCCTGGCAGTCCTTTAGATAGGTTTCTGTGAGGCATACAAAGTCTGCTCTTTTTTTTCACAGAGTCCTTTGAGGTATGTGACTTTGTCCGGGTAATGGTTTGATTTAAAGCCCTGAATGTTGGCGAGGATTATTTTTATTTTTTCGCTATCATTTTCACATTTATGTAGTTCCGATTTGATTTCCAATGGTGGTGCCGGTTTCGTTGCTTTGTAATCCTCTGAGAATTTTCCTCTCTTTATCTTTTTCAATACTGTTGTCCCGATATCGCATGAAATGTCTTTGTGTGGGCCTTCTGGACGGCTCTAGGATTCCTGTATTTGTCCGTTGACTTTGTACAGGGTGTTTATAAAGTCCCTATCTATTTCAGTGAAAACGTAGCAAAAAGGGTAAAATTCAACAATATAACACTGTGTAACACTGATTCTGTTTATATAGAATTTTTTGTTTTTATATGCATTGTTGGGTGTTGAGTCCAAATCTGGCCTTGGTTTGTGTGTATCATCAATGGTTTCAGAGATAATCCATTTTTCATGTTTTACCAGTATAATGTTATTATGGGCGCAGCAATATCAGAATAATCAGGAATTGTTGAGAACAATCCGGATGTTCGTTGACAGTTTCTTGCTCTAGAAATTGCCCGAAACTTCCACTGTGCTATATAAAGAAGAGCGCAGAGTCTGAGAAGTCAGTAAGTGTGAGCACACAAAGAAAGCAGGTTGTTTGTTTGATGGTTACCAGCACTGAGGTACTGTGTTTCTGTGCTTCTCTGTGCTGACGATTTGAGTGTTATCGATCCTATTTCATTGCTAACATTATTTCAGTGATGTGAATACATCTTTTTTCTGGAATCTGTAATCTGTTGCAGATTTAATAACTCTTCTCTCTATATCTGCAGGTTATGATTAATGTAGTACAGTTTGGTAAAGAGAATGGCAACTAGAGCTTGTAAACACTCGCCGGATATATTCTGCTACGTTTGTGTGTATTACGTAGGCCCCAAGCAAGTATCGCACAAGATTGTGAAAGGCACCAAATTCTGGATCGCGTATCGGCTCTATTTTGGTATGCCTATGGGTGACCAAGATAAGCCCTGGGCACCCCATGTGATCTGTGGAAGCTGCCGCTCCACACTTGAAGGGTGGCTGCAGGGAGTACGCAAGGCAATGCCCTTTGCGGTACCCAGAATATGGGGAGAACCAAAGAGCCACCACGACGATTGCTACTACTGCATGGTAGATGTTTCTAAGTACAGGAAAGTTAAAGGAAGGCAGACTCTTCAGTATCCAAGCATAGCGTCGTCCATAGCTCCTGTACCACATGGCGAAGGTCTTCCAATACCACGTCCACCAGAACAGGTATCTATCCATTACTTTACCTTCTGTATTTACAGACTGTGGGTCATTATGTGTCGATTTTTCTTAGTGCTGATGCTCTTCTACATATAGAGCTATGCCTATATTTTGTTTCTTTGCTTTGCAGGTTGAAAATGAGGATGCAGCTAGCTTAACTGAGATGTCGGCTGGTGAGGACAGTCATGATGAAGAATACACAGTAACTTTCAGTACAAACCCTCACTTTCCAAATCAGAGGGAATTGGACGACTTAATTAGAGATTTGGGTCTGACGAAATCAGGGTCTGAGCTTCTGACCCCCAGACTCAAAGAGCGAATTTGCTTGGAGAAGACTATAAGAGCACTGTATACCGAAGGCGGCATGAAGAGTTTGCAAGGTTCTACGATGTCAATGGCTCTCTCTGTTATTGCAGCGAGGTTAATGATCTATTCACAGCTATTGGGTTAACACATATACCCTCAGAGTGGCGCCTGTTTATTGACAATTCAACTCGGAGTTTAAAAGCTGTTCTACTCCACAATGGGAACAAATATCCATATATACCAGTTGCACATTCTGTTCAAATGAAAGAGGACTATGAACATGTCAAACAACTGCTCACTCAAATCAGGTATGAACAATATAACTGGGACGTGTGTGGTGATTTCAAAATGATTGGTTTCCTGTTAGGTTTACAAGGAGGGTTTACTAAATATTCATGTTTTCTTTGCCTGTGGGATAGCATGGCTTCAACTGAGCACTATAAAACAGTTCAGTGACCTCCACGTGAAGGACTGCAACCAGGAAAGTACAATGTACTCAGGGATCCTCTTGTGAAGCCTGACATAGTTCTGCTACCACCTCTCCATATTAAGTTGGGTCTAATTAAGCAGTTTGTAACTGCGTTAGATTTTGGAGGGGAAGTTTTCCAACAGATTTGAGTCATGTTCCCTAAACTCTCTGAGGCCAAAGTCAAGGCTGGCATCTTTGTAGGACCACAAGTCAAGGCGCTGTTGAATTCAAAGAACCTTGAAGCCAAGATGACTCCGATCGAAAAAGAGGCTTAGTGTGCTTTCCGTGATGTGGTTCGTGGGTTTTTAGGCAACCATAAAGCACCAAACTATAAGGAGTTAGTGTCAAACTTGATTAAGTGCTATGGCAAAATGGGGTGCCGTATGTCTTTAAAATTACACTATCTGCATTCACATCTAGACATTTTCGTGATAACCTGGGCGATGTGAGTGAAGAACATGGCGAAAGATTCCATCAAGATATTCAAACGATGGAGAAAAGGTACCAGGGCCATTGGGATGCTTCCATGATGGGAGACTACTTATGGTCGCTGATCAGAAAGGATAAGAATGTTCATACGCGGAAGTCGCGTTCTTCAGTGCATTTTTAAGGAACGCACACTGCATGACGAGGCTTGTTATTCTCTTATTGGTTCTCCTCATGATATATATTATATCCTTTGCACCATTTTGGGTTTGTCAAACAATTTTGGCTCAATAAACATTAATTTCCAATAGTGTTTTTATTTTCAGAAAATATTTATGTTAGCCTTCTTTATATTCTTTGCCATATGAAAAGTGTGATAACCTATATTTTTGAAACGGTTGATGATAGAGCAAAACCAATATCATTTTTGGAATCAGCGCCCTAAAATCATTAAGAAACGACAGAAAAATCACAATAAACAGAAAATGTTTCAAATTTTGTTACCCAGTGTAATAGAAGGCATACATTTAATGAATACTTAAGCATATGATTTTACATGAGCACCATCAGTATCTCTACAGAGTTCGAATCTGTCAGCAGCATTGCGGAACACATTTTGGAGCATGACAGGGGTTATTTTTGGAACTGCTGTTACTGAGCAAGTAAATCTTGCAGATTTGTAACTCTCGTTTGATAGACGTTTGATTTGATAAAGCCCCATGGAAAGAAATTCAAGGGCATTAGGTCAGGAGATCGAGCCGCCCAGGGCCTGTTGCTTCCACGTCCGATCCACCGATTTGGAAATCGTTCATTTAGGTACTCCCGAACAATGTTTGCGTCATGACAAGGTGCCCCATCTTGTTGAAAGACAACGGTGTTTAAAATGCCATCTGAATGAAGCTGGGACATTTACGTGCTCGTATCGTAACAGCAGTTACAAAAATAACCGCTGTCATGTCCAAAATGTGTTCCGCAATGCTGCTGACAGATCCGAACTCTGTAGAGATACATGGTGCTCATGTAGAATCATATGCTTCAGTATTCATTAAATGTATGCCTTTTATTATATTGTTATTGAATTTTACCCTTTTTGTTACGTTTTCACTGAAACAGATAGGGACTTTCTAAACACCCTGTATTTGCTGAATAGTATTTAGCAGTTGAATTGTGTTGGCTACGTCTAAAAAATCGGTAGCCCTCTTTGATGCAGGTTTTTCCTGCTCACCTGTCGCGTTCCTTTGAGGGTGGTGGTAACGACATTTTTGTCCGTATTTGCATCTCCCATATCTTGCATTGGTGATGCAGACAGTGAGATGGTGTAACTTGCACTTGTTTGCAATATCCATTTGTGTAATGTAAGTTACATAACGTGGGATGTGCATAGATGCATTGCCCATCCCGATATCTGCAGTGCCCCTTTGCGTAGTATTTACAGACGGTATTTTCTACGCTTCTATTTCTTGTCGTCTGTTTATTTTCTAAGTTTTTAATTTTGGTCGTCTTTTTATCATTGTCATTATTTTTATTTTCACCATCATTATCATTATTTTTATTATTTTCATTATCACTATCATTATTTTTACTGTTATCATTGTCATTTCTTACGTTCTTGCCTGTCGTTTGTTTTAATGTTTTTAGTTTTTCTTTTTATTATTATCCTCGTTGGGCAATTTTACCATATCACAAATTTTACTTATCCTTTTCTTTCTTTTATAAATAAACATAAACATACATACGTCACACACACCCATATATACAGTATAGGTCCTATATATGATGCAAATCCACAAGGAAAAAGAAAAATGATTCCAAGGCCTTTCGTGTATTCAGAACTACACCTCGTCATTCCCTGACGAGGTGTACGTCTGAATACACGAAAGGCCTTGGAAATTCATCCCATATATATATATTTTTTAATTTTTTTTTTCAATCGACATAATTTTTTGCACGTGGCAATATCTACCACATAGAACAAAGTTCAGGGGTGTGAGCAAAGAATATTGAAAGTTTGTTTTAATTTGTTCCTATGTGGTAGATATTACCACATGCAAAAAATTATGTCGATTGAAAAATAATTAGCGGTCACGAAATGAGTTGAAATATTATATCTTTCACTCTTCGCTTCTTGAACTTGGTGCACTATGGGTGGTGCACTTCAGATAACTTATATGTATAGGCGTATGAGGCGGGGGGTCTGGGGGGCTACCGCCCCCCCAAGACTAGGTAATTTTGAGCATTTTCAGGGCAGATTTTTCCTGACATTTCTTTGTTTTTTTCTTTACTTCTTGAGGTGAATTAATTACTTGCTACTATACTTGTAGTTAATAATTAAAACGTAAGTTGAAGACTTACTGATTTCTATATCAACTGCAATGTCGTAGTTTTGCTTGTCATTTAGAAATGTCGTAGCAAAATTTTATCTCATTTTTGTAAATTGTAATGCGTTTTACATCAAAAAGGCTTTAATATACAGTATGTTACTCATACTCTAACCTTTGTGTTATTTTATGCTACACATAGTGCTTATGCGGAAATCAGGGCACCCTGAAAATTTTAGGGCAAATTTTTTCCGCTACCCCCAGTAAAGTGCCATCCCATACGCCTATGCTTATATGGTCCTACTATTGACTTGTGTTGAAAGTACAATGGTTTATACCTTCCTCAACCATCCGAGCGCCCTGCAAGAGAATGACCGCACTTAACTTTGTTTTTCTCTCTATTTCTTAGTCTATCATTTAATTCTTGATTTTCTTATTTTAATTTCCTTTATCCTCGTGATTGGGTTGACGGTATGAAAATGTGTGGTAGCCAAAACTATGCTGTATTATTTATTGAATTATGTATTATTTCCATTTCGTATTCATTTTAATATTATTGTTTTCTATTTTGCAGAAATTTTGTTAAAATTAGATCGAATAGTTTATGTTCAATTATGATGACTCAGAAGAAAGCTGAGATTTGGTTGATAGGACAACCACTAGAGGAATTTTCAAAACAACAACTTCCAAACAAACGGTCGGTTTTGCAATGTTTCCATCATGTGCGAATCGGAAAACCGACCCTTTCTATCAGGGAAGCTGCCCACGCAGTGGTGGAAAAAATCATAGAGACGTGGGAAAGTGGTGGAATCCCAACCATGAGAAAAGATCACACGATTACCAAACTGGAGAAACTCTATGCCACATACGTGAATTTGAAGAAGAGTAAACTTAAAAAGAATAATCCGGGAATGGTAAAACAGCAGGAATCATTGAGTAAGGACAGTGAAACATTATTTAATATAGCGGCCCAAGATGCTCTGGAGCGGATCAAAATTGCTGAAGATTTACGCTTCTGAGAAGATCAGAGGACGAAATGGATGATAGCAATGACTACATTGGATAAGAAACTGTCAGAGAAAGTAAAACGTTCACGGCAGAAAAAAAAATGGATGAGATGAGGAGGAAAGAATCAGTGCAGATGGAGCTTCAGGCCCTCAACAAGACAGTCCAACTACCATCAGCCTCGTCGTCGACAGGTAGTGACTCAGATGATACATACGGTGCCAAGATCAAGCATGATACGCCGAATCCATCGAACTCTTGCAAAAAAATTAAGGTCACCACTCCCAAAGTAGCAGCAACAATGGACCGGATTAATACCGCAGATCGGAATGCAACCTTTTTCCTTGCGTCCACATCAATAAGTCTGGGAATCTCGCCCGAAGAACTTTCAATATCCAGGAGTCAAATCTGGAGAGATCGCCATCTGCAAAGGCAAATCTTCAGTCAAACTTCTCGAGTACATTTTATGCCAGAGGTTCCATTGGTGGTCCACTGCGACGGCAAACTGCTCTCTGAGTTGACTGGATATAAGCACATACACACACACACACACACACACACACATATATATATATATATACTGTATATATGTTAAACACAGACCGTGCATGGAACAAGGAACTCTTTTGGGAAAATTAAATCCACTATAGTCCGAATAAGTAATGGTAAATGACAAATACCATAGTTTTTCTTTTTCATGATGCTAGCCCGACGTGGGCAACGGGTCTCTCGCAAAGAGGTCCCATAAATATAGCTTCCCTCACCAGCTATCTGCAAAGCAGACAGGATCCAGCTTTGGGACATGGATCTAGGGTTTAAAGCAAGCCTTAGTCCCACTACATTCAGAACCTCTATATAAGTAAAAGACTCGTTGTATTCACGTCGGATTGAATAAATCAAAGAAAAAGGGATAACTATTGTATTTTTAGCCAAAAAAACAAAAACAAAACTTAAACCTCAACCGGGACATTGAGCGTCCACTTTTCAAGGCACGTAACACGTCCGTTTAATATACACAAACTCAGAATGGTCCCCTGAGACCATATATATATGTATATATATATATATATATATATATATATACAGGGTGGGCCGAAAGTCTGGATCCATAGGAAAATATTTATTTTAATACATAAATTACAACAAATGGTAAATACTTAAAATGAATATCAACTTTAACTCGTAAATGCGTATCCGTGATACTGTACAGTGGTTCGTACTCCAGTATAAACAACAAATTATAACAAATGCTCAAATTGGCGGCCTCTGACATCGAGACACTTAGGGATGGAATCTATGATTTTTAATAATTCTTCGAATTGACGTTCTCGAGATGCGTGTTTCATTTGATAATCTTCTTGTTGACTTTACTGAACTATTCGTTAAAGTTTCACATACCATTGCAGAGGTATTTTCATCAGTTGCAGTTTTTGGACGACCAGAACGCCGTCGATCATGTACACTTCCTGTTTCTTTGAAACGTTTAAACAACTTGCCAACAGTCGCATGTGTTACTGGATGCTTATCAGGATGATTTCTATTGAATTCGGTAGCAACTTCTCTGTGTGTAGCTCCCTGTCTTGCGTACATGAGCACAAGTTCTACCGGTCTTCTGTTGTTAGATTCGAAGCCATTTCCGGGCTGAAATAAAAAAAGTATTTGAGTATTTATACTGGAGTACGAACTACTGTACAGTATCACGGATACGCATTTACGAGTTAAAGTTGATATTCATTTTAAGTATTTACCATTTGTTGTAATTTATGTATTAAAATAAATATTTTCCTATGGATCCAGACTTTCGGCCCACCCTGTATATATATATATATATATATATATATATATATATATATATATATACATACATACAATGAGATAAAATAAAAATAAAAAACAGTTGTACTTAAATCAAGAACGAACAACCTGATATTATATATGCATATTAACGTAATGACCTCACCTTCTCTCGTATTCCCAAACTTGAATCTTCCCAATTCTATACTCTCTGGCTACGGCTTACATGCCAATCTCAAACTGAATACATCTGCGCTGTCTACCTTTCTCCTAATTCTACTGACTATCGAAGATTCTTTGAATACCTCACTTCCAAAGTGGAATACATTCTATCTTACTTTCCTTTTCCTGAAATTTCCATTTTAGATGATTTCATTGTTCATCACAACCTTTGGCTTTCCTCCCATTTCACGAACATTCCTGGTGAACTAGCGTACAACATTTTTATCTTGAATGACCAAGGAAAGATTGTACAGCACCCTACTCGTACCCCGATCGCCTTGGAGATAGGCCTAACATTCTTGATTTATTTCTCACTTGTCATCTTCGTACTCTGTCAAACCTTTTTCTCCTTTGGGCTCCTCCGACCACAATCTTGTATCTATTTCCTGTCCTGTCCTCTTGGGAGACGCCATTGGTACTTTGGCGTCGCTGACGTCGCTGATTGAGAGGCCTTTAGGCGGTACTTCTCTGATTTCACATGGAATGATTACTGCTTCCGTAGCCGGGCCCCTCCGAGTGTGCTTAGTGCATCACGGAGGTGATTTCCTCGGGCATGGAGGCGTACATTCCATATTCTATTCCTGCAACTAATGCAAAAAAAAGAACCTTGGTTTAACGATCTGGTTTTAGTACTATCCACAACAGAGAGGAGGCTTTCAGAAGGAACCGCCACCACCCAACTCTTGACTCTCACTTAGCTAATATATCTGCCCGGAATCGTGCAAAATCTGTTCTTCGACTCACCAAAACTTCCTTCATCAGACAAAAATGTGAAAACCTATCCAATTCTAATTCTTCTCTTTCTGGCATCTAGCTAAGAATCTCTCCAACAACTTTACTTCCTCTTCTTTCCCTCCTCTTTTCCATACTGACGGCTTATTTGCCGTTTCTTTTCCCGATAAAGCTGAACTCATCGCTGAAACGTTCACCTTCAACTCAACCCCCGACGATTCCGGTGCTGTTCTTCCATCTCCTCCTCCCTCCGACTTAATTATTTCTGAAATTAGAATCTCCTCCAACGACGATTCTTCTGTCCTATCTAGGCTCCACTCTCGGAAGGCGTACGGTCCCGATGGTGTCCCTCCTATTGTTCTCAAGAACTGTACTTCACTGCTGACAACCTGCCTAAGTAAAACTCTTTCGTCTTTATCTCTCATCTGGTACTTTTCCTTCCTGCTGCAAGATCGCTTTCATTCAGCCTGTCCCAAAGAAGGGTGACCGCTCTCAACCCTCCAACTACCATCCAATTGCTTTGATTTCTTGCCTTTCCAAAGTTTTTTAATATATCCGTAATAGAAAGAGTCTTAAACATCTCTCTTCTCAGTATGGGTTCTGTAAGAGAGGCTCGATTGGCGATCTTCTTGCATATCTCTCTGACTCTCGGTTATCCTCCTTTCGGGATTTCAGTGAAATATTTCCTATTGTGCTAGACATATCAAAAGATTTTGATAGAGTCTGGCATAAATGTTTAATTTCGAAACTGCCCCCTTTCGTTTTCTATCAGCCTATCTGTGCCTTCATCTCTAATTTCTTCCTCTGGACGATCGATAGCTGCGGTTATAGATGGCCACTGTCGTTCTTCTAAAGCTATCAACAGTGGTGTTCCTCAGGGTTCAGTCCTGTCACCCACTCTTTTCCTTTAATTTATTAATGACCTTTTAATTCGCACTTCCTGTCCTATTCACTCCTATGCCGATGATTCCACTCTTCACTTCTCCACCCGCTTCCCAAAGCGTCCCTCTCAACAATCACTCCATGATTCGCATAGTACGGCTATGGTGCACCTGACCTCTGATCTTTCTACTATCTCTGAGTGGGACAGAAAATCTTGTGGTTTACAATGCCTCAAAACTCAGTTCCTTCATTTGCCTACTCGTCACAATCTTCTAGACGACTATCTTCTACCTTTAACAATACACATCTCAATCCCTTCTCTTCTTTTAACATTCTTGGTGTCTCCTTTTCTAGTGATCTTTTCTGTAAAGCTGACATATACACTCTTTACAAAACAACTTCTAAGTGTTTTTTGTAATGCCGGAAGGAGGTGCCAAGGGCAAATGCCGCAAAAGCGCCCCTTCCATAGAAAAAGAAGAGAGCCAAAATCAAGGTCCGGGATTTTCGAGGGCTCTAGACACTCTGCGCTTGAAAGACTGGGGGTCATAGACAGGACGAAAGAAGCATTGAGAAGATTGTTCCAGAGTTCACCGGTTGAGTAGATGAAAGACTGAAAATACTGATTACCTTGCATTAGATCAGCATTTCTTAACCTGGGGGAAATTTCCCCCAGGGGTGATTTACGGCAAAATTTGGTTTGGTGATCATATAATCAGTTTGCATTATAAGTCTGGTAATGTTATTAAATTTTGTCTTCGAGGCTACTTTTTTCCGTATCCTAATGGAGGGGGAAATCGGGTAGGGCGAACTAGTCGAAGGGGGAAATGACACGAAAAAGGTTAAGAACTACTGCATTAGATAGTTGTACAGAAAAGGAATGAAAAAGTGTAGAAAGTTTGGCACTGCGTGCTCTCCTTAAAGGCGGAGGCATGCAATTAGAGAGTTCAAAAGAGCAATGTCCGTTATGATAGCGATAGTAAAGAGTGAGTGAGGCAACATTGCAGCGCAGCGAAGAGAGAGAGATTGAAGATAGTCAGTAAGAGGCGGGGAATTGAGGAGACGAAAAGTCCTTGATTCCACCCGGTCAAGTACGGCTGTGTGGGTTGAACCACCGCACGCATAAGAAGCATCCTCCATACAGGGGCGAACAAGACCCCTGTACAGAGTATATGTAATCTTTCCAAGAAAGATCACGATCACGAGAAGAAAAACACCAAGAATGTTAAGAGAAGAGGAAGGATTGAGTTGTGTGTTGTTGAAGGTAAGGGGATAGTTGTGTGGAAGATTGTGACGAGAAACTGAGTTTTTGAGGCATTGAAAGCCACAAGGTTTTCTCTGACTCAATCAGAGATAGCAGAAAGATCAGAAGTCAAGTGCTCCATAGCCGTACTACGCGAATCATGGAGTGACTGTTGAGAGGGAGTGAATAGGATTGAATAGGACAGGAAGTGCGAATTAAAGGTCATTAATAAATAAAAGGAAAAGAGTGGGTGACAGGACTGAACCCTGAGGAACACCACTGTTACTAGCTTTAGGAGAAGAACAGTGGCCATCTACAACTGCAGCTATAGATCGGCGAGAAAGGAAATTAGAGTTGAAGGCACAGATACAAGGATAGAAACCGAAGCAGGGCAGTTTGGAAATTAAAGATTTGTGCCAGACTCTATAAAAAGCCTTCGATATGTCTAGCGCAAGAGCAAAGGTTTCACCGAAATCCCGAAAGGAGGATGACCAAGAGTCAGAGAGATATGCAAGGAGATCACCAGTAGAGCATCCCTTGCGGAATCCATGCTGATGATCTGAAAGAACACTGTGAGAAGAAAGGTGTTTTAGAGTCTTCCTATTAGGATAGATTAAAAAACTTTGGAAAGGCAAGAAATCAAAGCAATTGGATGAATGAAAGCGAACTTCCAGCACGAAGGAAAAGTACCAGATGAGAGAGAAAGACGAAAGAGTTTGCCTAGACAAGGTGTCAGCACAGAAGCGCAGTTCTTAAGAACAACAGGAGGAACACCATCAACTATCAAGATCATACGCCTTCCTACTGTTGAATTCAGATAGGGCTGTACCGGCTCCTCGGTTTCTTCACCCCCACTCAGTTGCTGTCTCTGTACAGAGGTCTTGTTCGCCCATGTATGGACTTCTCATGTGTGGGGTGTCTCAACCCACACAGCTCTACTTCACTGGGTCGAATCAAAGGCTTTTCGCTTTTTGGTGACTGTTTTCAAACCCTCTATCTTCGCCGCAATGTTGCCTCACTCTCTCTTTACTACCACTGTTATATCAGGCACTGCTTTTCTGAACTCTCTAACTGCATGTCTCTTCTTTGAAGGAGAGCACGCAACACCACACTTTCGACCCAGTCTCATTCCTTTTCTGTCCAACTCTCTAACGCAAGAGTTAATAGGGATTTTCACTTTCATCTACTCAACCGGTAAACTCTGGAACAATCTTCCTCAATCCATCTTTCTCCTTGTCCATTATCTCCAATTTTTTACACGCAGAGTGTCCAGGCATCTCGGAAATCCTGAATCTTGATTTTGGCTTTATTCTTCCTCTTTCGGTGGCGGGGCATTTTTTCGGGCATTCGCCTTTGGCCTCTCTTTCCTGCATCATACATCTTTATTCGAATCTAAAGTTTAGCATTCCCACCAGCTATATTCTATTCAATCGATTTCCGCTCCTTTCTATTTATTTTTATTTAATTCTTAATCTCTCCTCTATCTCTTCAATATGTTCATACGAGAAGATAAACAGATAGAGACGCAGATTTCCAGACTACAATGCCAAGTGAAAATAGTCTAATAACACCCTTGCAATTATGCTCGATCCCTTTATGCAAAACTCGGAGATTTCATTCCCTTCCTAAATAATCTCAGTAAACCTTTTCTTGCATGCACTTTCCTTTTCATAATTCCGTCTCGAATCTTGTTTAATAAAAAGAAATCTAGATTTATGAGTAATTTTTGTATTTTTTATTAATTTCCTTTGAGGTTTCGTCTTAATATGACGAGCCAAATGGTTTAAAGTTTCCTTCCTTGATGGAGATTCAGGGAAATGGAAGGCTTCTTACTTAATTACTTAAGTTGGCAAGAAATGAAAGGAATAATTTTTCTTTAGCTCAATAATTAAGTTTGGTTTTTGAAAAGTGACATTCTCGTGTGTTATTCGCGTATGCTGCCAGTTTTTATTTGAATACGTCATGAAGAGAGAAAGTGAGACGGACAGATGAGAGAGAGAGAGAGAGAGAGAGAGAGAGAGAGAAAATTAAAGACGGATAGATTGTAAATTAAAAGATATAGAAATATAAACTAAGAAAAACGAAAGATATACTAACAACATAAAAAGTTGATTAAAATATTATACACATATTATAACCTCCTCAGATAAAGACAATTTAATTAACTAATAATTTTTTTTAATTGATTCATATAGTAACAAACTGTTTTAAAGATACGACATAAAATCGATACATATAACATTAAAAAAAAAGATGCACCAAGTACATATGTACGAGTATTTATAGAAATTACAACAGAAATTGCACTACAACCTTACACGAAACAACCAAACAAAAAATTTGTATCATACATTTCTTTCCTTGTGAGAGCGTTTCATGGCTCGATCAGTTAGGGCCTGGATTCGAATCCCTGTGCTGCCAAGAGCTGGACAGTTATCTTTTTACGTCACGACGAAGTAGCGGGCCGCCCATCCTCTTTAAGTGACTCGGGCTAAGGTAGCCCAAACTCGGGCCCTTACCCATCACTTCCTTGGGGGTATAGAAAATGGATGTTACCTTTTATCTTCCATTGTGTGAATACAATGTGTATTGTTCATTTAAACTATGTTATAAATAACGTACAAATTCATTATTTGAAAAACTTTTTGTTTAACTAGGAAGGAAGAGCCAAGGACGAATGCCCGCGAAAAACGTCCGTCCCATAGAAGAAAGACAAATCAAGATCAAAAGAGTTCGCGATGCCTGGACACTCTGCGTTTGAAAGATTGGAGTTCATAGACAGGGAGAAAGATAGATTGAGGGAGGTTGATCCCGAAGGGGAAGGGGGCGACGACCCCAAGCCACTAAGGAGAGTGGGGGTAATGGGGGAGTAGGGGAGAGGGCTACGTTACCAAGCCAATAAGGAGAATGGGAGAAAAATTGTCATAGCCATGTGGGTTTAGGAGTTACCGACCCCACAAACAGTAGAAAATTGAATATAGGGTAACTTAACCTCGCCTAACCTGGAGTAATAAGCAACGATACCCCCCCGCCTCATTTGAAAAATAAATAAATAAAATATCCTATTCCATCGTCTTCCAACAGAACCTAACCTAACCTAATATATATATATATATATATTGTATGTGTGTGTGTGCGCGCGTCGAGTGCGTGGAAAACAATAAGAAATTAGTACAAAGGGGAATACAAAATGTTGAAATAGAAGAACCAAGTGCAGCAGTTTTACCGAGAGAAAAGCAGGAAACAACGGAAAATGCCGACACACTCGAAAACGAAACCGTTATTAAGGACAACATACTACAGGGAGGAGCGAAAGCAGCCTCTGATGAAGAAACACCCCATGCAAAAGAGAAAGATACCAGATACACGCCGTAGACAAAAAAAAAACACTAAGTAGGGAAGAAGTGGTGGCGGAGCAGAAGAAGGAAATCGAATCACATAAGACTCGAAGGGAATTTAAACGATGGGCCATATGCAAATATTATAAAACAGGTTCGTGCAAATATGGTTCAAACTGCATGTACAATCATCGCAAAAAATGCTTCTGCATGATGAGGAATGGAAGATGCAGGTACGGACCAAACTGCAACGTTTTTCACCCTCGGATGTGCAGACAGTCAATTACGGAGAAAAAATGCCTGGATATAGAGTGCCCGTATTTTCACATAAAGGTACGCAAAGAAGAGAATGGGAAAGAACAGCTCATATCTGAAATAGAAGTAATAACAAGAGTAATGAAATATATATTTTAGAGGAAATGAGGATAATAAAAGCACAACTTGCCCTTCTAACAAGAAAAGACAGAACGCCGCGAGTATATGCACCACAACATTACGTACATCACCCTTCTATTAAACACTACCCACCAATAATACAACAACCATAGTGGTATCAAGGGCTGTAACCCCAATACTCCCAAATGCAGCGGCCCAACCAATAACACCAAACCGACATCCACCAGGAAACGACCATTATTTAGGAAAATTGACCACGAAGATTAGGAACCCGATAAATGTATTATACATAAATATATAAGGCGTCTATACTGACCATGCAGACTGCAAATTACAATACTTTCAAAATTTAGCTACGGAAACCAGTATAGATATCATATGCCTAACGGAAACACACTTACATAAATGCGAAAAAGGTTGTGAAAACTGCATCGAGAATACTGAAATAGCATTGCTGGACTACAACATATACAGAACAGATAGAGTGGCTAGAAGAGGGGGAGGGTGTTGTATCTACGTGAAAAACACATACACATGTAAGGTGAAGGTAAACAAATCAAACAGTAGAGTCGAAATTATTATTTTTAGTAGTAAAAAACTGAACCTAATCATTATGGACGTCTACACACCACCAAACACCACAAAAAGTTAATTTCAATTTGTCACTAATAAAATCGAAAACATGATAAAATTACTTGAAACTTCAGCAACAAATATTTTAATTTGCGGAGATTTTAATTTCCATTCATAACATGGAAGAAAAATGACAAAGTCATATATGTTCATGGCAACATTACAAAAGATAATAGAACTCGAGCAATAATGCTATTAGATATGATGAAACATTACGCTCTTACCCAGGAAATCTGTGAAGCCACTAGAAAAGAACATTTTGGATTTAATTTTGACAAATAACAATGAGATAATAATAAATTAAAAGGTAACGCACACAAATTTCTCCCACCATAACCTAATCGCTATACAAATGAAGTTAGCACCCAGAGGTCCGAAAACGCATCCCAGAGAGGCAGAAGGAATATTTGAGGGCTTAAACATAAATTCAAAGAAAGTAGATTGGGAAAGTATAAATAAAGATTTAAAGGAGGTAAATTGGGAATTGTTACTTCATGAGAAGATTCCAGAACAAATACTAGGTATGGAGACTGAAACCAAACCTATATTACTGAAGCATGTTCGAGAGAGATAAAAAAGAAAACGTAGCAAGCTCGAGAGAAAAATCAGGACACTATTTAGACAACGGAAGCAAACCATAAAACATCTCCATAGAGATGCAGAAGTGATGAAAGGAGACAAACTAGAGAGGAAACTTGGCAAAATAGAAATGGACCTAAAGCAAACATTCATACATAAGACAAACGAGGAGGAAAACAAGGTAGCAGAAAACAAAAAATAACCCAAAATACTTCAACTCCTTTGCGAAAAGGAAAATGCAGTGTAAAGAGAGCATTGGTCAGTTGATAGACGGGGAGGCCAAACACACAACTGACCCCAAAAAAATGACTGAATTGCTTAAGGAACAATTTCACTCTGTGTTTAGCACCCCTAAGTCCGAGATGAAAGTAGAAAACCCAGACAAATTTTTTGACATTGATACAAAAGGACAAATTCTGGCACAAACCTCTTAATTACTTAGAGTTCTCGGTAGGAGATGTAATTAAGGCTCTATCACGGATGCGAGACAGTTCGGCACCAGGGTCAGACACATGGAGTGCCATGTTTCTGAAGAAATGTAAAGAGGGTATTGCCAAACCATATACTTACTATGGAGGAAATCACCCGACACAGGACAAATTCCACTCCCATTAAAGAACGTGGACATTGCCCCCTATATAAAGCTGGTAACAGAGCAATGCCTAAGAATTATCGGACAGTAGCTCTCACCTCCCACCTTATAAAGTGCTTGGAACGTATAATTAGAGCAAAACTACCTACTACCGACAAGAAAAGGATTTATACAACCCAAATCAACATGGATTCAGGGCTGGAAGATCATGCCTATCACAGCTATTGGACCACCATGAGAAAATACTGGAAACATTGTATCGAGGACAAAATATATATGTAATATATACTGACTTAAGCCTTCGATAAATGTGACCATGAAATCATAGCACACAAACTTAAGAATACAAGAATTACTGGAAAGCTAGGAAGATGGATATTTAATTTCTTGATGCAAGGAACACAAAGAGTGGTAGTAGACGAAGTTAAATCTGAAGTATCAGAAGTCGTGAGCTCTGTCGCAGAAGGGACAGTATTAGCTCCCTTGCTGTTCATAATAATGATTGTAGATATTGATGCAGATATCAATGACAGTATTGTATGATGTTTCGAAGATGACACAAAGATATGTAAGGAAAAATTGAACGAAGGTGACAGGAAAATTACAAAACGACAGTGAAGCATTATTCAAGTGGGCAGAAGACAACAATATGTAGTTCAACGAAGAAAAATTCCAACATCCAAGATATGGTAATAACAAGGATATGCAGAAAAAGAGGTACAAAACTCTGCAAGACAAATAGATAACACCAAATCCACAAGTCAGGGATCTTGAAGTAATAATGTCGTCGGATACAGAATTCAGAGAGCGCTACAACATCAAAATTACAACGGCTAGAAAAATAATGGGAATCATCTGGAGGAGCTTCCGCAGCAGAAAAGCAAAACATCATGCTCAAATTATGGAAGAGTCTAGTCATACCAATAATTGAGTATTGCTCAGTACTCACAAACCCATACTGTAAACGAGACATTGAGAACATTGAAACTATACAAAGGACTTTTATGTCTAAGATAGAGGAAACGGAAGGTGAAGACAACTGGTCTTGACTACAATCCCTGAAACTCTGCTCTCTCGAAAGAAGGCGCGAGCGGTACACAGTAATATCCATATAGAAAATACTTGAAGGCTTTGTCCCTAACCTCAGAAATGAAATAGAAACAAACTGGAATGAGAGAAGAGGAAGATTTTGTACAGTCGCAGCTGCTATGCGACAGGTGTCCATGAAAACGAGGATGGAAAATACCGTCAGAATACGAGGCCCAAAGCTTTTCAATGCCCTACCAAAAGAAGTGAGGAATCTCCAATACACCGACCTGAATAACTTCAAGAACCAGCTGGGCAGATTCCTGTGCAAAGTCTTTGACCAGCCATGCGTGGCTGGCTACGATGGCAGGTGGAGATCGGACAGCAATTCCCTCCTTCACCAAATCACACAAATGAGGAGAGATGCTGCAGAGGTGTCGACCGCAGGTCGATCCTGAACCGTCTCTCGAACTCACATAAAGAACATAAAGAACGGATATATATAATGAAACAAACTATAAGAATGCGAACTGTTCGCAGATTTGCAGTGGACAGTGATGACGACCGCGATCCCTTCTGGGGACAAAATCCCCCTCATTTCTAGGAATTGAAATAAAAAATGTGGGAGATAGGCTATAGCCTCAATTATATATGTGTGCATAGTATATACATGCATACTGTATATACAGTATATCTATAGATATTTGTGAGTGTGTGTGTGTGTGTGGTGTTATACAAAACGGTCTTCATCAGCATACCAGGGATTTAGAGTAGTTAAGGGTGGAGCTAGGCCACGTACCTTAGGTGATAGAAATCCCCCCCCCTATCAAGGTTTCAAACCCTTTCGCCCAGTTGGATAGGGATGTTAACGAGGGGGAAACGATCTTAATTGGGGACTCCTTAGTGCGTCATATGGATAAGGAGTTCGTTGAACGGAATCCAACCAAGAGGAGGAGGGTCTGTCTACCAGGGGCCAGGGTTGACAGAATTAGAGACGAAGTAGATAGGATTGATGTTGCCTTCCGTCACTCGATGTTAGTGACGATGGTAGGGGGCGACGACTCGTATAGGCCCGATACGAGAGTACCTGACCTTTAGGAGAAATATAGGGAGTTAATTAGGTCCCTGAAGGCAAGGTCAGATAGGTCTTTAGTTCTAGGTATTACCCCTAGGCACGGTTTAAATTTTAGGATTACGTCAAAAACAATCTTTTTGAACACTAAGCTAGAAGAGATTTGTGCTGAGGAAAATGTACCCTTCGTAAAGCTGTGGTCAGAATTCAGTGATCCTAGCCTTTTTATAAAAGATGGGGTGCGTTTCAATTAAATAGGGAATGCTAGGCTAGTTAGGTTAATCGATGAGAACGTTCGAAAGTTGTATTGGTCGAAGCCCTCTTTAAACGTTGTGGGTCCGGTAAACGCCGGCCCGACGTGAAAAATAGTTTAAAACGTCGATCCGTGGTAAAAAATAATTTAAACGTCTTTTATTGTAAACGTCTCACTATTGAGTTCACATCACAAAATGGTTACGTACTGTTGTTAGTGGGTTATTAACATCCCCTTAATCTGGTTGGGGTAAATAATTTATCTAAGTAGGGCTTAATTGGGTCTGTTGACTCATCATCTACCTTGAGAAAGCTTCTGCTAAGCATGATTCACTTTGTACAAAGGAATTTGAACTTAATTTGGTAGCTCATACAAAAAGAGAAAGGTGCTACTGTAGTATACGGTCTACCTAAGATTCGGCGGTCTACCTTTTAATTATAGCTTCTTATCTTGTTTACTAATTGTTTGTTTACATCCCATTGTCAATCGCCCTTGACGATTGGTTAGGTTTAGTCATGATATTTTCGTTAGTTTTAACGAAAATATCATGATTAAACCTAACCAATCGTAGGTAGACCGCATACTACAGTAGCACCAAGAGAAATACGTTCTGAAGCTTCAAAGATATTTGATCCGTGGCCTTGTCCCTACTTTGCAACTGATAGAGCAAAAATATTTCTCCAAGAGCCTTGGAAGAAAAATGTAGGCTGGGATGAAACATTATCAATCAAAGATCAGTCTATTGTAAACTCTTCAGTGATTAGGAGAAAATAATTAGTTAGTAGGCTTGTATTCAGTCCTCACTTGATGTAATGCAATTATGTGCATATTTATAGATCCTGAAAATAAATTTTTCCATATTTCTGATTTGTCTAATGAAATGATTGATGAAGTGACTAACAATGAAGTGACTAATGCAGGAAAATGTAAAGAGTATGAGTTTAAATATAAGTTTAATTAGGAATTTACAATATGGTGTTATGCTGTTTACTGTTTAATCAAATTATGTAAACATTGTACCCTCTCTCTTACTGCCTGTTTTCATTCCCTCTCTCTTTGCTTTGGTTAAATTAGTCTGCTTTGTGATTTAAAAAGTCTGGCCTACAATAAAGGATTTAGTACGCTATATAAGAGCATGATAAATCCAAATGAAACCTGTTTAGGGCTATATTTCTAAGTTTAGTCATTATAGCTACGCTCTTTGAAATCTTTTCAGCGTTTTTTATTTACATGAGCAATCCAAAGCAGATTTTTATCTAGCATTACACCAAGAAAATTTTTTAATTTACATGTATTTGAGTAAATTAGATTGCTCTGTGAGTTAAAAAGTCTGATGCTTGACTTTTTTTTAAAAGAGACAGGACCTAGTACCCCCTCATCAGGTGGTGGTGCTTTAAAATAAATAGTTAAATTTATCAACATCAGAAATATAGGCCTGTCCCTAACACTGGGGAACAAATTTCAAATTTTTGTCTATTGAATTAGATTTAACAGTTACTTCTAGGTAATTTGGGTGCGCTGAGCACGAATTTTTACTCGGTTTTGCTCGATCAGGTCCTGATTTTGCTCAACACCCCTCCTCTTTCGTCGTATTCATAAAAAGGTTTTTTTCTCAATACTCGCTGTCTTTTTGCAGTTACACATTATGCAACTAGGTTTTTATCAAGGTATTTGTACCTATTGTTATGGTATTGTTGTATTATGTATATTTTTATATGTAACACCCTAAAAATATTTTTAATTTTGTCATTTTTAACCCATTTTAATATTAGTAAATTAAGCTAAAAATATCATAGAATTCTAAAATTTTCTCGAGCGTTCCTGTTCTCTGTAGAGTATTCTAGAGGGACAACTAAAATATATAAAAGCGACTCGTTTCCAGAGTTAATCAGTCAATTCAATCAGTCAGTCAGTCAGTCAGTCAGTTGAGTTAGTTAATTAAGTTTGGGCATTAACATAATTTTGAATTGGCATATGATTTAGTGAGTAATTTTGTCATCGTGATTTAATATAGTTGATTTAATTAGACGTAATTTATATTATACCTACTCATCCGTGTTTCTAGTTTAATTTCATAGATCGTAAGTACCTATTTCATAATAAGTACCTATTTAAACTAATTTTTGTGTTTATATTTCAGATTTTCTTAAATTTATATGAATTAAGGGCTTTAAATACCTTTACAAATTGGCAGAACAATCAAGCAATATGTCATCAAGCACTAGAAAGTTCAAATGCAAAACAACCCTGATTCCTTCTGTTATATATGTGGAAATTTTACACTTCCACATCAACGAGCAAATATAACTGACTTCGTAAAAAGAGCTTACTTAGCTTATTTTGGCATAAAACTGGGGGACCAAGATAAATCGTGGGCTCCACATAAAGCCTGCACTATATGCATTGAAAGACTGCGACATTGGACGAAGGGTTCGGATTCAAAAATACCTTTTGGAGTTCCGATGGTAAGTTTATGATTTCATAAAACTACGTAATTTAATCACTAGTATACTGTAACTTACCTAAATGTAATTGTAACTTAGGTACATAAAGAAAAATTTACAGAAAATGTTTATAAGAATCTCAAATATTGCATAAGGTTGAAACACATAGAAATGTTAAATGTTTGGGTGATAACTTTTGATAAAATTCATAAAAACAAGTCTCTCGTCGCTTTTGTTAACGCTTTACAATTTTTTTTTCCATATCAGGTGTGGCGAGAGCCTACTAACCACGAGACCGATTGCTACCTTTGCTTTGTCAAGACTTCGGGCTTCACTAAGAAAAATAAACATTGTATCGAGTACCCAAATTTCGACACCGCGATACGACCTGTGCTACATTCAAATGAGATCCCCATTCCAAAATTTAAGGGTCTGCCAACTCAAGAATTAGTTGAAGATGTTCCTGAAAATATTGTTATGTACTTTGAAAGTCAAAACGATCCGCAAAAGTTTAACCAGGCCGAGTTGAATGATCTTGTAAGGGATCTAAATTTGCCAAAAAAGGCTGCGGAAATTTTAGCTTCAAGACTTAAAGAGAAAAACTTGCTTACTTCAAACACATACATTTCATTTTACAGAAAAAGAGAAGAAGAGCTTGTTAAATATTTTAGAACAGAGGATAGTTTAGTATATTGCTGCGACATAGTTGGTTTGTTAAAGAAGATGGGGGTTGAGTCTTACGATGCAAATGATTGGCGCTTGTTTTTAGACAGTTCGAAAAGAAGTCTTAAGTGTGTGTTGTTGCATAATGGCAATCTATACGGCTCGATACCGATTGGGCACTCAACAAAATTAAAAGAAAAGTACGAACATATAGAAAAGGTTTTAAATCTTATCAAATATAGGGAGCACGAGTGGATCATATGTGTTGACTTAAAAATGGTTAATTTTCTGCTAGGACAGCAAGGAGGGTATACTAAATATCCCTGCTTCCTTTGCTTATGGGACAGCAGAGCCAAGGAAGAACATTATTTCAAACAAATCTGGCCAGCACGAACATCACTTACTGTCGGAGAAAAAAACGTAATTAATCCACCTTTAGTGAGCAGAGATAAAATCATATTTCCTCCTCTGCATATAAAACTAGGCCTCATTAAACAATATGTAAAAGCTTTAGATACGAACGGCGAGTGTTTCAAATACATAACTTCAAAATTTCCAAGTTTAAGTTATGAAAAAATCAAGGCGGGAATTTTCGACGGTCCACAAATAAGAACAATGATTAAAGACAGCAATTTTCCTAATGTCATGAATGAACGCGAAAAAAATGGCTGGTTCTCATTCGTGGACTTGATAGAAAACTTTTTAGGCAATTATAGGGCAGATAACTACGAAGAAATCAGAAATCGTAAAAAACTTTTAAGGGATTACAAAGAGTTAGGTTGCAATATGAGCATAAAAATGCATTTTTTGAATAGCCATCTTGACCAATTTCCAAGTAATTTAGGTGATGTAAGTGACGAACAAGGGGAGAGATTCCACCAAGATATCAAAATTATGGAGGAACGGTACCAAGGCCGCTGGGATTCCCACATGATGGCTGATTACTGCTGGTGCTTGAAAAGAGACCTGCCATCAACAAGCAAATACGCTAGAAAGTCTTACAAAAGAAAGTTTTTGCCACAGTGAAAGCTTCATATCTGTTTGTTTTTTTATTTTGTCATTTCTATCGTTATAATGTAATTTTACTGTAGTTTGAACTGCTTGTATTCATGAAACTTGAAAAAAAAATTTAACACATGACTTAATTTTTTAGTCCTAATTTGAAAAATCTGGAAAATGGCACATAGGCTGTCGACAAGAATCAGGACCTGATAGAGCCAAACCGAGTTGAAATTCGTATTCAGCGCACCCAAATTACCTAGAATCAAGTGTCAGATATCATTCAATAAAATACGTGTTGCCCAGTGTAATCAAACTAAACAATTCCTTCTAAAACCATTAAATCCCATACTTGGATATGATCGACGTTTTCAATAGATTAATCGTCATATCCCTTTGTTTAAACGATCTCAGTATCTGCACAGTTATTCTTTTTCCTCTGTTTACTGCTATCTTATTTTGTGTTGGTGTCTAGTGAATACGTAACACAGACCAATGGCCTGTGGAACAAGTTAACCTGACATTAAATTTAACCTATTCAAATGAGAAGATTGGGCCAATCACTAATTATGAAGATCATTCTGAGTTCAGCAAGCTTGTCAGGGTCATAGCCTACTGTTTGAGGTTTGTTCACAACTGCTTAACCACAATTAACAAATAGCTAAATAAGAGCAAATACAATTATTTTGAGGCTGCAATCAAGTACTGGATATGGTAAGCAGAACAAAAAATCTGAGGTAGCCTACCAAAACTGAGATCAAACAGCTAGCTACTCTGACTCAGTATTAACTGTAGGCATAGTAAATACGCTAGTTTGCTTGTATATATTGGCTTAAAATGTATTTAGTTTATGTGTTTGGATAAATTAGTTTGCTTTGTGATTTAAAAAGTCTGATGCTAGACTCTAAATGAGATGCCTTTCGTGGAATTTTGGTAGGTTCGCTAGTAAGTCATGGTTAATTCAGTTGACGACAGTGAATCATGATGCCTGGCACCTATGATACCCTTTGGGTACCATAGTACTTGAATGGTATATATATGTCTGTTGTTAACGATATCTTTATTATTATGTATATGTGAATATGTAAATGTTTCAATTAAGGTTTCATTTTCTCCTTTGTGTGTGTGTATTTGTGTGTGTGTGTGTGTGTACAGAAAAGTCTCCTTAGCTTCGCCCACTGTAATTTAGGAGAATATTTAGAAAAAATAAACCCTAGATCAATAAATAAAAAAAATTATGTCTCGTTTTCCTACATCCTTTTAAAATTTATAAAAACTTATATTCCTATAAAATCTAAAACCAAACAATCCTGAACTAGGGATCAGATTCTATCTGAAAAGGATTCACGCAAATATGGGTCCGGGGGGATGGGTATGGAAGTGTGTCGGCGTGGGCTGGCTAATAATGATGTCGATTTTAGAAGAATATTAAGAAAAAATAAGTCCTACATCAAGAAATAAATAAATTAAAAAATACGTCTCTAGTTTTCCTACATCCTTTTAAAATTCATAAAAACTTATAATCCTATAAATTCTAAAACTATTTAACCCTGAACTTAGGGATTCGATTCAATCTGAAAAGGGATCATGCAAATATTTATATAGACAAATAGATAAAGAGAGGGAGGGAGAGAATCTTGTGTTTCGTGGAAATAAAATTGATAATTGAATGACAGAGGTACTAAAAACTGTATTAAACTTTATTGTACTTCAAACTCCAAGGAAATACCAATAATTTAAAAGAGTGTAATAAGCCCCTTCTCCTGGAATGTAAAGTGTATATGCAAGCTCCAGAAAATGTCTTAAGATGATGAAAATAAAAAGGTGAAATCTTATGGAAAATATCCCATCCAACAGTACTGTTAATATAAAAAGTGACTTCACTAGATCTGAAACTAATATTTTAGTTTGAAAAGTGACCCACTAAAACTTGTAAATTTCTACCAAATTTCTCAATTGGGATAAGTTATAATTACTATGAATCCTTCGTATGCCAAATAATGTCCAATGGAATCGTATAATACAGTCCAAATTGGCTTCCATTCTCATTACTCTCTTCCAGGACTGTAAACACAACACAGGAGGGGTCCAATGCCAGCACTCCTTCCTTGAGTGTGATCGGAGAGGAACTTTCGAACACGAAATTTCACCCACCATTCCTTCGCGATGCGTATGCAAGGTCAGTAATTCTTCGTTGTTTTGTTGGTTACTATTATTTTCTTTCTTTCTGTGACCATTTAGGTCAATGGAAAGCCATCCTTCCCCCTGCGGTGTCCGAGTGGTTCTGTCATGGGGAGTGTTGTTGTAGTGCCCAGGTTCGCTCCCCGCCTTTTCTTCGTTTCGATTAAGAAACGCCTGTAGTTCAGTGAGGTGGAGGTAAAGGGGAGAGTCGAGCAATGGGTTGAGCTTACTGCAGGTCTGAACTTTGCTGCGCCATCTGTTAACACTATGCGGAGTCATACTCGTACTTACTATAGATTGGGGGTACCCACTAACCTCCACTTTTGAGTCAATGGGAGGAGGCATTATTTATGTGTGTAATTTTTATAAAGTTGTTGGGGTCAACCGTTCACTGAAAACAGTTATTCAGTTTGTGCTGTAGCCTGCAGGTCTAAGCTTAATTAAAAGAAAGTCTAATTATATATTTAAAATTTTTTTATATGTTTTTACAGCATATACACAATAATTTCTTTTTTAAGCTATATTAGCTTCTTATTTTCTATGTAAATGGATTTTCTATTGGATAAGAGGAGGGGGAAAGGCAAGAAAAACAATTTTTTGGCGCCACTATAAACTAGCAAGCATCTACATTATCATATGTATTTAGGATAAAAACGAAGACGTAGAGCAAAAAAGTCGTTATATTTGGCTGCAGCCGACGTTTCGGGCAACTCTACCCATTTTCAATACCTAATAAATAAAAGCTAAAATTAATACATGACAAAAAATATATAAATGTCGAGAGCTAAAACTAATCTAGAGTACAAAATTAAAACTGTTCAAGAATAAAAATTAAAATTACAAAGCAGAAACAGGCATAAACCAAAATCAAATCGAAAGTAAAAAATATATAAATGACAAAAATATACGAGTGATAAAAATAAAACTTAACACTAAAGACATTCAAATGTAAAATTGTTAAAAAAACTTTACTGATAAAAAAGTTAAACGGAAGAAAAACGTAACAAGACCAAAAAGAACCATTTTAATTAATGTGTTCTTTCTTATGAAATAAAAGTTACATTACTTACACATGTAGTAGAATATATGAATTATCATTTCTTGTAAAAGAAAATACCTTAATATAGCGGACATACTTTCTCAGAGTTGTATTATTTTTTAGAAACTACGTGAAACGCGTAATAGATAGAATAACATTTCCAAAAACAGTGATTTCGCAAAAGCATTGATGATGATGATATTGAAAATGATTTCACATATCTACATTGTATAATTCTCCTCCTTGAACACCAAATTAAACAAGAATGACATTTGTAATTTAAACAAAAGCATAATAAGTTAGCAGAAAAACGGACACATCATATAACGTCAATAACATAATATTTAAAATTACAATAAATATAATTGTTTTGTAGAAGGCACAATTATGTGGGTTGTGCCGAAAATTCCATTTTCTTTATAAATATCCATAGAAAACGATGTTTATTGGGGTAAGCTAACTAAAACTTAAAATCGAATTATATTAACTCTGAGGAGTCTGTTTAAAATAATCAGCGAAATAATTTTTGTATTTATGAAATAAATATTCACATAACCAATTAATATTTTTAATATATATATATATATATATATATGAAATATGCACAAAAGTAGAGAAATTGCGATGAGATTCTTTTTTCTCGGAACTGGAAATTATCAAAACTTAGCCTAACTTGATTTAAAAGGTCGGTCTACTACGCTTATGGTAGAAGTGATAGGTTAAATTTACTCGTATGAGGTTATATTTAGCTGAGTGACGTTAGACGTGACTGTGCTAGTCTAAGTAATAATGTTGAATTATGTTTTCATTTCGGTGATTTTCCGTTTCGACAAAATGGGTGAAATCCTGCAAAATTTACGCGTATGAGGTTATATTTAACTGAGTTAAGTTAGACGTAACTGGGCTAGTCTAAGTAATAATGTTACATTAGGTTTTCGGTGGTTTTCAGAAATAAATAAAAATGTTTAATTAAACAAATCCAGTTCAACGCAAAATGATCAAATAAAATACCTATTTCACTGCATGGCGAACTCTGGCAACTATTCTTGTGACCGATATATATATATATATTTACTGTCTTCTAAACCATGTATCGTAAGATTGCGATGATTCGTTCTACAAATTGTGCAAATACCAGAATTACTCAATGCAGTCTGCAAATTTATATTGAAGCATAATAATTGGCTAAAAGAGGAAAAATTAATAAATTAGCCCTAATTTAGCTTCTAATTTGTTTTACAAATCATATTAACTCATTTCACGTTATAGTTTAATGATAAAATAGCGTATTATGATGAAAATTTGTATTTGTGTTAAACTTAGTTTATCTTATTCGATTTTCTGCCTAAAAGCTCGCCCCACCAAGTGTCCGATAAGCCTCGCTAAACCGCGAGAAGCTCAATAGGAGGTACTATTGGCGTTGCCTTTTTTTGACTTGGTCCCATAAACATATTTGTTTATGTTTAATAACTCTGTCTATTGGGTCGTATTTGGAGACCTTGTCGGTCTACCTGGTGTTGGTGAGTAAGCCGGTGGTGAAGGTGGGTTGTTGGTGGATTGTTATTGGTGAGTAAAGTGGAGATGGGTTGTTGGTGGATTGTTATTGGTGAGTAAAGTGGAGGTGGGTTGTTGGTGGATTGTTATTGGTGAGTAAGGTGGAGGTGCGTTGTTGGTGGATTGTTATTGGTGAGTAAAGTGGAGGTGGGTTGTTGGTGGATTGTTATTGGTGAGTAAGTTGGAGGTGGGTTGTTGGTGGATTGTTATTGGTGAGTAAGGTGGAGGTGGGTTGTTGGTGGATTGTTATTGGTGAGTAAGGTGGAGGTGGGTTGTTGGTGGATTGTTATTGGTGAGTAAGGTGGAGGTGGGTTGTTGGTGGATTGTTATTGGTGAGTAAGGTGGAGGTGGATTGGTATTGGTGAGTAAGGTGGAGGTGGGTTGTTGGTGGATTGTTATTGGTGAGTAAGGTGGAGGTGGGTTGTGTGGTTGTTATTGGTGAGTAAGGTGGAGGTGGGTTGTTGGTGGATTGTTATTGGTGAGTAAGGTGGAGGTGGGTTGTCGGTGGATTGTTATTGGTGAGTAAGGTGGAGGTGGGTTGTCGGTGGATTGTTATTGGTGAGTAAGGTGGAGGTGGGTTGTTGGTGGATTGTTATTGGTGAGTAAGGTGGAGGTGGGTTGTTGGTGGATTGTTATTGGTGAGTAAGGTGGAGGTGGGTTGTTGGTGGATTGTTATTCGTGAGTAAGGTAGAGGTAGGTTGTTGGTGGATTGTTATTGGTGAGTAAGGCGTTGACAGAGGGGGGTTGTTGGTTTCACCATATTTCATTTGGACGCTTGGTTGTAGCTTTCATAACGGACACGTGGTGTTAATGGGGTGTGCTCCTACAAAGTCGTAGCCCTCATCTCCTGTTGATGGGGTGAGCTCTTTTAAAAGTAAAGTCGTAGCCCTCATTTCACCATGTGTTGTTGGAGCTCCTAAAATCTATACGATTGTTGGTGATGCTTTTTTGTGTGGTGGAGGCGCTCGTATATATATTTTGCTATTGAGGCTTTCTTTGCATGCATCAGTTTCTGTGGTGGTGGCTGCGCTCATATGACGATTGTTGGTGATGTGATGCTTTTTTGTGTGGTGGTTGTGCTAGTATGACGATTGTTGGCTATGCTTTTGTGTGTGTGTGTACGAATTGTTCATTCATTTGTTATATATATATTTTTTTTCTTTATTTCCGCACGACTTGTGAAATATATTTTCCCTTACTAATATTTTGTTAATACTGTGCTTTGTATGATTATATATTTTCCATTCTATTGTTTGACCATATGTATGTCCCATTGTAAAGGGTGATCCAGAGAAATGGGACCCAAAAGAAACCCCTGTAACTCTTAAAGTATAAGTCCTTTTATAAAATCATACGCGTCATTCGAAAGAGGATAATTACAAGTTTGTATAGGTTTTGACAATACAAGACAAGATAAGATACAAAACAAAATAAAAGTGTTAGTTAAAACTAACCGTTCAAGATGACTGCATGGACTGTGGAACAGCTGCGTTTCATAACTGAGCAATATTATGAGCATTGAAGAAGTGTAGTTTCAGCTCAAAGATTTTTCAAGACAAATTTCCAGATGTCAAAATCACCTTCTAAGAGCTGAAACTACACTTCTTCCATGCTCATAATATTGCTCAGTTATGAAACGCAGCTGTTCCACAGTCCATGCAGTCATCTTGAAGGGTTAGTTTTAACTAACACTTTTATTTTGTTTTGTATCTTATCTTGTCTTGTATTGTCAAAACCTATACAATCCTGTACAAACTTGTAACTATCCTCTTTCGAATGATGCGTATGATTTTATAAAAGGACTTATACTTTAAGAGTTACAGGGGTTTCTTTTGGGTCCCATTTCTCTGGATCACCCTTTATATACAGTAATTCAGTTAAATAATCAGAACATTGTGTTTTACTTATTCCTCGTACACAATTATATCATTTGTTTGGTTTCGGATTTCTGAATGATTAATTAATTGCTATTTCTCAAATCGGTCTTCTAAGCCAGCTAATGGATGAATATATGGAATAAGTTAGTCATTCCGTCGTATGTATAGGAGTGTGTGTTTAAATTCTAATTATTTATTTAATAAAGAGAATTTCTTTTAATGTTAAAATAATTAGTTCTCAATAACTTTAACGAGAAAATTCACCTGCTTTGGTAAATCATGTGAATTAAATTAAATGGTGGTACCTGACAAATGGCTGAATAATATAATGAATAATTAAAAAAATATTGTTATCTGGCAACTCAGCCTTCTAGGCTGATTAAGATATGACTAATTTAATATTGAATGCTATCTGGCAACTCAGCAGCCAACTGGCTGATTAATATATGGAATAATTAAATAAATAACGAATCTGGCAACTCAGCCCTCTAGGCTGATTAATATATGGATTAATTTAATATTTAATGCTATCTGGCAACTCAGCAGCCAACTGGCTGATTAATATATGGAATAATTAAATAAATAACGAATCTGGCAACTCAGCCAACTGGCTGATTAAGGGCCTATAAGAGAGCTGCGGGGTGGCTGGAGGAGTCATATGAGCTTGGCTGGCAGTCAAATGAACACCCTTTCTCTGGGTTCCCTCCTCTGATCTCTCCACCTTCCTCTCTCTCTTTCTGCCCCTTTGGGGGGTTCAGCTTGGGGGATAATTCCAAGTTGCATACCCCTTGCAATCACATTTTGGGGTTGGCAACAAAGGGTTGGTACTCCCCTTTGGGGGTTTCAGCTTGAGGGATAACTCCAAGTTGTATACCTCTTGCAACACCATTTTGGGGTTGGCAACAAAGGGGGTGCCTTGCGACAAAGGGGGTTGGGGAATTTTTTCGTTTTTCTTTTCTTTTTTCTTGCTTTGCAACAAAGGGGGTGGGGGTTAGCACTCTTGCAACATTATGCAATTGCTCTGCACTCTGGCATTTTACGCCCATTCTACTAGTCTTATTCTTGGGGCTGACTTCATGCTCAGATATGAGGTCACGTTAATGGGGAAGAAATGACATATATATAAGCTCCTCTCATTCTCTTGGGCCACTACTGGCAAAGTGAAATCATATTTTTCACACCACGCTCTCACTCGTCACGAGCACCCTGCCACAAAAGAGAAAGAAAATAAAAAGATATAGTGGCAACAGAAACGCAACTTTAATTCACCTAATCCATTACATGCATTTTTTTTTTGTTCATAGAGATATTTTTTATTTTTACAAAATATATCTACTCTATTCTTGGACATGTTAACGAGGCAGTCAAGTGTGTGAGCGTGTTTTCTTTAATTGGATGTTTGTCATGTGTATATTTCTGCCAATTCTTTGACTGTTTCCGAGTTTCAACTTGGGTCTTCCGCCGTGAAATGTGTTTATGCGGCAAGTGATGTACTGAGTTGTTTGTACTTCGCAGTGTTGTGCCACCACAGGAGTGGAGAAGATCCTTTTCAGGCATAGATCGGACAGAAAGGAAATTCGAGATGAAGGCACAGATAGAAAGATAGAAACCGAAGGAGGGCAGTTTGGAAATTAAAGAGTTGTGCCAGACTCTATCAAAATCTTTCGATATGTCAAGCGCAATAACAAAAGTCTCACCGAAATCCCGAAAGGAGGATGACCAAGAGTCAGAGAGAGATGCAAAAAGATCGCCAGCAGAGCGTCCCTTTCGGAACCCATACTGAAAATCTGAGAGAAGATTGTGAGAAAAGAGGTGTTCAAGAACCTTCCTATTAAGGATAGATTCAAAAACTTTGGAAAGGCAAGAAATCAAAGCAACTGGACGATAGTTGGAGGGTTGAGAGCGGTCTCACTTGTTTGGGACAGGGTGAATGAAAGCGAACTTCCAGCAGGAAGGAAAAGTACCAGATGAGAGACAAAGACGAAAGAGTTTGCTTTGGCAGTGTGTCACCACAAAAGCACAGTTCTTAAGAACAACAGGAGGAACACCATCAGAACCGATACACCTTCCTAAAGTTGAGCCCAGATAGGGCAGAAAAAACATCTTTCGAAGAGATTCTAATTTGAGACATAATAAGGTCAGAGTGGAGAGGAGATAGAGGAACAGCACCTGACTCGTCCATTGTTGAGTTGTAAGCGATAGTCTGAGCGAAAAGTTCAGCTTTGTCAGGAGAAGAGACGGCAACTGAGCCGTCGGACTGGTAAAGAGGAGGGAAAGAAGAGGAAGTAAAGCTGTTGAAGAGGTTCTTAGCTTGATGCCAGAAAGAGCAAGAAGAATTAGAATTGGATAGATTTTCCCATTTTTGTCTGATGAAGGAATTTTTGGCGAGTCGAAAAACAGACTTTGCACGATTTAGAGCAGAAATATAAGCTAAGTGAGAGTCCGGAGTTGGTTGGCGACGTTACCTTGTGAAAGCCTCCTCTCTGTTGCGGATAGCATTAGAACAAGTAAAGTTAAACCAAGGTTACTTTGCATTAGTAGTAGGAATCAAATATGAAATGTACGCCACCATGCCCGAGAGAATCACCTGCGTGATGCGCTCAGTACATTTGATAGGGTCCCCGCCACGGAAGCAGTAATCATTCCATCGCAAATCACAGAAGTACTACCTAAGGGCTTCCCGATCAACGGCGCCGAAGTGCCAAAGGCGCCTCCTCTTCGGAGGATTCAAAGGCCGAATTGGAGCGATAGGGCAGGAAACAGATATAAGGTGGGAGGAGCCCAACGGAGAAAAATGTTTCATAGAATAAGAAGGAGGATGAGAGGTAAGAAATAAATGCAGAATGTTGTGCCTCTCTCCAAGGCGATCGGGGATACAAGTAGGGTGCTATACAATCTGGTCTACGTTATTTTGGTGTTTACACCATGTTTATTTAAATGAAGCTACGTGGAGTTTCTTTTCTCTTTTCGCACTTCAGAATGGTTTTTCTTTTACTACACTCTGCCGAGAAGCTAGTTTACGAGGAGTGATAGACGAAATGCAGCCTCATTCCTTAACCATATTTTGTCCATGAAGGCAGTTAATCATTCTCAAAGATATGAAGAAAAGACATTTCAACGAATGGATCATGGTCTCAACTTCTAATTCTGAGTGACTTTAATTTTGTAAGGGTAAAGTGTGACGTCATGTAGAAGAATCCTTAATTTGGATGCTGCTGTATCCGATGCTGGATGCTGAGCTACATTGCAGTCTGTTAGATCGACTGTCTCACTAGCTTGGAAGGTCTTGATTTGCTCAACAGGTTTCTCTGTACACTCAGAACGTAATCGATCCAACAAAGAATCAGTTTCTAAACATTTCGATAGATGGGGTAAATTTTCGGCCTGCTGGCCACAATTTGGTATGCAAAAAATAATTCGTAAGAGTTTGAACGGCTATTTGAGCGGTGTACACTAGGGTGGAGTGACAAAAACTTTTTTGAGAATTCAGTTTTATAGGACTAACCAAAAGTTAGTCTGTGGTACCAATAAGAAATCTATAAAATATAAGCTACCTGCGACATTAACTTCACCGATTTAAAGATTTAAGCTTATCTTGTTTATGCTAGGAACATCATTTTTGTTTCATTTGATTTGTCCTATTTATGTTCTTTAACTTTACTCTTATAAACTTTTTTCCAATTCCTCAGAGAAATTTGAAAAATTTGGTATTTAATGAAAAATACTAACAAAAAAAAATAGGAGTTTTTATTAGTTTCGTTGATTGGTTGATGTTAAACGTCATTCAATGATACAGTTTTCTTTTAGAAGCTCATAAAATAGCTGCTTGGCTTTAAATATATGGGTTTATTGGAGCAGCTCTCCGCTAATTTAATCTAGATACGAGCCATGCATATCTCGGCTTAAATTATCCAGAACGTGGAGGTGGCTGCTCTTTGAGTTTTACCCTAACCCACCCACCACAATAAGTTAGAAAGCTTCTTATTCAGTTTTGTAGTCTCTTTTGGTTTCAAACGATTTCATTATTGCTTGAGATGTAATTTTGGTTTTAACGTAGCTATCTCTCCTCTCACTTCCATAAGCTGCTCTTGCCGCTTCTGTTACAAGTTTGATACTCCTTTCTACTGTTTGTGTATGACAAGGAAATTGAAAGAGTTTTAATTTTTCTTCGCTAGTGTTCTCAGCCAATGATGTCAACTCCTCTTTGGTTAAGTGTTTTGTCAATGGTGGTTCAAGCCTGATGGGACTATCTGTCCAAAATATAATATCAATGTAGTTAAGTGCATGGAAATTTAGCTGCGGTACACTGAACTCGCGAATGCTTTTAATTTTTTCAGCTTGAGATCTTGCTACTTCGACCCTTCGTATTGCTAATTTTCGAGTGTTTGGCCGGTTATCAGTAACGCAAAGTAGGCGTTACGAATGATAACTTTATCAACAATATCTTCTAAGTTCCTTTGTTAGGTATCTTGAATAAACTACCATCTGCCAAAGGTGACGAGGTCCATCATAGCACTAAGGTTTTGTCTTGATCGTGAACCACATTGGAGCATAAACTTTGACGATGCATTCTACCAGAGCTTTTAAGCTATCCATCGGATTTTCGCATTCCATGCAGAAACGCAGGATGCGGTTAGCAGTAGTCAACCATTTGGATTGGACCATTGGCCCAGGTTGAAGATTTGCTAAGTAATTGCTGCAACACCCAGAAGTAATAGTCTGAGAAGCTTTATAGAGGTACATTTGATCCGTACTTAGATCATCAGAATCAGTAATTGGAAGAGGATTTCCTTCCACGGCTTCAAACTTAACTATTGGTTGGTCGACAGATTTTAATGTTTTTCCAATTCGTCCTGACATTTCTCGTGGACCATGGGAGAGCCCATCCAGGTGTTCTAACAAATGCCTCAATGGTAACTCATTAAAATGAAAGAGACAAATAAACCAGTGAAAGGTTTTGTTTAAGTTCTGCTCTAAATCTTTTAATATGCCTCCTTTTAGTCCAGTATTGACAGCAGTGCCATCACAGCCAATGGCAACAATATTTCTAGCACTGATATTTTTGCATCCCAATAACTCTAAAATGCCTTTATAAATGCTTTTTGCTGTGCTCAATTCTGGAGATATGTGGTCAAAGTAAGTTGAACCTGGTTCTTTCAAAATTACAATATGTTCTTCCAGAGTAATCCTAGAATGATACTTACTACCTTTTATTATCATAACGTTTGTTCGATCTTTTCTTCCATCAAAATAGAGACCAAAAACGTGATCACTTGAACTGAAAGTTGAGGTATGTTCAGAAAGATCTTTTCTAATCTTGCTCTTTTCTCGTCTTATCTTGCTTCTGTCGATCACTGAAGAAGTATCTTCATTACTAATTAATTTTAAATCATGAAAAACAGCAGATGCAAGAGCTGCCGCACCACGGTCAGATATTCCTCTTCGATCGCATTCTCTACCCACTGTTGGCAACTGCATTCTCATTTGTGAAAATCCAGGATTAATTAATGGCTTTGTCGTGAGTTTAAACGGCTCACTACTTTCGTCCGTTTCGCTAGAACTTGACGAAACAGTTGCAGCAGTATCAAATTCTTTCAATTTTAGATTAGCTTCTCCTGACTTAATTCTTTCCTGTCTAACATAAAGGAAACACTGAAGTATATCTTCGGACGAAGGCAACTAAATCAGTGAGAGATCCTTTGGTAGTCCAAAGACTGATTCAGCTGTTGAGTATTCATTATCTTCCTTTTTGCTGATTCATTCGTGGCCATGGAAGCCATGCCGAATTTTACTTTGTGCGTCGGAATAGAATTAGACTATATTAGTGACTGTAAAGTTTTTAGCGAATCTGATTCAATATAAAAATTTATCAAGGCAATCAAATAATCTGAAAAAGAGATATAAATTATAGTGAAATATAGTAAAAATAACAAACTTTAATAATAAAATTATGAAATAATTTAATTAAATCTGTGAAAATCTAAACAAATGGAGAGCTTAAAATGGTGCGGAAAATCTACTAAAGTTAAGAAACTCAACGAAAGATAAACATTCCTTTTCTTTTATTAGTATTTTTCATGAAATACCAAATTGTTAAAATTTCTGAGGAATGGGAGAAAAGTGTATAAGGAAAAAGTTAAAGAACATAAATACACAAATCAAATAACACAAAAATGATTTTCTTAGCATAAACACAACGGAAGATTCGCTTAAATCTTTGAATTTTTCCTTAATTTTGGGGGAGACCTGAAAAACAAAATCTTTGACCTCCATGGGGCCGGTGTAGTTGATGCCGTAGGTAGCTAATATTTTACAGATTTCTCAGTGCTACCACAGACTAACTTTTGGGTGCCCCTACAAAACTGAATTCTAAAAACGTTTTCTTTCACTCCAACCACATCCTGATTTGATATCTCTTTTGAACCGTCAGTTTTTCACCAAGATTGAAGGACACATCGAATCGAAACTTAGATTACACAAACACTGGATGCAATAGCTCTTTTTCCAAATAGAGGATTTTTTGAAAGTTTAAACTAACCGAATCTCTCTCTCTCTCTCTCTCTCTCTCTCTCTCTCTCTCCCCGTGGGGAGGGGGGTGGGGTACCCGTGGGGAGGGGGGTGGAGTACTCATATACGTCAGAGACACGTTGAGTCCGGTTGACTGCCAGTTCCGGTCGGAACGGGAGCTGCTTGGCGTCGATCTGAACGTGGGAGGGACGAACTATAGGTTAATATCTTGGTGTACAGACCTCCGCATCTCCTCCTCGAGGATGATACAGCCCTGTACACCGAACTCAGTAGCCTGCTAGGGGATAGGGTGTGTGTAGTTTTAGGAGACTTCAACTGTCGCGGCATAAAGTGGGAAAACAGGACTGCCGATGCTGAAGGGAGGAGGCTAGTTGACTTTGCTGATGAGAACTTCCTCACTCAGTGGGTCAACGAGCCTACACGAGGCGAAAGAGTTCTAGAATTAGTATTCACGACCGAAGACAACCTCGTCACTGGCCTCACCGTTGACGAATCATTGGGCGGGAGTGATCACGGTCTCATTAGGTTTCGTGTGTGCGTCCCTCGGGTGAAACGTAGTAACTCGAGAGGCAGTAAGCTCGATCTCCGGCGGGCGAACTTTGTTAGCCTCAGGGATAGCGTAGGAGAGATGGGGTTAGAGGTTGGCGGCGATGTTGAGGGAGTGTGGAGTGCATTCCGGGACGAGTTTATGGTGCTGCAGTCTGCTGCCATACCCTCTAAACCGGTCACCCCTGCTTCAACTCAGCCTAAGTGGTTCAATCGTGACATCGTTTCGGCTATCCGAAATAGGAAAGTAGCGTATAGGAGGGCAAAGGTCAATCGTTCCCACGAGAACACTGAAGCGAATGTCCGCCTGTGTAGGGAAGTGAAGGCGAAGGTTAGGCTAGCGAAACGTAACGAAGAACTACGGGTGGCAAGCCTCTGCAAGGGGAACCCTAAGGAACTCTTCAGTTATGTTAATAGTAGAAAGCCCATTAGAAGCATGATAGGACCGTTAAAGGACGGAAGCGGCGTTCTGCGGACCTCCGACGCGGACATCGCTAATGTGCTTAATGAGTACTTTGCGGGAGTGTTCACCAGGGAGGATACCCGCGTCATCCCCGAGCCAGGCGTGAGGAACGAAGGTGCTGGCCTGGATAGTGTTAGATGTACCGCGACAGTCGTTGCCGATAGAATAGACAAACTGAGCGCGTTTAAGGCTCCTGGGCCAGACCAGTTTCTCGTTGGAGATGGGCCAAGTGCCTGGTGACTGGAGGGAAGACCAACGTGACCCCTATCTTTAAGAAAGGGGATCACGAAAGTCCAGGGAACTATCGTCCCATTAGTCTCACTTCAGTTGTAGGTAAATTATTAGAAGGGATAATAGCTGATAGGATCGTTGACCATTTGGATTTGTACAAGCTGCTTGGGGACTCCCAACATGGGTTTAGACGGCATAGGTCGTGTCTCACCAACTTGCTCGAGTTTTTCCACGTCATGTTGAGTGAGTACGATAAGAGTAGGGCGATTGATATACTTTATCTCGACTTTCGGAAAGTCTTTGATAAGGTACCCCACAGGCGGCTAATGGCGAAAGTGCGCGCGCTGGGTATCGGTGGGGAAATAGGTAGGTGGATTGAAAACTGGCAGAGGAATAGGCGGCAGAGGGTGGTAATTAAAGGGGCTAGTTCGGGTTGGGCCTCGGTCACTAGTGGGGTTCCTCAGGGTTCCGTTTTGGGGCCACTGTTCTTTATCATTTACATAAATGATATCGACGGTGGCATCGTCAGTCGGATCGCCAAATTCGCTGATGACACCAAGCTTGGGGCCAATGTTGGGACGCCCGAAGCGATCGAGGAACTGCCTGCGGACCTAGGTAGGATAGGAGAGTGGTCCGAAAAATGGCAAATGCCGTTTAACTTGGGTAAATGGAAAGTGATGCACATTGGCTACGCCAATCCCAAGTCGAACTACTCGATGTTGGGTAGTAATATCGAAGTGACTGATTTAGAAAAGGACTTGGGTGTGCTAATTAGCAGCGACCTTAAGTTTACGAAACAGTGACTAGAGGTGGAAAAGAAAGCCCAGAAACTATTGGGTTATATCAGGAGGCAATTTCAGTTTCGGAACAAGGAGATTGTGCTCTAACTGTAAAATTCCCTTGTTCGGCCACACCTGGAGTAAGCTGTGCAGTTCTGGTCGCCCACCTTCAGGAAAGATATTGAGAGGCTGAAGCGAGTGCAGGCGAGGGCCACAAAGTTAATTCCTTCCGTTAGGCATATGGGCTACAATCGACGGTTACGCGCCCTGAACTTGTTTTCGCTTGAAACTCGGAAGCTGCGCGGTCAACTGATCGAGGTTTTCAAGCTCTTACGCGGGTTCAACGATGTCGATTTTAGAAGTATGTTTAGTTTAAATGATAACCCAACTCGCAACAATGGTTGGAAGTTGGATTTGAAACGGTTTAGGACTAGTGTGTGTGGGAATTACTTTACGTTATAAGATCTGTGACACATGAACAGGTTACCTTCGGAAGTTGTGAAGAGTTCCTCTGTGGATCAGTTTCAAGAAAAGGTTAGACCAAATTTTGCACACTATTTGAGTGTGTAGAAAATTTTTCCGTGACACCCGTTGCCATTGGTACCTCCTCGGTATGGCCGCAAGGCCTTTTGAGGTACTTCTTTTCCTTGTAACTCCTTGTAACTCCTTGTAACTCTCTCTCTCTCTCTCTCTCTCTCTCTCTCATCCGCAGGGGTATAAAGGTTATCGAAGTTCCTTCTGGGTGTTGTAAACGTTATACTTGGGGTGTGACAGCCCTCCGGTCCCGAGTCGTGGGATTCTAGAGGAACTGGCAGCCAGTTCCTCTAGGTTCTCTCTCTCTCTTTCGGGAGGGCGGGTGAAGTATTTTGCACAATCCCGTCCCGTGGGTTACTAGGACCCCATCCCATCCCTACTCTATCCTTTTAGCTTACGTTAAGGTTGTTCTCCTCTGACTGAAAAAAAACAAAAAAAAAAAAACTTTAGGTATCAAGTCTTTTTCTCTTCTTTTACTATTAGGACCCTACTGCTACCTCATGCGTGGGAAGAGAGGCTTTGGAACCTCTATAAATAACCATTTAACGCTCGTAGGTTGTGAGAGACTGGGATGGAGGGGTCCCAGGCGTAGGTGCGCGATGAATGGAGTGTGGCTAGTGCCCCGTTAAGCCCATTCCTAACGCGTAATGGCCTGACCAGCCCCCTGCGACCGTTCTTTGGTGACCAATTGATGGTGCTTGGCTGTACTGCTCTGAGGTGAGAGAGCTTTACTGACCAGCTGGTTGCCAGGCCAGCGTAAAGTCTCGGGCGGGGGCTCTGGGTCTGGTGGGATATCCCTTGAACACTGGATTCTAAGAGTCTGGCCGCTTGTGAGTGACCAAATTGTTATTGGTGAGTAAGGTGGAGGTGGGTTGTTGGTGGATTGTTATTGGTGAGTAAAGTGGAGGTGGGTTGTTGGTGGATTGTTATTGGTGAGTAAGTTGGAGGTGGGTTGTTGGTGGATTGTTATTGGTGAGTAAGGTGGAGGTGGGTTGTTGGTGGATTGTTATTGGTGAGTAAGGTGGAGGTGGGTTGTTGGTGGATTGTTATTGGTGAGTAAGGTGGAGGTGGGTTGTTGGTGGATTGTTATTGGTGAGTAAGGTGGAGGTGGATTGGTATTGGTGGATTGTTATTGGTGAGTAAGGTGGAGGTGGATTGGTATTGGTGAGTAAGGGGGAGGTGGGTTGTTGGTGGATTGTTATTGGTGAGTAAGGTGGAGGTGGGTTGTTGGTGGATTGTTATTCGTGAGTAAGGTAGAGGTGGGTTGTTGGTGGATTGTTATTGGTGAGTAAGGCGGTGGTGGAGGTGGGTTGTTGGTTTCACCATATTTCATTTGGACCCTTGGTTGTAGCTTTCATATCGGACACGTGGTGTTAATGGGGTGTGCTCCTAAAAAGTCGTAGCCCTCATCTCCTGTTGATGGGGTGAGCTCTTTAAAGTAAAGTCGTAGCCCTCATTTCACCATGTGTTGTTGGAGCTCCTAAAATCTATACGATTGTTGGTGATGCTTTTTTGTGTGGTGGATGAGCTCGTATATATATTTTGTTATTGAGGCTTTCTTTGCATGCATCAGTTTCTGTGGTGGTGGCTGCGCTCATATGACGATTGTTGGTGATGTGATGCTTTTTTGTGTGGTGGTTGTGCTAGTATGACGATTGTTGGCTATGCTTTTGTGTGTGTGTGTACGAATTGTTCATTCATTTGTTATATATATATATTTTTTTCTTTATTTCCGCACGACTTGTGAAATATATTTTCCCTTACTAATATTTTGTTAATACTGTGCTTTGTATGATTATATATTTTCCATTCTATTGTTTGACCATATGTATGTCCCATTGTAAGGGGTGATCCAGAGAAATGGGACCCAAAAGAAACCCCTGTAACTCTTAAAGTATAAGTCCTTGTATAAAATCATACGAATCATTCGAAAGAGGATAATTACAAGTTTGTATAGGTTTTGACAATACAAGACAAGATAAGATACAAAACAAAATAAAAGTGTTAGTTAAAACTAACCCTTCAAGTTGACTGCATGGACTGTGGAACAGCTGCGTTTCATAACTGAGCAATATTATGAGCATGGAAGAAGTGTAGTTTCAGCTCAAAGATCTTTCAAGACAAATTTTCAGATGTCAAAATCACCTTCTAAGAGCTGAAACTACACTTCTTCCATGCTTATAATATTGCTCAGTTATGAAACGCAGCTGTTCCACAGTCCATGCAGTCATCTTGAAGGGTTAGTTTAACTAACACTTTATTTTTGTTTTGTATCTTATCTTGTCTTGTATTGTCAAAACCTATACAATCCTGTACAAACTTGTAACTATCCTCTTTCGAATGATGCGTATGATTTTATAAAAGGACTTATACTTTAAGAGTTACAGGAGTTTCTTTTGGGTCCCATTTCTCTGGATCACCCTTTATATCCAGTAATTCAGTTAAATAATCAGAACGTTGTATTGGTGTTTTACTTATTCCTTGTACACAATTATATCATTTGTTTGGTTTCGGATTTCTGAATGATTAATTAATTGCTATTTCTCAAATCGGTCTTCTAAGCCAGCTAATGGATGAATATATGGAATAAGTTAGTCATTCCGTCGTATGTATAGGAGTGTGTGTTTAAATTCTAATTATTTATTTAATAAAGAGAATTTCTTTTAATGTTAAAATAATTAGTTCTCAATAACTTTAAGGAGAAAATTCACCTGCTTTGGTAAATCGTGTGAATTAAATTAAATGGTGGTACCTGACAACTATCCTCATATAAATAAAAATTTTAATAAATGGTGGTATTTAGCAACTCTCCCTAATAAGGAATACCTGAACAAATAAAATGCTCTCTGGCAACTCAACCTTCTAAGCCAAATGGCTGAATAATATAATGAATAATTAAATAAATATTGTTATCTGGCAACTCAGCCTTCTAGGCTGATTAAGATATGGATTAATTTAATATTTAATGCTATCTGGCAAATCAGCAGCCAACTGGCTGATTAATATATGGAATAATTAAATAAATAACGAATCTGGCAACTCAGCCCTCTAGGCTTATTAACATATGGATTAATTTAATATTTAATGCTATCTGGCAACTCAGCAGCCAACTGGCTGATTAATATATGGAATAATTAAATAAATAACGAATCTGGCAACTCAGCCAACTGGCTGATTAAGGGCCTATAAGAGAGCTGCGGGGTGGCTGGAGGAGTCATATGAGCTTGGCTGGCAGTCAAATGAACACCCTTTCTCTGGGCTCCCTCCTCTGATCTCTCCACCTTCCTCTCTCTCTTTCTGCCCCTTTGGGGGGTTCAGCTTGGGGGATAATTCCAAGTTGCATACCCCTTGCAATCACATTTTGGGGTTGGCAACAAAGGGTTGGTACTCCCCTTTGGGGGTTTCAGCTTGAGGGATAACTCCAAGTTGTATACCTCTTGCAACACCATTTTGGGGTTGGCAACAAAGGGGGTGCCTTGCGACAAAGGGGGTTGGGGAATTTTTTCGTTTTTCTTTTCTTTTTCTTGCTTTGCAACAAAGGGGGTGGGGGTTAGCACTCTTGCAACATTATGCAATTGCTCTGCACTCTGGCATTTACGCCCATTCTACTAGTCTTATTTTGGGGCTGACTTCATGCTCAGATATGAGGTCACGTTAATGGGGAAGAAATGACATATATATAAGCTCCTCTCATTCTCTTGGGCCACTACTGGCAAAGTGAAATCATATTTTTCACACCACGCTCTCACTCGTCACGAGCACCCTGCCACAAAAGAGAAAGAAAATAAAAAGATATAGTGGCAACAGAAACGCAACTTTAATTCACCTAATCCATTACATGCATTTTTTTTTTGTTCATAGAGATATTTTTTATTTTTACAAAATATATCTACTCTATTTTTGGACATGTTAACGAGGCAGTCAAGTGTGTGAGCGTGTTTTCTTTAATTGGATGTTTGTCATGTGTATATTTCTGCCAATTCTTTGACTGTTTCCGAGTTTTCAACTTGGGTCTTCCGCCGTGAATGTGTTTATGCGGCAAGTGATGTACTGAGTTGTTTGTACTTCGCAGTGTTGTGCCACCACAGGAGTGGAGAAGATCCTTTTCAGGCATAGATCGGACAGAAAGGAAATTCGAGATGAAGGCACAGATAGAAAGATAGAAACCGAAGGGGGCAGTTTGGAAATTAAAGAGTTGTGCCAGACTCTATCAAAATCTTTCGATATGTCAAGCGCAATAACAAAAGTCTCACCGAAATCCCGAAAGGAGGATGACCAAGAGTCAGAGAGAGATGCAAAAAGATCGCCAGCAGAGCGTCCCTTTCGGAACCCATATTGAAAATCTGAGAGAAGATTGTGAGAAAAGAGGTGTTCAAGAACCTTCCTATTAAGGATAGATTCAAAAACTTTGGAAAGGCAAGAAATCAAAGCAACTGGACGATAGTTGGAGGGTTGAGAGCGGTCTCACTTGTTTGGGACAGGTGAATGAAAGCGAACTTCCAGCAGAAGGAAAAGTACCAGATGAGAGACAAAGACGAAAGAGTTGCTTTGGCAGTGTGTCACCACAAAGCACAGTTCTAAGAACAACAGGAGGAACACCATCAGAACCGATACACCTTCCTAAAGTTGAGCCAGATAGGCAGAAAAACATCTTTCGAAGAGATTCTAAATTTGAGACATAATAAGGTCAGAGTGGAGAGGATCTAGAGGAACAGCACCTGACTCGTCCATTGTTGAGTTGTAAGCGATAGTCTGATGCGAAAGTTCAGCTTTGTCAGGAGAAGAGACGGCAACTGAGCCGTCGACTGGTAAAGAGGAGGGAAAGAAGAGGAAAGTAAAGCTGTTGAAGAGGTTCTTAGCTTGATGCCAGAAAGAGCAAGAAGAATTAGAATTGGATAGATTTTCCCATTTTTGTCTGATGAAGGAATTTTTGGCGAGTCGAAAAAAAGGACTTTGCACGATTTCGAGCAGAAATATAAGCTAAGTGAGAGTCCGGAGTTGGTTGGCGACGTTACCTTGTGAAAGCCTCCTCTCTGTTGCGGATAGCATTAGAACAAGTAAAGTTAAACCAAGGTTACTTTGCATTAGTAGTAGAATCAAATATGGAATGTACGCCACCATGCCCGAGAGAATCACCTGCGTGATGCGCTCAGTACATTTGATAGGGTCCCCGCCACGGAAGCAGTAATCATTCCATCGCAAATCACAGAAGTACTACCTAAGGCTTCCCGATCAACGGCGCCGAAGTGCCAAAGGCGCCTCCTCTTCGGAGGATTCAAAGGCCGAATTGGAGCGATAGGGCAGGAAACAGATATAAGGTGGGAGGAGCCCAACGGAGAAAAAAGTTTCATAGAATAAGAAGGAGGATGAGAGGTAAGAAATAAATGCAGAATGTTGTGCCTCTCTCCAAGGCGATCGGGGATACAAGTAGGGTGCTATACAATCTGGTCTACGTTATTTTGGTGTTTACACCATGTTTATTTAAATGAAGCTACGTGGAGTTTCTTTTCTCTTTTCGCACTTCAGAATGGTTTTTCTTTTAGTACACTCTGCCGAGAAGCTAGTTTACGAGGAGTGATAGACGAAATGCAGCCTCATTCCTTAACCATATTTTGTCCATGAAGGCAGTTAATCATTTCAAAGATATGAAGAAAAGACATTTCAACGAATGGATCATGGTCTCAACTTCTATTTCTGAGTGACTTTAATTTTGTAAGGGTAAAGTGTGACGTCATGTAGAAGAATCCTTAATTTGGATGCTGCTGTATCCGATGCTGGATGCTGAGCTACATTGCAGTCTGTTAGATCGACTGTCTCACTAGCTTGGAAGGTCTTGATTTGCTCAACAGGTTTCTCTGTACACTCAGAACGTAATCGATCCAACAAAGAATCAGTTTCTAAACATTTCGATAGATGGGGTAAATTTTGGGCCTGCTGGCCACAATTTGGTATGCAAAAAATAATTCGTAAGAGTCTGAACGGCTATTTGAGCGGTGTACACTAGGGTGGAGTGACAAAAACTTTTTTGAGAATTCAGTTTTATAGGACTAACCAAAAGTTAGTCTGTGGTACCAATAAGAAATCTATAAAATATAAGCTACCTGCGACATTAACTTCACCGATTTAAGATTTAAGCTTATATTGTTTATGCTAGGAACATCATTTTTGTTTCATTTGATTTGTCCTATTTATGTTCTTTAACTTTTACTCTTATAAACTTTTTTCCAATTCCTCAGAGAAATTTGAAAAAATTTGGTATTTAATGAAAATACTAACAAAAAAAATAGGAGTTTTTATTAGTTTCGTTGATTGGTTGATGTTAAACGTCATTCAATGATACAGTTTTCTTTTAAAGCTCATAAAATAGCTGCTTGGCTTTAAAATATATGGTTTATTGGAGCAGCTCTCCGCTAATTTAATCTAGATACGAGCCATGCTACTCGGCTTAAATTATCCAGAACGTGGAGGTGGCTGCTCTTTGAGTTTTACCCTAACCCACCCACCACAATAAGTTAGAAAGCTTATTCAGTTTGTAGTCTCTTTTGGTTTCAAACGATTTCATTATTGCTTGAGATGTAATTTTGGTTTTAACGTAGCTATCTCTCCTCTCACTTCCATAAGCTGCTCTTGCCGCTTCTGTTACAAGTTTGATACTCCTTTCTACTGTTTGTGTATGACAAGGAAATTGAAAGAGTTTTAATTTTTCTTCGCTAGTGTTCTCAGCCAATGATGTCAACTCCTCTTTGGTTAAGTGTTTTGTCAATGGTGGTTCAAGCCTGATGGACTATCTGTCCAAAATATAATATCAATGTAGTTAAGTGCATGGAAATTTAGCTGCGGTACACTGAACTCGCGAATGCTTTTAATTTTTTCAGCTTGAGATCTTGCTACTTCGACCTTCGTATTGCCAATTTTCGAGTGTTTGGCCGGTTATCAGTAACGCAAAGTAGGCGTTACGAATGATAACTTTATCAACAATATCTTCTAAGTTCCTTTGTTAGGTATCTTGAATAAACTACCATCTGCCAAAGGTGACGAGGTCCATCATAGCACTAAGGTTTTGTCTTGATCGTGAACCACATTGGAGCATAAACTTTGACGATGCATTCTACCAGAGCTTTTAAGCTATCCATCGGATTTTCGCATTCCATGCAGAAACGCAGGATGCGGTTAGCAGTAGTCAACCATTTGGATTGGACCATTGGCCCAGGTTGAAGATTTGCTAAGTAATTGCTGCAACACCCAGAAGTAATAGTCTGAGAAGCTTTATAGAGGTACATTTGATCCGTACTTAGATCATCAGAATCAGTAATTGGAAGAGGATTTCCTTCCACGGCTTCAAACTTAACTATTGGTTGGTCGACAGATTTTAATGTTTTTCCAATTCGTCCTGACATTTCTCGTGGACCATGGAGAGCCCATCCAGGTGTTCTAACAAATGCCTCAATGGTAACTCATTAAAATGAAAGAACAAATAAACCAGTGAAAGGTTTTGTTTAAGTTCTGCTCTAAATCTTTTAATATGCCTCCTTTTAGTCCAGTATTGACTGCAGTGCCATCACAGCCAATGGCAACAATATTTCTAGCACTGATATTTTTGCATCCCAATAACTCTAAAATGCCTTTATAAATGCTTTTTGCTGTGCTCAATTCTGGAGATATGTGGTCAAAGTAAGTTGAACCTGGTTCTTTCAAAATTACAATATGTTCTTCCAGAGTAATCGTAGAATGATACTTACTACCTTTTATTATCATAACGTTTGTTCGATCTTTTCTTCCATCAAAGTAGAGACCAAAAACGTGATCACTTGAACTGAAAGTTGAGGTATGTTCAGAAAGATCTTTTCTAATCTTGCTCTTTTCTCGTCTTATCTTGCTTCTGTCGATCACTGAAGAAGTACCTTCATTACTAATTAATTTTAAATCATGAAAAACAGCAGATGCAAGAGCTGCCGCACCACGGTCAGATATTCCTCTTCGATCGCATTCTCTACCCACTGTTGGCAACTGCATTCTCATTTGTGAAAATCCGGGATTAATTAATGGCTTTGTCGTGAGTTTAAACGGCTCACTACTTTCGTCCGTTTCGCTGGAACTTGACGAAACAGTTGCAGCAGTATCAAATTCTTTCAATTTTAGATTAGCTTCTCCTGACTTAATTCTTTCCTGTCTAACATAAAGGAAACACTGAAGTATATCTTCGGACGAAGGCAACTAAATCAGTGAGAGATCCTTTGGTAGTCCAAAGACTGATTCAGCTGTTGAGTATTCATTATCTTCCTTTTTGCTGATTCATTCGTGGCCATGGAAGCCATGCCGAATTTTACTTTGTGCGTCGGAATAGAATTAGACCTTGAAAAAACTATATAGGGGCTATGGGTTGATTGCCTGTGCCCTCATCCGTTGGAAATTTCCAGCAGACTTCAGTGGAGGGTTACCGACAAAAGCCCTATGATTTTTCGTTAGAGAGTTATGAATATGTAGGTCTTTAAAGGACCTCTTTATATTTATATTGATTACGGTAATTCTAGCATCGGGAGTTGGGAAAGCCTTATGTTAATAAAAACTGAAATTGCTCACCTTATTTTTGCTGGGTCTTTGTTTGTTTCGATGTAGGGCGTGACGGTCATTTTCGGTGTAGGGCCGCCACGATGGGGTTACGCGGCGAATTTACTTAAGGTAATTAATATAGGCAGTCACTATATAAACCCCTGAAGGAATAGGCCTATCCTTTTATAGTCATTATTTTATTATAAGGAATTCACTCAGGACTTGAGGGAAAATTTAACACGTTTCCCAGTTTAAAGCGTTCGCTGGAATAAACAGCCCTGAGAGCCGTTCCTTGGTTCGCTTGTATTATTTGCCGTAGCAAATTTTGTTGTGTCTACTTCTGTAGACTAAACAATAAATTGGGTTTTCTTGTTGCTATGTGAGGCTGATTCATACATACAGGTTCTTTGTACGTATGGCAATTCAATTATTTCATTCCCAATAGGCTATGTCGCCAATCCCGAGGCAATTTTGTATAGATATTTAATTCAATTAATTAATAATTTATATTTAATTATGAAATAAATGTACCACATATGATACCATGTTGTGAGCGCGTATAGTTTTTCCATATACTGGGGGGGGCCGGAGAAAAATTTGTATGTTATAGATCAAAATTTTTTGACAAACTGTGTAAACATGTAAAAATGGATCAAAAGAATGAAGTAGAAATTTAGGAAGAGAGAGGTTACTCAAGACCTATTCAAATATGAAAGTTCAAGAGGCCAACTTCTCAAGTTTAGTTAAAGTTATGTCAATCAGTTTGACTCCCTTTAGGTATAGGAAATTTATGGGATTAAAGTAAAGTTATTAAGCATTTTAACTTTGCTCAGTTTGTGTAAGTTTTATAAGTCACCAGTCTTAATTTTTTCTTGTAAAAGTTTTCTGGCTTTCAAAGCAGTCTTTCTTTGAGGCCTGTCTGGTTTAGTCTGAGTTACATCAGGCACATTGAGAGATTCCTCCCCAATAGTATCCTGATCCATCCTTTGGGGTAATGGTTCTAATTTAGCCCCACACTCCAAAGGATATAGTAATGTGATATCTCTGGTGGTTCACCAGTTGCTGTTTTCAGTTTTACAACCCTGGTAACTTCGTCTTCACCAGTTTTGAGTTCCAAGACTTTTCCCATTGACCAATGTTGTCTTGGTGTCTTGTCATGTATCAACACAATGTCCCCAATTTTGACTGAATCATTCCAACTTTGTTTTGTTAATTGTTTATGTCTTTCTCTAAGACTTGTTAAGTATTCTTCTCTCCATTTTGTTATAAATTGAGTCTTGATTTGTGTCAAATGTTGGTATTTTGTGTTGAGTTCTTTGTGTCCTATTTCCCAATCTGGATCCTCTGTACTGTTATGTTCAGATTCTGGTAACATGTTTACTGTTTCTCCCTTAATTAGGTGGTTTGGTGTGAGAGGTTCTGGCTCATTAATACCATCTCCCACATAAGTTAATGGTCTGTTGTTGACAACATTTTCAATTTCTGACAGAATAGTCATGAGTTCAAAAAGTTGTAGATGTTTTGTCCCAATAGTCTTTTTAAGGCAGTTCTTTACAGTTTGTATGTTTCTTTCCCAAATTGAACCATACCATGGTGTATTAACAGGAATGTACTTCCAGGTTATGTTGTGTTTGGTTAAATGAGTTTGTACTGTTTCACTGTCACAAATCTGATGAATAATTCTTTCACCAGATTTGAAGTATGTGGCATTGTCTGACCATATAGTTTTGGGTACAGAATTGTGTGCACAAAATCGTCTGAAAGCAGCAATAAAAGCTTCTGCTGTCAGATCTTCTACTATGTCTAGACATATGGCACGTGTGGCAGCACAGGTGAAGAGTACAATGTACACTTTGTATTCCTTTGAATCCATTTTGTCTCCAAAACTCACATTTACCGCTCCAGTGTAGTCAATACCCGTGGTTTCAAATGGCCGAGTAAATGTTACTCGTTCCACAGGTAGGTCTGGAGGGCTTGGGGTCTTAAAGGGTCGTGAATGGATACGTTTACAAGGAATGCATGTGTTTAAAATTTTCTTTGTTTCAGTTCTACCCTTTGGTAGCCAGTAAGTTTTTCTCAGCTCTGTCAGGGTTTGTGGGACTCCCATGTGGTGTATTTTGTTGTGGGTATCCCTGATGATGAGTTTTGTGAAGTGATTTCTCCTTGGAAGAAGAATTGGGTGCTTAGAGTTGTAAGTCAAAGTTGACTTGTTAAGCCTTCCTTTACACCTTATCAGACCCTCTGTATCCAGGTACAGATTTAGATCCATGACAAGTGAAGGAATACCTTTGTTTAATGTGCTACTGGACCTAAGATACTTCAACTCCTTGTCAAATTCTGAAGCTTGTATCTGTTTGAGCCAGTATTTTGTTGCAGTTTCTGTTAAGTTAGAAAAGGCTTTCTGAGGACAGTGTTTGAGAAGGTAGCTATTGACAAACTTGCAGCAATAGACTGTAATTCTCAAGAGTTTGTTTAGGTCTGAATAAAGGTGATAGTCAAATATAGGTTTGTCCTCAGTGATCTTTTCAGTTGTTGTAGAGTTGAGTGTGAGGTTAACTACTTTGGCTGGCCAAAGATCCTCACATGTTAGCCATTCGGGCCCTTCATACCAGATTTTATTTGTTTTCAACAGCTTGTAAGAGAGCCCTCTTGTCAAAAAGTCTGCAGGATTCTCCTTTGTTTTTATGTACCTAAATTTGATACCAAGGTTTGTGTTTGCAGTTTTGATTTCTGTTAGTCTGTTTTTCACAAATATATTTTTGCAAGAAGTTGTATCTGTGTTGGTCACCCATGTTAGACAAATTTGACTGTCTGTCCATAAGTAAATGTTTGTTATGTCAACTTCTTTATACACTTGTGAAAGAAAGTTTGCTGTTTTAACTCCCAATGAGACAGCTAATAATTCAAGTTGTGGTACAGTTTTCTTTTGGTTTAAGGGTGCCACTTTTGCCTTTGAATAAACCAAGTTACTTTCATTTTCACTTGTTAAATAGGCACAACACCCATAAGCTTGTGTGCTGGCATCTGTAAAAATGTGTAGTGTTTGCGATTTCAATCTGTAGCCAGCACATCTTGGTACGTAGATGTCTTGAACTTTGTTCAAGTCTGTGGCTAATTTTTTCCAATGAAGTTGGTCTTCCACTGAAAGTGGTTCATCCCAATCAATTTTCTTTTTCCATAAGTCTTGCAAAAGGATTTTGGATCTTATGGTTGCTGGTAAATATAATCCAATGGGGTCAAAAATTTTGGATGATTCTGAAAGCACTTGTCTTTTTGTATTGGCATTTGGATTTAAGTTATAACTCTTCGTGCAAAGAGTGTCATCGTGTTCAGAATTCTGTTTTAAAAACCAAAGCATTCCAAGTGTTTTCGTGTAATTGTTTGGTTCAATGTTCCCATTGTTGTCTTTTGTTATTTGTTCATTTAATTTAGGAGAATTAGAAACCCATTCTCTCAATCCAAAATTTCCTTGCTTCATTATGGGTTGTGACATTTGGTAAATTTCAAGCAATTCCTCTTCAGTTACAGTGGAACCAATGAGGTTATCCACATAAAAGTTTTGTTTTAAAAACTGAACTGTTAAGTCCTCTTGAAATAAGTTTAGGTGGTTTCTAATTGTTAAAGCAAGAATACTTGGAGAGCAATTTGCTCCAAAAATAATTACTTTAAATCTGTAGGTTTTGAAACCTTTGTTAAGGTCATGTGGATCATTCAACCACAAAAACCTGAGATGATTTTTATCATACTCAAGCTTCAAATTTATACAGAGGAATGCTTTTTCTATGTCACTTTGTACTGCATAATTGTCTAAACGGAAGCAAAGGAGAATTTTTACAAGATCTGAGACAAGGTTTGGGCCTTCCATGAGACAATCATTTAAACTAACAGAATTTGTGTCTTTTAAACTACAGTTGTATACTACTCTTAGTTTAGTTGTGGATGAGTCTTCTCTGTAAACTCCCCTGTGTGTTAAATAATGACAACCTCGTTTTTTAAAGGGTTCATCAGTAACTTCTTCAATGAAGCCCCTTTCTATTTGTTCCTTGAATATGTTGTTGTATTGTTCTAAAAGATTGTCATTTTTTAGTTTTCTGTAATTTTTATACAGATGTGCCTTAGCTACTTTCAAATTGTCCATTATTTCTGGACAAGGTGTTTTCCAAGGCAGCTCCACATAGTATTGATTGTCTCTGTGTTGTAATGTATCCTTAAATTGTTCTGTCATCAATTGGTCTTCATGTGTAATAGTACTGTCCTTTATGCCAACTGATTCTAATAGTCACAACTGCTGTAACCCTTCATCCAATGTGGAATCATTTTCATTCAAATGATGTGGGATTATGACAGTGTTTTTGTAGTTCGAGTTTGTCACATAGTCAGAAATTTGTGACTGTGGTGATTTTGTTTTGCGTAAATTTTGTTCATGTTCTGTGTTTTCTGTGTCAGTAGTAAGATGGTATTTAGTTATGTCACCCAAAAGAGCAATACCTGTGGGAGTTTGTATGGCTATTCCATCTCCAATTTTAATGATGCCTCTATGGACCAGATGAAGATAGTCAGCCCCCATGAGCATATGTATATCATCAACTACATCTGCATTAAGGGTTTTATCAGCTATCGTGTATTTATTTTGAAGTTGGAGCAAAGCTTGTTTTAACCCAGCTATTTGTATTTTTTCTTGTTCTACTTTGTCCACAACAACAACCTTAAGGGTTTCAAATGTTTCATCAAGAGTTAAAGTTATATTTGCAGTTTTAAAACTGGCTTGTACTGGGTTTTTATTGATAAATGATGAAATAGAGAGATCTTCATCTCCTTGTTGGTTTTGAAGTCCCAATTTTTCTATCAGTTGTTTAGTTACAAATGTTTGTTGTGAGCAGGTATCTAAAAGACACCTAACCTGTACTATTTGTCCTCTTTTGTTTTGGATTTCCAAAGTTGTGGTTGGTAAAAGAATTTTTGAATTGTGGTTAATGCTAGATGAACTGATATGTCCATTCATAGCATTTTTGGTTTGTTTCTGTTTGTTTTGGTTTGATTTGGGTGTTTGTTCATAATGTTTGTCAGTTTTTCCAATGTCTGTGTGTGTATTACACATAGGGGTAACATGGTCAAAACTGTTGCAAAACTTACAATTGTATATCAAATTTGATTTGCAATTTGACTTTTGGTGCCCTGATCCAGTGCATTTTTTGCATAAGTTTAGTTGTTCACAACGTTTTGACCTTGCTGTAAAGTCTTTGTATTTGGGACAATTTGTAGAATATGTTCACTGCTAAAACAAAATTTGCATGGTGTGGGATTATACTCAAAAGTAGCTACATTAAAGTTTTGCAGAGTAGGAGTCTTTGAGTCTTTTTCTGTCACTTTATTTTCTGCAAATTGAGTTTTGCGGTTGTGTTTTGATGTAACTGGTAAGTGTTGAAATCTTTTGTTAGGTTTTTGGTTTTCTGCATTGTTGGTTTTTTCTTGTTCTGTGTTAAATTTTGGGAGTGTGTAACTTGATTTGTAAAGTGCTAGTACAGTTGGGAAATCTTCTCTTAGTTTATTAAGGCTAGGGTATATGTCAGTTGTCCTCTGATGAAATATCTCTTTGACTTTAGAAGGGAGCTTTTCAAAAACAACAGCTTGAATGATCCAAGCTGTTTCTGCAATGTTTAAATTATTGTTTTTAAGTTGTCCCATGAGACATTCAAACTCACAGTAAAAATCAAAGAGGTCACCATAGTTGTCTTTTGGGGTTCGCATGTTCATTACTTTAAGAGCCAAATCATGTATAATTTCATCCTTATTCATGTAATTTCTGTTAAGTAATTCTATTGCTACAGAATAAGAAGTACCTATGGCTGGTAGTGATTCCACTAATCTTAAGGCTGGGCCTTTCAGATAGTTCACTAAATAACTAAATTTATCAACATCTGTAATGTAGTTTTTATTACCTATAAGGCTATGAAATTTTTCAATAAAAGATTGAAATTTGGCTCTGTCACCCTCAAAAGTGGGTACTGCAAGTGTAGGCAATTTTGATTTTAGTTCATTGCCCTCAGCCACATTGGGAGGGCTAAATGAAGCATTTCTTGTAGCTTCTAAGAAGCTTTCGTATGTGTCTTCTTTTTTGCACTCATCAAGTTGGTTTTGAATTTCAGAAATATAGTTGTTAATTTTTGTAATGTAATTTTCATTGTCAAGTAGGAGAGTAGAATACTCATCATCTGTTAGTTCAATTGTGTCATCAATTTCTGTAATTATGTCTTCATCTAGTATGAAAATTTCTTGTTTGTAACGAGTAATAGAATTTAATGTTGTTTCAAGATCATATCTTGTAGGTTCCTTTTGTTTGAAATCATTGTACAGTTTGGTGATGACACCTTTACGTGCTGATTTTTTCCTCATTAATTTTTTGTGATTTTGAGATGGTGCCGTAGCCCCAAGGTCTGTGTTTTTGTTTTCTTGGTCTGGGTTTCTTACCCTTTTGTCCAAGTCTTCCATAATTGTTGTTAGTGTTAAAGTTCTGAGTTTAATTTTATGATGTTGAGCAAGTTAAATTACTGTACAGTAATAAGTTTTTTATATAACCTGCGCCACAGGTTAAATTAAAAATTCACAATGTTTTTAGTTAGGATAGGCCTTGAGTGTAAAGAGTAAGGCCTACTTTAAGAGGTAGGCCTATTATGTAAGGTAAAGTTAGGTGGGCCTACTAAATAGGCCTATTTGTTGGGCCTACCAAGTAGGCTTATGTTTGGGCCTATTATTTTATAGGACCTCAAATGAGTTAAGCCTGTTAAATTAACAAGGCTTAGTTTTGAATTTGAAGAGTAGGACCTATTAAATAGGCTTAATGTTGCGGGCCTATTTTTTTAGGACCTAAAATAAGTTATGCCTGTTAAATGAACAAGCCTTTGTTTTCGATTAGTGTAAAGGTAAAGGAATCGGTTCCCAGTTGCTTAGGCCACCATATGAAAAAACTATAGTGGGGTTACGGTTGAAATTGGGGTTAGGCCTACTGAGTTAAGCCTAGCCACTGCGTGTGTCAGTGTAAATTTTAGAGGGGTTAGTTCCCCATACACAGGGCCACCATTTGAAAAAACTATATAGGGCTATGGGTTGATTGCCTGTGCCCTCATCCGTTGGAAATTTCCAACAGACTTCAGTGGAGGGTTACCGACAAAAGCCCTATGCTTTTTCGTTAGAGAGTTATAAATATGTAGGTCTTTAAAGGACCTCTTTATATTTATATTGATTACGGTAATTCTAGCATCGGGAGTTGGGAAAGCCTTATGTAATGAAAAACTGAAATTGCTCACCTTATTTTTGCTGGGTCTTTGTTTGTTTCGATGTAGGGCGTGACGGTCATTTTCGGTGTAGGGCCGCCACGATGGGGTTACGCGGCGAATTTACTTAAGGTAATTAATATAGGCAGTCACTATATAAACCCCTGAAGGAATAGGCCTATCCTTTTATAGTCATTAGGTTTTATTATAAGGAATTCACTCAGACTTGAGGGAAAATTTAACACGTCTTCCCAGTTTAAAGCGTTCGCTGTGAATAAACAGCCCTGAGAGCCGTTCCTTGGTTCGCTTGTATTATTTGCCGATCTAGCAAATTTTGTTTGGTCTACTTCTTCTTGGTAGACTAAACAATAAATTGGGTTTTCTTGTTGCTATGTGAGGCTGATTCATACATACAGGTTCTTTGTACGTATGGCAATTCAATTATTTCATTCCCAATAGGCTATGTCGCCAATCCCGAGGCAACTTTGTATAGATATTTAATTCAATTAATTAATAATTTATATTTAATTATGAAATAAATGTACCACATATGATACCATGTTGTGAGCGCGTATAGTTTTTCCATAAGACTATATTAGTGACTGTAAAGTTTTTAGCGAATCTGATTCAATATAAAAATTTATCAAGGCAATCAAATAATCTGAAAAAGAGATATAAATTATAATGAAATATAGTAAAAATAACAAACTTTAATAATAAAATTATGAAATAATTTAATTAAATCTGTGAAAATCTAAACAAATGGAGAGCTTAAAATGGTGGGGAAACATCTACTAAAGTTAAGAAACTCAACGAAAGATAAACATTCCTTTTCTTTTATTAGTATTTTTCATGAAATACCAAATTGTTAAAATTTCTGTGAGGAATGGGAGAAAAGTGTATAAGGAAAAAGTTAAAGAACATAAATACACAAATCAAATAACACAAAAATGATTTTCTTAGCATAAACACAACGGAAGATTCGCTTAAATCTTTGAATTTTTCTTTAATTTTGGGGGAGACCTGAAAAACAAAATTTTGACCTCCATGGGGCCGGTGTAGTTGATGCCGTAGGTAGCTAATATTTTACAGATTTCTCGTTGCTACCACAGACTAACTTTTGGGTGCCCCTACAAAACTGAATTCTAAAAACGTTATCTTTCACTCCAACCACATCCTGATTTGATATCTCTTTTGAACCGTCAGTTTTTCACCAAGATTCAAGGACACATCGAATCGAAACTTATATTACACAAACACTGGATGCAATAGCTCTTTTTCCAAATAGAGGATTTTTTGAAAGTTTAAACTAACCGAATCTCTCTCTCTCTCTCTCTCTCTCTCTCTCTCTCTCTCTCTCTCTCTCTCTCTCTCTCGTGGGGAGGGTGGTGGGGTACACGTGGGGAGGGGGTGGGGTACACGGGGGAGGGGGGTGGGGTACTCATATACGTCAGAGACACGTTGAGTCCGGTTGACTGCCAGTTCCGGTCGGAACGGGAGCTGCTTGGCGTCGATCTGAACGTGGGAGGACCGAACTATAGGTTAATCTTGGTGTACAGACCTCCGCATCTCCTCCTCGAGGATGATACAGCCCTGTAGACCGAACTCAGTAGCCTGCTAGGGGATAGGGTGTGTGTAGTTTTAGGAGACTTCAACTGTCGCGGAATAAAGTGCGAAAACAGGACTGCCGATGCTGAAGGGAGGAGGCTAGTTGACTTTGCTGATGAGAACTTCCTCACTCAGTGGGTCAACGAGCCTACACGAGGCGAAAGCGTTCTAGACTTAGTATTCACGACCGAAGACAACCTCGTCACTGGCCTCACCGTTGACGAATCATTGGGCGGGAGTGATCACGGTCTCATTAGGTTTCGTGTGTGCGTCCCTCGGGTGAAACGTAGTAACTCGAGAGGCAGTAAGCTCGAACTCCGGCGGGCGAACTTTGTTAGCCTCAGGGATAGCGTAGGAGAAATGGGGTTAGAGGTTGGCGGCGATGTTGAGGGAGTGTGGAGTGCATTCCGGGACGAGTTTATGGTGCTGCAGTCTGCTGCCATACCCTCAAAACCGTTCACCCCTGCTTCAACTCAGCCTAAGTGGTTCAATCGTGACATCGCTTCGGCTATCCGAAATAGGAAAGTAGCGTATAGGAGGGCAAAGGTCAATCGTTCCCACGAGAACACTGAAGCGAATGTCCGCCTGTGTAGGGAAGTGAAGGCGAAGGTTAGGCTAGCGAAACGTAACGAAGAACTACGGGTGGCAAGCCTCTGCAAGGGGAACCCTAAGGAACTCTTCAGTTAATAGTAGAAAGTCCGGTTGACTGCCAGTTCCGGTCGGAACGGGAGCTGCGTGGCGTCGATCTGAACGTGGGAGGGACGAACTATAGGTTAATCTTGGTGTACAGACCTCCGCATCTCCTCCTCGAGGATGATACAGCCCTGTACACCGAACTCAGTAGCCTGCTAGGGGATAGGGTGTGTGTAGTTTTAGGAGACTTCAACTGTCGCGGCATAAAGTGGGAAAACAGGAGTGCCGATGCTGAAGAGGAGGCTAGTTGACTTTGCTGATGAGAACTTCCTCACTCAGTGGGTCAACGAGCCTACACGAGGCGAAAGCGTTCTAGACTTAGTATTCACGACAGAAGACAACCTCGTCACTGGCCTCACCGTTGACGAATCATTGGCGTTAAAGGACGGAAGCGGCGTTCTGCGGACCTCCGACGCGGACATCGCTAATGTGCTTAATGAGTACTTTGCGGGAGTGTTCACCAGGGAGGATACCCGCGTCATCCCCGAGCAAGGCGTGAGGCACGAAGGTGCTGGCCTGGATAGTGTTAGATGTACCGCGACAGTCGTTGCCGATAGAATAGACAAACTGAGCGCGTTTAAGGCTCCTGGGCCAGACCAGTTTCTCCCCAGAGTGTTGCGAGAAGTGCGCGACCAGGTGGCTCCCCACCTGGCTACAGTCTTCAACAAATCGTTGGAGATGGGCCAGGTGCCTGGTGACTGGAGGGAAGACCAACGTGACCCCTATCTTTAAGAAAGGGGATCACGAAAGTCCAGGGAACTATCGTCCCATTAGTCTCACTTCAGTTGTAGGTAAATTATTAGAAGTGATAATAGCTGATAGGATCGTTGACCATTTGGATTTGTACAAGCTGCTTGGGGACTCCCAACATGGGTTTAGACGGCATAGGTCGTGTCTCACCAACTTGCTCGAGTTTTTCCACGTCATGTTGAGTGAGTACGATAAGAGTAGGGCGATTGATATACTTTATCTCGACTTTCGGAAAGTCTTTGATAAGGTACCTCACCGGCGGCTAATGGCGAAAGTGCGCGCGCTGGGTATCGGTGGGGAAATAGGTAGGTGGATTGAAAACTGGCTGAGGAATAGGCGGCAGAGGGTGGTAATTAAAGGGGCTAGTTCGGGTTGGGCCTCGGTCACTAGTGGGGTTCCTCAGGGTTCCGTTTTGGGGCCACTGTTGTTTATCATTTACATAAATGATATCGACGGTGGCATCGTCAGTCGGATCGCCAAATTCGCTGATGACACCAAGATTGGGGCCAATGTTGGGACGCCCGAAGCGATCGAGGAACTGCATGCGGACCTAGGTAGGATAGGAGAGTGGTCAGAAAAATGGCAAATGCCGTTTAACTTGGGTAAATGCAAAGTGATGCACATTGGCTACGCCAATCCCAAGTCGAACTACTCGATGTTGGGTCGTAATATCGAGGTGACTGATTTAGAAAAGGACTTGGGTGTGCTAATTAGCAGCGACCTTAAGTTTACGAAACAGTGAGTAGAGGTGGAAAAGAAAGCCCAGAAACTATTGGGTTATATCAGGAGGCAATTTCAGTTTCGGAACAAGGAGATTGTGCTCTCACTGTAAAATTCCCTTGTTCGGCCGCACCTGGAGTATGCTGTGCAGTTCTGGTCGCCCACCCTCAGGAAAGATATTGAGAGGCTGAAGCGAGTGCAGGCGAGGGCCACAAAGATAATTCCTTCCGTTAGGCCTATGGGCTACAATCGACGGTTAAGCGCCCTGAACTTGTTTTCGCTTGAAACTCGGAGGCTGCGCGGTCAACTGATCGAGGTTTTCAAGCTCTTACGCGGGTTCAACGATGTCGATTTTAGAAGTATGTTTAGTTTAAATGATAACCCAACTCGCAACAATGGTTGGAAGTTGGTTTTGAAACGGTTTAGGACTAGTGTGTGTGGGAATTACTTTACGTATAAGATCTGTGACACATGGAACAGGTTACCTTCGGAAGTTGTGAAGAGTTCCTCTGAGGATCAGTTCAAGAAAAGGTTAGACCAAATTTTGCACATTATTTGAGTGTGTAGAAAATTTTCCGTGGCACCCGTTGCCATTGGTACCTCCTCGGTATGGGCCGCAAGGCCTTTTGAGGTACTTCTTTTCCTTGTAACTCCTTGTAACTCCTTGTAACTCTCTCTCTCTCTCTCTCTCTCTCCGCAGGGGGTATGAAGGTTATCGAAGTTCCTTCTGGGTGTTGTAAACGTTATACTTGGGGTGTGACAGCCCTCCGGTCCCGAGTCGTGGGATTCTAGAGGAACTGGCTGCCAGTTCCTTTAGGTTCTCTCTCTCTTTCGGGAGGGCGGGTGAAGTATTTTGCACAATCCCGTCCCGTGGGTTACTAGGACCCCATCCCATCCCTACTCTGTCATTTTAGCTTACGTTAAGGTTGTTCTCCTCTGACTGAAAAAAAAAAAAAAAACTTTTAGTATCGTCTTTTTCTCTTCTTTTACTATTAGGACCCTACTGCTACCTCATGCGTGGGAAGAGAGGCTTTGGAACCTCTATAAATAACATCATTTAACGCTCGTAGTTTGTGAGAGACTGGGATGGAGGGGTCCCAGGCGTAGGGGCGCGATGAATGGAGTGTGGCTAGTGCCCCGTTAAGCCCATTCCTAACGCGTAATGGCCTGACCAGCCCCCTGCGACCGTTCTTTGGTGACCAATTGATGGTGCTTGGCTGTACTGCTCTGAGGTGAGAGAGCTTTACTGCCCAGCTGGTTGCCAGGCCAGCGTAAAGTCTCGGGCGGGGGCTCTGGGTCTGGTGGGATATCCCTTGAACACTGGATTCTAAGAGTCTGGCCGCTTGTGAGTGACTAGTAAGACTTAGTAAAGGGCTGCATCTCGCTGTCGCTCCTGGCGGAAAATCGTTGACGCTTGCGTCGCGAGTGTTTGTCAGTTGGTAGCTGCGACACGTTCGGGATTGTCCGGCCCTGGGGAGACCTTTGGTCGGTGCGACTGCAGGAGAGGTGTAGTCTTCTGGAAGGGATGAACGTCACTTGCAAATAGGTGGATGCGTCTCCGCGCGAGATGAATTCACCCCCCCCCCTTTTTTATATATTGGTCAGAACGTTTTTGGATAGTTTTCATTGCTAGAACGCTTTATCTTATTCAGAGTATTCAGAAAAACAAAAGGAAGAGAAAATATGGCAGGGACAGCTAAATTGAAAGCAGAATGCTTTAAATGTAAAGTTAATCATTGGTGCGTTGACTTCCCTGAGGGTAGTATCAGCGATATCACATCCCTTAGTGTATGTTTGTTTTGTAAACTTAGAGACAACCACGAAAAGGAAGTTAAAGAGCTAAAGGAAGTAGTAAAAAAGCTTGAAGCTAAGGTCGTAGCACTGGAAATCCAACCCATTGGACAAGATCAAACTAAAAATACACCAGCAGATTTAAACTGTAAGATTAAGTATCTAGAACAAAGCGTGGCACGCTTGGAAAACACGGTGACTATTCCGGAAAATAGAACGGAGGAACAAGAATTCAAATTGGTAAAAAATAAAAGACCCTCCAAACCAAAACCAAAACACAAGGATTTGGAACCCATTACCATCAAAAATAAGTTTCACTTATTTGCTGACGAGTAGGATGAATCCTTTTTATTTGGGGATTCTATGGTAAGGAGTCAAGGGGACTTTTTCGAAGCAAGACGCGTGACCAAGAGAAAACTCCGATGTTTTCCGGGTGCCACAAGCCAGATAGTCAATAGGGAATTAGGCAAAATTAAAATCAAGAATAAGAGTTGCCCTATCATTGTCCATGTTGGTGGCAATGACGTTTTTCTGGGAGGGACAGGAGGGCAGACAGAATCCATTATAAAAGAATTTAAGAACCTAACTGACAAGGTTAGTGATAGGACAGACATGGGTATGGTAGTAGGAATTCTCCCTCGAATGCGTGCTAGTGACTATACTCTAAGTAAAGCCATTGGCATAAATAAAAGAGTTAAACGCATGTGTGATGAAAAAGTCCTAAAGTTTGTCGATTTTTGGCCTACATTCTACGAAAATGGGGAATACTTTGGTTCGGACGGGATTCATTTTAACCAGAAGGGGAAAAAGAAGTATGGGGATTTACTGAACATTAATTTGTAAAATCTTTTTAAACTAGGACCTCCCAAACCAGCAATTGATCCTGCTCCCCAAACAGTTAAACCTACTCCCCCAGCAGTTAGCCCCCTCCCCCAGCAGTTAGCCCCCCCTTCCCCAGCAGTTAGTCCCCCTCCCCCAGCAGTTAGCCCCCTCCAACAGCAGTTACCACCCTCCAACATCAGTTAGTCCCACTCCCCCAGTAGTTAGTCCCACTCCCCCAGTAGTTAGTTCAACTGCGTCGGGAAACGACTCAGGCCAGTTAGGAAAAACCACAACTTAAAATCACTCAAAACTGTGCTCTTCAATGCTAGGTCAATTAGAAACAAACTAATGGAATTTATACGCTAGTCAAAACTGAGAACTTTGATATCATCGGAATAACGGAATCCTGGATTCATTCTGAATCAAGGGATTTTGTTGGAGAATTTGAAATGGTAGGTTACAAAATGTTTCACAAAGATAGGAACGGAAGGGAAGGCGGCTGTGTACTTTTGGATGCTCAGGACTCCCTGCACCCGGTAAACAGTAATATCGGATCTGCTCATGAAATGGGAATTGATCTAAACCTAAATAATAAAGTAGTGCAGCTACTTCTAGTATATAGACCACCTCACTACCCCTTGGATAAGGATATAAACTTGTTTAACAAATTAAGCACAATAGTGAATAATAAGATCAGTGTGATTTTTGGTGATTTTAATTGTGGTAATGTAAATTGGGAAAACAAAACAGCTGATGCTGAGGGCTCCAGACTGTTGGAATTTGCCGATGATAACTTATTAAGTCAATGGGTTGACGGGCCTACTAGGGTTAATAAAAACTAGACCTCATATTCACGAACGAAGATGACCTAGTCTCTAACCTGACTATTGGTGAAAATTTAAGGAACAGCGATCATAATTTGATTAGGTTTGACCTCAGGGTTCCAGTTAATATACGCGAAAAGACTCGTGAAAGACTGGATTTCTCGAGAGCAAATTTTGAAAGCTTCCGAAGTAGTTTAGACACACTTGAAGTTCTAATAAGTGAGGATGTCAGTGTCACCTGGAGCTCATATAGGGATCAATTTAGAATACTACAGAACACTTTTATACCCACTAAAATGGTTTCCTTGTCAACAAAGTCACTGAAATGGTTTAATAACGAAATTAGGAGGGCTATTACGGGAAGAAATAGAGCCTACAAACTACTTAAGTCGCATTTCAACCACACTAATTCAGAAAACTATATAAACCTACGTAGGAGGGTTAAGTCCTTAATTAGATCAGCCAAACGTGATGAAGAAGTTAGAGTTGCCTCACTCTGTAAAGTTAACCCTAAAGAATTTTTTGCCCATGTTAATAGCAGAAAGCCAATTAAAAATTCTGTAGGCCCCTTAAAAGATAGAAATGGCGTACTGAAATTCGGTGATAAAGATACAGCTAATACGTTAAACGAGTTCTTCGTTACAGTCTTCACGGAGGAAGACACAATAGAAGTACCAAGTCCTCGGATTACATATGATGATGACAATCCCGTAGAGACCATAAGTTTTACGAGAAATGAGGTACAGCAATTAATTGATAAGATGAATAAATACAAATCACCTGGTCCCGACTTATTTCTTCCAAGGGTATTAAAACAGGTTAGCCACAATGTTGTTCACGACTTAGTAACCATATTCAAACAATCAATCGAGTTAGGGAAAGTTCCAACCGACTGGAAGTTAGCAAATGTAACACCTATCTTTAAAAAGGGTGATAGGGAAAATCCTTGTAATTATCGCCCGATCAGTTTAACATCAGTTGTCGGTAAACTGTTGGAATCCATCATTACAAAACGTATTGTGTATCACCTTGAATCTAACAATTTAATTTTTTATTCTCAACATGAATTTAGGCGACATAGATCCTGTCTGACAAACCTGTTAGAGTTTTTCCATAATATGCATACACTGTACGATGCAAGTAGGGCAATAGATATAGTGTATCTCGACTTTCAAAAAGCCTTTGACAAAGTCCCTCACGCTAGATTGATAGCTAAAACCAAAGGACTAGGAATCACTGGGCTCGTTTCCAACTGGATTGAGGATTGGTTAAAAGATAGAAAGCAGAGAGTGGTAATAAATGGAGTGGCTTCGGAGTGGGCGCCCGTCACCAGTGGTGTCCCACAGAGTTCCGTTCTGGGTCCTTTACTTTTTATCATCTATATTAACGATATAGTCGTCGGGCTTCTAAGTGCAATCTCAAAATTTGCAGACGATACGAAATTAGGAAGTAATGTAGGTACTGAGGAGGGCGTAAGAACTCTTCAGAATGATCTTGACAGGTTGGGCGAATGGTCTGCTACTTGGCAGATGCCATTCAACTTGGACAAATGTAAGGTAATGCACATAAGTTATAAAAACCCAAAGACCGATTACTCTCTCTTGGGAAGGAACTTGACTGAGACGGATCTTGAGAAAGACTTGGGAGTCTATATCAGAAACGATCTGAAACCGTCGAAGCACTGTGCAGAAGTCGAAAAGAGGGCCTCAAAATTATTAGGTTATATTAAAAGACAGTTCCAGTTTCGGAACAAGGAGACTGTAATGTCTCTTCATAATTCTCTAGTCAGACCTCAACTGGAATACTGTGCACAGTTTTGGTCTCCATCCCTCAGGAAGGATATAGAAAGGTTAGAAAGAGGACAAGCAAGGGCTACAAAATTGATCCCTTCAATGAGAATGCAAAGCTACCAACGGAGATTGGAGCGCCTAAATCTGTTTAGCTTAGAGACGAGGAGGTTGCGGGGTCAGCTTATTCAAGTCTTCAATATGCTCAAAGAAATAGACAGGGTACATTACAGAAACTTATTCTCACTTAATGCCAATCCGATAAGAAATAATGGGTTTAAACTGGAACTAAAGACATTTAGGACCTCTGTCTGCGGAAATTTCTTTTCCTATAAAATAGTTAATATCTGGAACCAACTTCCCTCAGATGTTGTTTCCAGTCAAAGTGTAAATGTGTTTAAAAATAGGCTAGACAAAGTACTGAATACTCTCATAGTTTAAGATTAAAACATAAGAAAATTCTGCAGGAGTGCGCTTGCACGGTGTCTCTGTGAGCAAGCTAAATATAGAGCTATTTATATATTCTCCACTTTCCTGTAAAATTTCCTTGGCTACTTTTCTAGGGTCAAGGTATTTTCTTCAACCTTTTTCCGTACCTGCCTCTGGCAGGGAGGGAGCGGAGGGTGGGGAGAGAGCCTTCTACTTTTCTATCCAGTTTTCTACTACTGTTAGGATAGTTGAAAGAAAAATAAACTTTTAATAACAGGAACCTCCCAGAGTGGACCGAAAGGTCTTTGAGGCTTCCTCTTGTCCTTGTAACTCTCTCTCTCTCTCTCTCTCTCTCTCTCTCTCTCTCTCTCTGCAGGGGGTAAAGGTTATGACATTTTTTCTGGATGTTGTAAACTTTATAATTGGGGTGTGACAGCCCTCCGGTCCCGAATCGTGGGATTCTAGAGAAATTGGCTGCCAGTTTCTTTAGGTTCTCTCTCTCTTTCGGGATGGCGGGTAAAGTATGTTGTACAATCCTGTCCCGTGGGTTACTAGGACCCCATCCCATCCCTACTCTGTCCTTTTAGCTTATATTAAGGATGTTCTCCTCTGACTGAAAAAAAAAAAAAAAAAAACTTTTCTTTTAGTATAAAGTATTTTTCTCTTCTTTTACTATTAGGACCCTACTGCTACCTCATGCGTGGGAAGAGAGGCTTTGGAACCTCTATAAATAACACCATTTAACGCTCGTAGGTTGTGAGAGACTGGGATGGAGGGGTCCCAGGCGTAGGGGCGCGATGAATGGAGTGTGGCTAGTGCCCCGTTAAGCCCATTCCTAACGCGTAATGGCCTGACCAGCCCCCTGCGACCGTTCTTTGGTGACCAATTGATGGTGCTTGGCTGTACTGCTCTGAGGTGAGAGAGCTTTACTGCCCAGCTGGCTGCCAGGCCAGCGTAAAGTCTCGGGCGTAGACTCTGGGTCTGGTGGGATATCCCTTGAACACTGGATTCTAAGAGTTGGCCGCTTGTGAGTGACTAGTAAGACTTAGTAAGGGGCTGCATCTCGCTGTCGCTCCTGGCGGAAAATCCGTGATGCCTGCGTCGCGAGTGTTTGTCAGTTGGTAGCTGCGACACGTTTGGGATTGTCCGGCCCTGGGGAGACCTTTGGTCGGTGCGGCAGCAGCCAGAGGTGTAGTCTTCTGGAAGGGATGAACGTCACTTGCAAGTAGGTGGATGCGTCTACGCGCGGGATGAATTCACCCCCCCCCCTTTTTTATATACTGGTCAGAAATAGTTTTCATTGCTAGAACGCTTTATCTTATTCAGAGTATTCAGAAAAAAAAAAAGAGAAAATATGGCAGGGCCAGCTAAATTGAAAGCAGAATGCTTTAAATGTAAAGTTAATCATTGGTGCGTTGACTTCCCTGAAGGTAGTATCAGCGATATCACATCCCTTAGTGTATGTTTGTTTTGTAAACTTAGAGACAACCACGAAAAGGAAGTTAAAGAGCTAAAGGAATTAGTAAAAAAGCTTGAAGCTAGGGTCGTCGCACTGGAAATCCAACCCAGTGGACAAGATCAAACTAAAAACACACCAGCAGATTTAAACTGTAAGATTAAGCATCTAGAACAAAGCGTGGCACGCTTGGAAAACACGTGACTATTCCGGAAAATAGAACGGAGGAACAAGAATTCAAATTGGTCAAAAATAAAAGACCCTCCAAACCAAAACCAAAACATAAGGATTTGGAACCCATTACCATCAAAAATAAGTTTCACTTACTTGCTGATGAGGAGGATGAATCCTTTTTAATTGGGGATTCTATGGTAAGGAATCAAGGGGACTTTTTCGGAGCAAGACGGGCGACCAAGAGAAACTCCGATGTTTTCCGGGTGCCACAAGCCAGATAATTAATAGGGAATTAGGCAAAATTAATATCAAGAATAAGAGTTGCCCTATCATTGTCCATGTTGGTGGCAATGACGTTTTTCTGGGAGGGACAGGAGGGCAGACAGAGCCCATTATAAAAGAATTTAAGAACCTAACTGACAAGGTTAGGGATAGGACAGACATGGGTATGGTCGTAGGAATTCTCCCTCGAATGCGTGCTAGTGATATACTCTAAGTAAAGCCATTAGCATAAATAAAAGAGTTAAACGCATGTGTGAGAAAAAGGCCTAAAGTTTGTCGATTTTTGGCCTACATTCTACGGAAATGGGGAATACTTTGGTTCGGACGGGATACATTTTAACCAGAAGGGGAAAAAGAAGTATGGTGATTTACTGAACATTAATTTGTATAATCTTTTTAAACTAGGACCCCCCAAACCAGCAATTGATCCTGCTCCCCAAACAGTTAAACCTACTCCCCCAGCAGTTAGTCACCCTCCCCCAGCAGTTAGTCCCCCCCCAGCAGTAGTCCCCCCAGCAGTTAGTCCCCTCCCCAGCAGTTAGTCCCCCTCCCCCAGCAGTAGTCACCCTCCCCCAGCAGTAGTCACCCTCCCCGCAGGTAGTCCCCTCCCCCAGCAGTAGTCACCCTCCCCCAGCAGTAGTCCCCTCCCCCAGTAGTTAGTCCCCCTCCAACAGCAGGTAGTGACTCTCCTTCCACGTTGGAGGGGGCTCAGGCTCCTGCGGAGATTGTCCCCTCGTTAGTGAGGGGCTCTTCAACTCCCGACAGCCCTGGCTGTTCGGGAAACGGGTCGTGCTAGGGGGCGGTCAGAATAGGGGAGGCTCCCTCCGTGCAATGCTTTTTAATGCTAGGTCGATCAGGAACAAGTTTGGCGAGCTACGGGCGCTCTTAGCATCAGAATACCAGGATATCGTTGCTATCACCGAGTCCTGGATTCATACTGATCGTAGGGACTACGTTGGGGAGTTCGAAATTCCCGGGTATAGAATGTTTCGCAAAGACCGCACCCGTGGGGAGGGGGGTGGGGTACTAATATACGTCAGACACGTTGAGTCCGGTTGACTGCCAGTTCCGGTCGGAACGGGAGCTGCTTGGCGTCGATCTGAACGTGGGAGGGACGAACTATAGGTTAATCTTGGTGTACAGACCTCCGCATCTCCTCCTCGAGGAGGATACAGCCCTGTACACCGAACTCAGTAGCCTGCTAGGGGATAGGGTGTGTGTAGTTTTAGGAGACTTCAACTGTCGCGGCATAAAGTGGGAAAACAGGACTGCCGATGCTGAAGGGAGGAGGCTAGTTGACTTTGCTGATGAGAACTTCCTCACTCAGTGGGTCAACGAGCCTACACGAGGCGAAAGCGTTCTAGACTTAGTATTCACGACCGAAGACAACCTCGTCACTGGCCTCACCGTTGACGAATCATTGGGCGGGAGTGATCACGGTCTTATTAGGTTCCGTGTGTGCGTCCCTCGGGTGAAGCGTAGTAACTCGAGAGGCAGTAAGCTCGATCTCCGGCGGGCGAACTTTGTTAGCCTCAGGGATAGCGTAGGAGAGATGGGGTTAGAGGTTGGCGGCGATGTTGAGGGAGTGTGGAGTGCATTCCGGGACGAGTTTATGGTGCTGCAGTCTGCTGCCATACCCTCAAAACCGGTCACCCCTGCTTCAACGCAGCCTAAGTGGTTCAATCGTGACATCGCTTCGGCTATCCGAAATAGGAAAGTAGCGTATAGGAGGGCGAAGGCCAATCGTTCCCACGAGAACACTGAAGCGTATGTCCGCCTGTGTAGGGAAGTGAAGGCGAAGGTTAGGCTAGCGAAACGTAACGAAGAACTACGGGTGGCAAGCCTCTGCAAGGGGAACCCTAAGGAATTCTTCAGTTATGTTAATAGTAGAAAGCCCATTAGAAGCATGATAGGTCCGTTAAAGGACGGAAGCGGCGTTCTGCGGACCTCCGACGCGGACATCGCTAATGTGCTTAATGAGTACTTTGCGGGAGTGTTCACCAGGGAGGATACCCGCGTCATCCCCGAGCCAGGCGTGAGGCACGAAGGTGCTGGCCTGGATAGTGTTAGATGTACCGCGACAGTCGTTGCCGATAGAATAGACAAACTGAGCGCGTTTAAGGCTCCTGGGCCAGACCAGTTTCTCCCCAGAGTGTTGCGAGAAGTGCGCGACCAGGTGGCTCCCCACCTGGCTACAGTCTTCAACAAATCGTTGGAGATGGGCCAGGTGCCTGGTGACTGGAGGGAAGCCAACGTGACCCCTATCTTTAAGAAAGGGGATCACGAAAGTCCAGGGAACTATCGTCCCATTAGTCTCACTTCAGTTGTAGGTAAATTATTAGAAGGGATAATAGCTGATAGGATCGTTGACCATTTGGATTCCTACAAGCTGCTTGGGGACTCCCAACATGGGTTTAGACGGCATAGGTCGTGTCTCACCAACTTGCTCGAGTTTTTCCACGTCATGTTGAGTGAGTACGATAAGAGTAGGGCGATTGATATACTTTATCTCGACTTTCAGAAAGCCTTTGATAAGGTACCTCACCGCCGGCTAATGGCGAAAGTGCGCGCGCTGGGTATCGGTGGGGAAATAGGTAGGTGGATTGAAAACTGGCTGAGGAATAGGCGGCAGAGGGTGGTAATTAAAGGGGCTAGTTCGGGTTGGGCCTCGGTCACTAGTGGGGTTCCTCAGGGTTCCGTTTTGGGGCCGCTGTTGTTTATCATTTACATAAATGATATCGACGGTGGCATCGTCAGTCGGATCGCCAAATTCGCTGATGACACCAAGCTTGGGGCCAATGTTGGGACGCCCGAAGCGATCGAGGAACTGCGTGCGGACCTAGGTAGGATAGGAGAGTGGTCCGAAAAATGGCAAATGCCGTTTAACTTGGGTAAATGCAAAGTGATGCACATTGGCTACGCCAATCCCAAGTCGGACTACTCGATGTTGGGTAGTAATATCGAGGTGACTGATTTAGAAAAGGACTTGGGTGTGCTAATTAGCAGCGATCTTAAGTTTACGAAACAGTGTGTAGAGGTGGAAAAGAAAGCCCAGAAACTATTGGGTTATATCAGGAGGCAATTTCAGTTTCGGAACAAGGAGATTGTGCTCTCACTGTACAATTCCCTTGTTCGGCCGCACCTGGAGTATGCTGTGCAGTTCTGGTCGCCCACCCTCAGGAAAGATATTGAGAGGCTGGAGCGAGTGCAGGCGAGGGCCACAAAGTTAATCCCTTCCGTTAGGCATATGGGCTACAATCGACGGTTACGCGCCCTGAACTTGTTTTCGCTTGAAACTCGGAGGCTGCGCGGTCAACTGATCGAGGTTTTCAAGCTCTTACGCGGGTTCAACGATGTCGATTTTAGAAGTATGTTTAGTTTAAATGATAACCCAACTCGCAACAATGGTTGGAAGTTGGATTTGAAACGGTTTAGGACTAGTGTGTGTGGGAATTACTTTACGTATAAGATCTGTGACACATGGAACAGGTTACCTTCGGAAGTTGTGAACAGTTCCTCTGTGGATCAGTTCAAGAAAAGGTAGACGAAATCTTGCACACTATTTGAGTGTGTAAAGACATTTAGGACCTCAGTCTGCGGAAATTTCTTTTCCTATAAAATAGTTAATATCTGGAACCAACTTCCCTCAGAGGTTGTTTCCAGTCAAAGTGTAAATGTGTTTAAAAATAGGCTAGACAAAGTACTGAATACTCTCATAGTTTAAGACTAAAACATAAGAAAACTCTGCAGGAGATCGCTTGCACGGTGTCTCTGTGAGCAAGCTAAATATAGAGCTATTTATATATTCTCCACTTTCCTGTAAAATTTCCTTGGCTACTTTTCCAGGGTCAAGGTATTTTCTTCAACCTTTTTCCGTACCTGCCTCTGGCAGGGAGGGAGCGGTGGGTGGGGAGAGAGCCTTCTACTTTTCTATCCAGTTTTCTACTACTGCTAGGATAGTTGAAAGAAAAATAAACTTTTACAAAATTTTCCCTGGCACCCGTTGCCATTGGTACCTCCTCGGTATGGGCCGGAAGGCCTTTTGAGGTACTTCTTTTCCTTGTAACTCCTTGTAACTCTCTCTCTCTCTCTCTCTCTCTCTCTCTCTCTCTCTCTCTCTCTCTCTCTCTCTCTCAGGAAAGATATTGAGAGGCTGGAGCGAGTGTAGGCGAGGGCCACAAAGTTAATCCCTTCCGTTAGGCATATGGGCTACAATCGACGGTTACGCGCCCTGAACTTGTTTTCTCTTGAAAGTTTAAATGATAACCCAACTCGCAACAATAGTTGGAAGTTGGATTTGAAACGGTTTAGGACTAGTGTGTGTGAGAATTACTTTACGTATAAGATCTGTGACACATGGAACAGGTTACCTTCTGAAGTTGTGAACAGTTCCTCTGTGGATCAGTTCAAGAAAAGGTTAGACCAAATTTTGCACACTATTTGAGTGTGTAGAAAATTTTCCGTAGCTCTCGTTGTCATTGGTACCTCCTCGATATGGGCCGCAAGGCCTTTTGAGGTACTTCTTTTCCTTGTAACTCCTTGTAACTCTCTCTCTCTCTCTCGTTCGGCCGCACCTGGAGTATGCTGTGCAATTCTGGTCTCCCGCCCTCAGGAAAGATATTGAGAGGCTGGAGCGAGTGCAGGCGAGGGCCACAAAGTTAATCCCTTCCGTTAGGCATATGGGCTACAATCGACGGTTACGCGCCCTGAACTTGTTTTCGCTTGAAACTCGGAGGCTGCGCGGTCAACTGATCGAGGTTTTCAAGCTCTTACGCGGGTTGAACGATGTCGATTTTTGAAGTATGTTTAATTTAAATGATAACCCAAATCGCAACAATGGTTGGAAGTTGGATTTGAAACTGTTTAGGACTAATGTGTGTGGAAATTACTTTACGTATAAGATCTGTGACACATGGAAAAGATTACCTTCGGAAGTTGTGAACAGTTCCTCTGTGGATCAGTTCAAGAAAAGGTTAGACCAAATCTTGCACACTATTTGAGTGTGTACAAAATTTTCCCTGGCACACGTTGCCATTGGTACCTCCTCGATATGGGCCGCATGGCCTTTTGAGGTAATTCTTTTCCTTGTAACTCTCTCTCTCTCTCTCTCTCTCTCTCTCTCTCTCTCTCTCTCTCTCTCTCTCTCTCTCTCTCCGCAGGGGGTATAAAGGTTATGACATTTCTTCTGGATGTTGTAAACTTTATACTTGGGGTGTGACAGGCCTCCGGTCCCGAGTCGTGGGATTCTAGAGAAATTGGCTGCCAGTTCCTTTAGGTTCTCCTCTGACTGAAAAAAAAAAAAAAAAAAAACTTTTCTTTTAGTATTAAGACTTTTTCTCTTCTTTTACTATTAGGATCCTACTGCTACCTCATGCGTGGGAAGAGAGGCTTTGGAACCTCTATAAATAACACCATTTAACGCTCGTAGGTTGTGAGAGACTGGGATGGAGGGGTCCCAGGCGTAGGGGCGCGATGAATGGAGTGTGGCTAGTGCCCCGTTAAGCCCAATCCTAACGCGTAATGGCCTGACCAGCGCCCTGCGACCGTTCTTTGGTGACCAATTGATGGTGCTTGGCTGTACTGCTCTGAGGTGAGAGAACTTTACTGCCCAGCTGGCTGCCAGGCCAGCGTAAAGTCTCGGGCGTAGCCTCTGGGTCTGGTGGGATATCCCTTGAACACTGGATTCTAAGAGTCTGGCCGCTTGTGAGTGACTAGTAAGTAAGACTTAGTAAGGGGCTGCATCTCGCTCCTGGCGGAAAATCCGTGACGCCTGCGTCGCGAGTGTTTGTCAGTTGGTAGCTGCGACACGTTTGGGACTGTCCGGCCCTGGGGAGACCTTTGGTCGGTGCGGCAGCAAGAGAGGTGTAATCTTCTGGAAGGGATGAACGTCACTTGCAAATAGGTGGACTTGTCTACGCTCCGGATGAATTCACCCCACCCCCTTTTTTTTATATACTGGTCAGAACGTTTTTGGATAGTTTTCATTGCTAGAACGGTTTATCTTATTCAGAGTATTCAGAAAAAAAAGTAAAAAAGAGAAAATATGGCAGGGCCAGCTAAATTGAAAGCAGAATGCTTTAAATGTAAAGTTAATCATTGGTGCGTTGACTTCCCTGACGGTAGTATCAGCGATATCACATCCCTTAGTGTATGTTTGTTTTGTAAACTTAGAGACAACCACGAAAAGGAAGTTAAAGAGCTAAAGGAATTAGTAAAAAAGCTTGAAGCTAGGGTCGTAGCACTGGAAATCCAACCCAGTCGACAAGATCAAACTAAAAACACACCAGCAGATTTAAACTGTAAGATTAAGTATCTAGAACAAAGCTTGGCACGCTTGGTAAACACGGTGACTATTCCGGAAAATAGAACGGAGGAACAAGAATTCAAATTGGTAAAAAATAAGAGACCCTCCAAACCAAAATCAAAAGATAAGGATGTGGAACCCATTACCATCAAAAATAAGTTTCATTTACTTGCTGACGAGGAGGATGAATCTTTTTTAATTGGGGATTCTATGGTAAGGAGTCAAGGGGACTTTTTCGGAGCAAGACGCGTGACCAAGAGAAAACTCCGATGTTTTCCGGGTGCCACAAGCCAGATAGTTAATAGGGAATTAGGCAAAATTAATATCAAGAATAAGAGTTGCCCTACCATTGTCCATGTTGGTGGCAATGACGTTTTTCTGGGAGGGACAGGAGAGCAGACAGAGTCCATTATAAAAGAATTTAAGGACCTAACTGGCAAGGTTAGGGATAGGACAGACATGGGTATGGTCGTAGGAATTCTCCCTCGAATGCGTGCTAGTGATTATACTCTAAGTAAAGCTATTAGCATAATTAAAAGAGTTAAACGCATGTGTGAGGAAAAAGGCCTAAAGTTTGTCGATTTTTGGCCTACATTCTACGGAAATGGGGAATAATTTGGTTCGGACGGGATACATTTTAACCAGAAGGGGAAAAAGAAGTATGGTGATTTACTGAACATTAATTTGTATAATCTTTTTAAACTAGGACCCCCCAAACCAGCAATTGATCCTGCTCCCCAAACAGTTAAACCTACTCCCCCAGCAGTTAGTCACTCTCCCCCAGCAGTTAGTCACCCTCCCCCAGCAGTTAGTCACCCTCCCCCAGCAGTTAGTCACCCTCCCCCAGCAGTTAGTCACCCTCCAACAGCAGGTAGTCACCCTCCAACAGTAGGTAGTGACTCTCTTTCCACGTTGGAGGGGGCTCAGGCTCCTGCGGAGATTGTCCCCTCGTTAGTGAGGGGCTCTTCAACTCCCGACAGCCCTGGCTGTTCGGGAAACGGGTCGTGCTAGGGTGCGGTCAGAATAGGGGATGCTCCCTCCGGGCGCTCTTAGCATCAGAATACCAGGATATCGTTGCTATCACCGAGTCCTGGATTCATACTGATCGTAGGGACTACGTTGGGGAGTTCGAAATTCCCGGGTATAGAATGTTTCGCAAAGACCGTACCCGTGGGGAGGGGGGTGGGGTACTAATATACGTCAGAGACACGTTGAGTCCGGTTGACTGCCAGTTCCGGTCGGAACGTGGGAGGGACGAACTATAGGTTAATCTTGGTGTACAGACCTCCGCATCTCCTCCTCGAAGAGGATACAGCCCTGTACACCGAACTCAGTAGCCTGCTAGGGGATAGGGTGTGTGTAGTTTTAGGAGACTTCAACTGTCGCGGCATAAAGTGGGAAAACAGGACTGCCGATGCTGAAGGGAGGAGGCTAGTTGACTTTGCTGATGAGAACTTCCTCACTCAGTGGGTCAACGAGCATACACGAGGCGAAAGCGTTCTAGACTTAGTATTCACGACCGAAGACAACCTCGTCACTGGCCTCACCGTTGACGAATCATTGGGCTGGAGTGATCACGGTCTTATTAGGTTCCATGTGTGCGTCCCTCGGGTGAAGCGTAGTAACTCGAGAGGCAGTAAGCTCGATCTCCGGCGGGCGAACTTTGTTAGCCTCAGGGATAGCGTAGGAGAGATGGGGTTAGAGGTTGGCGGCGATGTTGAGGGAGTGTGGAGTGCATTCCGGGACGAGTTTATGGTGCTGCAGTCTGCTGCCATACCCTCAAAACCGGTCACCCCTGCTTCAACGCAGCCTAAGTGGTTCAATCGTGACATCGCTTCGGCTATCCGAAATAGGAAAGTAGCGTATAGGAGGGCGAAGGCCAATCATTCCCACGAGAACACTGAAGCGTATGTCCGCCTGTGTACTGTGTAGGGAAGTGAAGGCGAAGGTTAGGCTAGCGAAACGTAACGAAGAACTACGGGTGGCAAGCCTCTGCAAGGGGAACCCTAAGGAATTCTTCAGTTATGTTAATAGTAGAAAGCCCATTAGAAGCAAGATAGGTCCGTTAAAGGACGGAAGCGGCGTTCTGCGGACCTCCGACGCGGACATCGCTAATGTGCTTAATGAGTACTTTGCGGGAGTGTTCACCAGGGAGGATACCCGCGTCATCCCCGAGCCAGGCGTGAGGCACGAAGGTGCTGGCCTGGATAATGTTAGACGTACCGCGACAGTCGTTGCCGATAGAATAGACAAACTGAGCGCGTTTAAGGCTCCTGGGCCAGACCAGTTTCTCCCCAGAGTGTTGCGAGAAGTGCGCGACCAAGTGGCTCCCCACCTGGCTACAGTCTTCAACAAATCGTTGGAGATGGCCAGGTGCCTGGTGACTGGAGGGAAGACCAACGTGACCCCTATCTTTAAGAAAGGGGATCATGAAAGTCCAGGGAACTATCGTCCCATTAGTCTCACTTCAGTTGTAGGTAAATTATTAGAAGGGATAATAGCAGATAGGATCGTTGACCATTTGGATTCCTACAAGCTGCTTGGGGACTCCCAACATGGGTTTAGACGGCATAGGTCGTGTCTCACCAACTTGCTCGAGTTTTTTCACGTCATGTTGAGTGAGTACGATAAGAGTAGGGCGATTGATATACTTTATCTCGACTTTCAGAAGCCTTTGATAAGGTACCTCACCGCCGGCTAATGGCGAAAGTGCGCGCGCTGGGTATTGGTGGGGAAATAGGTAGGTGGATTGAAAACTGGCTGAGGAACAGGCGGCAGACGGTGGTAATTAAAGGGGCTAGTTCGGGTTGGGCCTCGGTCACTAGACGGGTTCCTCAGGGTTCGGTTTTGGGGCCACTGTTGTTTATCATTTACATAAATGATATCGACGGTGGCATCGTCAGTCGGATCGCCAAATTCGCTGATGACACCAAGCTTGGGGCCAATGTTGGGACGCCCGAAGCGATCGAGGAACTGCGTGCGGACGTAGGTAGGATAGGAGAGTGGTCCGAAAAATGGCAAATGCCGTTTAATTTGCGTAAATGGAAAGTGATGCACATTGGCTACGCCAATCCCAAGTCGGACTACTCGATGTTGGGTAGTAATATCGAGGTGACTGATTTAGAAAAGGACTTGGGTGTGCTAATTAGCAGCGATCTTAAGTTTACGAAACAGTGTGTAGAGGTGGAAAAGAAAGCCCAGAAACTATTGCGTTATATCAGGAGGCAATTTCAGTTTCGGAACAAGGAGATTGTGCTCTCACTGTACAATTCCCTTGTTCGGCCGCATCTGGAGTATGCTGTGTAGTTCTGGTCGCCCACCCTCAGGAAAGATATTGAGAGGTGGAGCGAGTGCAGGCGAGGGCCACAAAGTTAATCCCTTCCGTTAGGCATATGGGCTAGAATCGACGGTTACGCGCCCTGAACTTGTTTTCGCTTGAAACTCGGAGGCTGCGCGGTCAACTGATCGAGGTTTTCAAGCTCTTACGCGGGTTGAACGATGTCGATTTTAGAAGTATGTTTAGTTTAAATGATAACACAACTCGCAACAATGGTTGGAAGTTGGATTTGAAACGGTTTAGGACTAGTGTGTGTGGGAATTACTTTACGTATAAGATCTGTGACACATGGAACAGGTTACCTTCGGAAGTTGTGAACAGTTCCTCTGTGGATCAGTTCAAGAAAAGGGTAGACGAAATCTTGCACACTATTTGAGTGTGTAAAGACATTTAGGACCTCAGTCTGCGGAAATTTCTTTTCCTATAAAATAGTTAATATCTGGAACCAACTTCACTCAGAGGTTGTTTCCAGTCAAAGTGTAAATGTGTTTAAAAATAGGCTAGACAAAGTACTGAATACTCTCATGTGAGCAAACTAAATATAGAGCTATTTATATATTCTCCACTTTCCTGTAAAATTTCCTTGGCTACTTTTCCAGGGTCAAGGTATTTTCTTCAACCTTTTTCCGTATCTGCCTCTGGCAGGGAGGGAGCGGAGGGTGGGGAGAGAGCCTTCTACTTTTCTATCCAGTTTTCTACTACTGCTAGGATAGTTGAAAGAAAAATAAACTTTTACAATTTTCCCTGGCACCCGTTGCCGTTGGTACCTCCTCGGTATGGGCCGCAAGGCCTTTTGAGGTACTTCTTTTCCTTGTAACTCTCTCTCTCTCTCTCTCTCTCTCTCTCTCTCTCTCTATCTCTCTCTCTCTCTCTCTCTCTCTCTCTCTCTCTCTCTCTCTCTCTCTCTTTCTACGATAAGAGTAGGGCGATTGATATACTTTATCTCGACTTTTAGAAAGCCTTTGATAAGGTACCTCACCGCCGGCTAATGGCGAAAGTGCGCGCGCTGGGTATCGGTTGGGAAATAGGTAGGTGGATTGAAAACTGGCTGAGGAATAGGCGGCAGAGGGTATTAATTAAAGGGGCTAGTTCGGGTTGGGTCTTGGTCACTAGTGGGGTTCCTCAGGGTTCCGTTTTGGGGCCACTGTTGTTTATCATTTACATAAATGATATCGACGGTGGCATCGTCAGTCGGATCGCCAAATTCGCTGATGACACCAAGCTTGGGGCCAATGTTGGGACGCCCGAAGCGATCGAGGAACTGCGTGCGGACCTAGGTAGGATAGGAGAGTGGTCCGAAAAATGGCAAATGCCGTTTAACTTGGGTAAATGCAAAGTGATGCACATTGGCAACGCCAATCCCAAGTCGGACTACTCGATGTTGGGTAGTAATATCGAGGTGACTGATTTAGAAAAGGACTTGGGTGTGCTAATTAGCAGCGATCTTAAGTTTACGAAACAGTGTGTAGAGGTGGAAAAGAAAGCCCAGAAACTATTGGGTTATATCAGGAGGCAATTTCAGTTTCGGAACAAGGAGATTGTGCTCTCACTGCACAATTCCCTTGTTCGGCCGCACCTGGAGTATGCTGTGCAGTTCTGGTCGCCCACCCTCAGGAAAGATATTGAGAGGCTGGAGCGAGTGCAGGCGAGGGCCACAAAGTTAATCCCTTCCGTTAGGTATATGGGCTAAAATCGACGGTTACGCGCCCTGAACTTGTTTTCGCTTGGAACTCGGAGGCTGCGCGTTCAACTGATCGAGGTTTTCGAGCTCTTACGCGGGTTGAACGATGTCGATTTTAGAAGTATGTTTAGTTTAAATGATAACCCAACTCGCAACAATGGTTGGAAGTTGGATTTGAAACGGTTTAGGACTAGTGTGTGTGAAAATTACTTTACGTATAAGATCTGTGACACATGGAACAGGTTACCTTCGGAAGTTGTGAACAGATCCTCTGTGGATCAGTTCAAGAAAAGGTTAGACCAAATCTTGCACACTATTTGAGTGTGTAGAAAATTTTCCCTGGCACCCGTTGCCATTGGTACCTCCTCGGTATGGGCCGCAAGGCCTTTTCAGGTACCTCTTTTCCTTTTAACTCCTTGTAACCCTCTCTCTCTCTCTTTTCTTAACTACTTTCCTCAACTCTCTCTCTCTCTCTCTCTCTTTTCGTAACTACTTTGCTCAACTCTCTCTCTCTCTCTTTTCGCAACTACTTTGCTCAACTCTCTCTCTCTGTGCAGTTCTGGTCGCCCACCCTCAGGAAAGATATTGAGAGGCTGGAGCGAGTGCAGGCGAGGGCCACAAAGTTAATCCCTTCCGTTAGGCATATGGGCTACAATCGACGGTTACGCGCCCTGAACTTGTTTTCGCTTGAAACTCGGAGGCTGCGCGGTCAACTGATCGAGGTTTTCAAGCTCTTACGAGGGTTCAACGATGTCGATTTTAGAAGTATGTTTAGTTTAAATGATAACCCAACTCGCAACAATGGTTGGAAGTTGGATTTGAAACGGTTTAGGACTAGTGTGTGTGGGAATTACTTTACGTATAAGATCTGTGACACATGGAACAGGTTACGTTCGGAAGTTGTGAACAGTTCCTCTGTGGATCAGTTCAAGAAAAGGTTAGACGAAATCTTGCACACTATTTGAGTGTGTAAAGACATTTAGGACCTCAGTCTGCGGAAATTTCTTTTCCTAAAAATAGTTAATATCTGGAACCAACTTCCCTCAGAGGTTGTTTCCAGTCAAAGTGTAAATCTGTTTAAAAATAGGCTAGACAAAGTACTGAACGCACTCATAGTTTAAGATTAAAACCTCAGAAAACTCTGCAGGAGTTCGCTTGCTCGGTGTCTCTGTGAGCAAGCTAAATATAGAGCTATTTATATATTCTCCACTTTCCTGTAAAATTTCCTTGGCTACTTTCCATGGTCAAGGTATTTCTTCAACCTTTTTCCGTACCTGCCTCTGGCAGGGAGGGAGCGGAGGGTGGGGAGAGAGCCTTCTACTTTTCTATCCAGTTTTCTACTACTGCTAGGATAGTTGAAAGAAAAATAAACTTTTACAAAATTTTCCCTGGCACCCGTTGCCATTGGTACCTCCTCGGTATGGGCCGCAAGGCCTTTTGAGGTACTTCTTTTCCTTGTAACTCTCTCTCTCTCTCTCTCTCTCTCTCTCTTTTCGTAACTACTTTGCTCAACTCTCTCTCTCTCTCTCTTTTTGCAACTACTTTGCTCAACTCTCTCTCTCTCTGTGCAGTTCTTGTCGCCCACCCTCAGGAAAGATATTGAGAGGCTGGAGCGAGTGCATGCGAGGGCCACAAAGTTAATTCCTTCCGTTAGGCATATGGGCTACAATCGACGGTTACGCGCCCTGAACTTGTTTTCGCTTGAAACTTGAAGGCTGCGCGGTCAACTGATCGAGGTTTTCAAGCTCTTACGCGGGTTGAACGATGTCGATTTTAGAAGTATGTTTAGTTTAAATGATAACCCAAGTCGCAACAATGGTTGGAAGATGGATTTGAAACGGTTTAGGACTAGTGTGTGTGGGAATTACTTTACGTATAAGATCTGTGACACATGTAACACGTAGGGCGGGTCATACTATACATTTTTTTAAATCAATGGAGAGGGGTGTTCAAATGACATATTTTGGTGTATAGAACACAATTCTGAAGAAAATATTTAATTCTGATAACTAACCCTAACCTACATCATTTTGCAGTTGATTATTATTAAATTGTTTATTATTTTACTATTGTAGTTACCCCGCAATATGTCTTCTCACATTTTCTATCATGGCTGCTCAGGTTATCTCTCATAGAGCATTGTTCTAACTAATTCATATAAACACATATAATGTAATTCATATAATAATAACAATATTTAAATACTCAAATAAAAAGGTGTGCCATTCCACTTAATTGTAATTATCATACAGTTTGGTATATGAAATATTTTGACGGTTTTCTGGCGCGCATAAGGCCATTTTCTGAGCCACCTTTCTCAGAGGCTAGAATGTAACGTTTCAGAACATTCTAAAACGTTTTGTGAAATATTTGAAGTGACTCATGATTTATGAAGCTATTTTACCACCTCGGCTTGCAGTGAGGGGATAGATTTAATGATTATCTACTGATATTTTTTTTGTTACTGTTCACATGTGAGTATTATTCTGTTATATTTTAGAAAAAGCTATTTCTGCGCATATTATAGTGATACATTGAGCAAAATTTAATTAACAACTTTGATTTGAGCTAAAATTAGGTGGTTCATTTTTAGTACAACTGAGCAGTATGAGGCCTATTTCAATGTTCTAAAGAATATTTTTAGGATGTGTTTCTTTAGTTTTTTTAGAGTACATGAACAAATTATTTGCATTACAGACAACAGATAAATCAGCATTTTATAACATTTTGAAACCAAAAAAGCATAATGTGTTTAGCATTTGCAGATAAATTTGTTCTTGCCCATTTCAGCTCTTTTTTAAACCAAGAATTTTGCGCTGAAAAGAGTTAATACCTGTCTGTAGTGGATACTTAACTGTTGTATTATTGTCTTTATTTCAGTGTGAACTCATTAAGAAAATGGCTCATGTCAGAACAAGGACGAAATCAAGTTCTCATCTGAGTAATCTTGTTGGCACTGGCCGGGAGCTGTTGGTGTCTGAACTGCCAACTGTGAGGGATATCCTGAGGTATGGCATCTACTTGAGGAAGCAAAGTGAAGATGACAGGAGGAACTACCCAGTGGACAAGCTGGTGAGTGACATCTACCCTGGTCTGATTTGTCAGTGGAGCAAAGCTAATGCTCTTTTCAAGCCACCTGTCATCAATGAAAAAGTGACCATCATGTCCAAGCTCAAGGAGGTCTGGAATCAGGCAGTGAAGTTTTCTCTTGGGAAGGGCAAACTTGATGCCAAAGAGAGGTTCATTGTCAAGTTAGACAAGTTCTTTGATATTTTGACTTGCAAGTGTCAGATTACCAGTTGTGAGGGGGAAGGCTGTGAGGGCTGTGTTATCCAAGCCCACATTAACTGTTCCTGCAGCAGAGAGAAAAAGATTCCTGTGAAAGATCTTGCCAACATCAAGGCAATACTATCAATACTATGGCTATAAAATTGTCTGTGCAGTCAGGGATGGAGTACTTCCTGCAGGGCTGGCTCTGTTAGAGATAGGACCAGTAAACCACAGCCGCTGGCTCACCACATCGAACAGACTTCTCAGGCTCTGGGTGTCAAAGCACGGACTTAAAGGAAAGAACCTGAAGATTCTGCAATTCATTGTGGAATTCATCATTGGAGTGTATTACCCATGTTGGTTCAACGTGAAGGTGAAGCACTCCTGGATCGAAGGGCCTAGGCACATCCTCTTTCAGCTGGACTGCCTCAAGTCCCAGAGAAAGGAGGTGCTGGATATTGTGATGCCAACTGTGAGAAGATCTGCTTGGTATGCCCACAGTGAAGTCATCCTCCAAACACTACTCTGCTCTGAGGATCAGAAGGAGAGGATTGACGGGGTGGAGAGAATCCTGGCCATCAGGGGAGAAGGGGACCCGGACACTCAGCTGGGGGACTCCTCTGTTAGGAGCAGAAGGACACCTGACATCAACTGTGATGCTTCCAGCATCGGTGACTTGATCAGCTGGTCAGAAGGTGTGTCAGAGCCACCTCTCACCTGCTCTCTAAGCACCTCAGAGGTGAAAAACTTCATCAACACCCCCATGGAGGTGCGCAACTGGCCTTGCCACACACAAAGCATTGAGAGGGTTGTTAAAATGGTGACTGAGGCTTCTGCTAAGTACTTCTCACAGGAAAAGAGGGATGGAGGGATCAGGGCTCAGGAGACCAGCAGGAAGCTGATGTCCAAGTCTGAGTCAAAGCAGGATTTGTGCAACCTGGCAAAGTTCAAGATGTCAGGAGAATGATCTTTGTAATTATATCCAGTGATATACATGCAGTTCACCTATTGATAAATATATGTAAAGTTGATTTGGCCTTGTCAATATAAATGATTTACCTTATATCTTTTAATATATTATAAAGGGGTTCAAAAGGGTAAAATTGGCAATTTAGAAATACAAAACGATGTAGGTTAGAGTTATCCTATCCAAAAAAGAAGCTCATATTTGAATTCCCCATGTAAAAACACATAATTTAGACACCCCTGATGGTAGGATTTCCTTCAGATTCATGTTGTCACCTGAGTACGACCCGCCCTAATGGAACAGGTTACCTTCGGAAGTTGTGAACAGTTCCTCTGTGGATCAGTTCAAGAAAAGGTTAGACCAAATCTTGCACACTATTTGAGTGTGTAGAAAATTTTCCCTGGCACCCGTTGCCATTGGTACCTCCTCGGTATGGGCCGCAAGGCCTTTTGAGGTACCTCTTTTCCTTGTAACTCCTTGTAACTCTCTCTCTCTCTCTCTCTCCCTCTCTCTCTCTCTCTCTCTAAAAATAAAAAAAGAGAAAATTTGACAGGGCCAGCTAAATTGAAAGAGGAATGCTTTAACTGTAAAGTTAATCATTGGTGCGTCGACTACCCCGAAGGTAATATCATCGACATCACATATCTCAGTATATGTTTGTCTTGTAAACTTAGAGAAAACCACGAAAGGGAAGTTAAAGAGCTAAAGGAATTAGTAAAAAAGCTTGAAGCTCGGGTCGTAGCACTGGAAATCCAACCCGGTGGAAAAGATCAGATTGAAAACACATCAGCAGCTTTAAACTGTAAGGTTAAACATCTAGAACAAAGCGTCGCTCGCTTGGAAAACACGGTAAATATTCCGGAAAGTAGAACGGAGGAACGAGAATTCCATTTGGTCAAAAATAAAAGACCCTCCCAACCAAAACCAAAACATAAGGATTCGGAACCCATTACCGTCAAAAATAAGTTTCACTTACTTGCCGACGAAGAGAATGAATCCTTTTTAATTGGGGATTCTATGGTAAAGAATCAAGGGGACTTTATCGGAGCAAGACGTGTGACCAAGAGAAAACTCCGATGTTTTCCAGGTGCCACGAGTCAGATAATTAATAGGGAATTAGTCAAAATTAATACCAAGAATAAGAGTTGCCCCATCATTGTACATGTTGATGGCAATGACGTTTTTCTGGGAGGGACAGGAGGGCAGACAGAGTCCATTGTAAAAGAGTTCATGATCCTAACCGACAAGGTTAGGGATTGGACAGTAGGGTGTGTCAATTTGGGAGGTGAAAATTAATTTTTGCCAATTCCTTCACTGAGGGGTTTTAAAAATATGTTTTTGGATGTGAAGAATTCAAATCTGCTATTATTTTTGTGATTGCTCAACACTTAGCTTGGTAAATCTACGTTTGATTAAAAAGCACGTAAATTGCTCTCGGAAAACAACATTTATTAATTTTAGCTTCTCAAAATGTCAGGTAATGCTATAAAAATTTTAGTTTCTCTGCATAAAACATATCCTAGTAATCATAAAACAACATTAGAAAGGAATGACATCAGTAAAAAAAATATTTAAACAACAAGTTTCATCAAGTCTTGCTTTGATTCGTTCTTGGACATCAGCCGCCGACTTGCTTCTTGGCCTCTGATATAGCCCTCACGTTTCTCATGTGTATACACCCTGCCTGCTGCCTCTGTGACTTGTTTCACACACCTCTCTATTGACTGAGCATGACAGGGCCACTGTGGAACTTGCATAGGCTTGTCAAAGAACTTCTTTACTTCCGCTGTAGTCAGTTTACATGTCAAAGGAGGTTCAAATACCCCGTCAGACCAGTCTGTCAGCTCCAACACGGAAAAAGCACTGGGGTTGATGGAAGGTGTCTTCCTAGGACGTACAGAAAGATCCCCAAGTGTGTCATCATCTCCACCCCTCATGTCAACAATCTTTTGGACACCAGCTCTCCTCTCCTCACTGTCATCTGAGCACAAGAGTGTCTGGATTATCATTTCGCTGAATGCATACCATGCTGAGTGCTTGATGGTTGGCAAAACAGCATCCACTACAGCCTTCTTTTGCAGCCTAACTAGCCGCAGCTAAAACAAGATGTGGCGTGGGCCTTCCACCCAAGAGTGTTTTACTTTGATGTTGAACCAACAGGGGTAGTACACACCAACAATGTATTCCACTATCAGTCTTAAGTTGTTGAGGGTTTTGCCTTTAAGGCCATGTTTTGAAACCCATATGCGACAAAGCCTGTTTGCTGTTGTCAACCACCTTGAATGGCTCACTGGACCAATTTCAAGAAGGGCCAGATCTGTGGGAAGTTCTCCTGTCCTTATGGCCTGTGTGATCCTATACCCGTACGCTTGATCAGTAGAGAGATCCTTTACGACATTGTCACTCAGTGAAGTAAGAGGCTCTCCAATTGAGAGTTTGGTGAATGAAGGATCAATTTCAAGTTCGGTTGCAGTGTCTAGCATCTTGCCAATGTTACCTGTCCACTTGTTAGACAAGGTCTTCCCATCCAGTGCTGTGATCAAGTGTCGCAGGGGTAACTCGTTAGTGTGGAGGGCACAAACCAACCAGATCAGCTTACGGCAAAGCTTGACCTCTACCCAATGCATGGAACCACCCTCCCAGCCAGTGTTAACATTTGTAGAATCACCTCCAATGGCCTGCAGGTTTTTATCAATGCCCTGCTTCTTCATGAAATCTACAAGATTATCAGCAATAACTTCAGCAGGTTTTTTTCTCGTTGAGCCTTTCTCAGGAGTGAAGTGGTAGAGATATCTTCCACCTGGCTCACTGCACACAGAATAATGCTTTTCTTTGATGATGCTGGGGAACTGATGATCTGAATTGTCTGCTTTCAGCATAACTTTAGTTGTATCTTGACGGCCGTCAAAGAAGATGCAGTCAATTTCACCCTTCTTACAAAGATCATCACATTCCTGATCCAGGGATCTCATAACTTTTTCTTGGGCCCTCTTGACTTTATTGTGATCAACTACAAGTCTCTTGTCTTCTTCAGTGATCAAGCCAGCATCCATAAAGGCAGCAGTGGTGATGGCAGCTGTGGCACGCAGGCCAACACCATATCTGATGCTATGCATAGCAACATTAGGTATTTCTAATGTGTTGTACTCTGGCTTTTTTTGGAAGTTGAAGACGTGCTTGGTATTTCTAATGTCACTTCATAACTTCCATCCTTTCCATCTTGAGCATCAGCTATTTGTTCTTCATTTTCATCATCAGAGAAAATTATTTCATTTGATGGCATTGAAACATCCTGCTTACTTGTCTGCTTATATTCAGCAAGCCTTCTTCTTTCGTCTTCTTGCCGCTTCTGCTTTTTGACTTGTCTGTTGTGCTCAGGTTGATCTGGCAAGCCAATCTGATGTGGTCCAATAGAACCAGACTTGTCTCTCTGACCTTTAATGAAAGCAAGTTCCTTCACAGGGATCTTCATCTCCCTAGGACATGTACAGTTAATGTGAGTTTCGTTTTTGCAACCAGCATCTGCAAGCAGGGCCGGATTTACTTGCTTGTGGGCCCTAGGCCAAACCTTATCAGTGCCTCCCCCCCAAAATATTATATATATATATATCGTAATATTGTAATGTAAAAAAAAAAAGAATTACAACATAATGTAACACATCAATAATTTTATTCAAATTAGTTTTATATCATGTACAACTTATTCTTACACAAAGGAATAATGGAAAAAAATAGTCAAATTGAAGCATAATAAATTTTGCAATAAGAATTACAGCATAATGTAATACATTACACATTAATAATTTTTAATCAAATTAGTTCCATATCAAGTACATCAAAGTAAATCAAGTTCCATATCATGTACATCTTACACATAGGAATAATGGAAAAATACAATGAAACTGAAGCATAATAAATTTTGCAAGCACAACTATGTGAAGTTCAAAATGACTTTTTCCTGCTTTTTTCTATGGCAAATTTGTCAATGATACTGTTTGTGTCAAGGGATTGTAGGAGGTCCCCAGTGGGCCCCCAGTTACTGGTGGGCCCTAGGCCAATGGCCTATGTTGCCTATTGGAAAATCCGGCCCTGTCTGCAAGGCAGCCAAATTCAGAGCAGAGAACAATTTTACACTTGCAACTGAGGATGTCAAAAAGCTTGTCAAGTTTTGCAATGAAAGCCTCTTTGACATGTAGCTTTCCTCTCCCAAGAGATATGTTTTTGGCCTGCTCCCAGCTCTCTTGGATCTTGTTTAAGATTGTGACTCGTGAATTTACAACGGGGGCTACAAAAGAACTGTTTGCTCGTTCCCACTTTTCAAGCACTTTAGGGTAAATGTCCTTTGCAAGACTGGCTGCTGGGTAGTTTCTCACATCCTCACCACTTTGTTCTCTTAGCAGTAGCCCATATTTCAGAACGTCTCGCAGAGTTGGGAGTTCAGAGGGCAACAACTCTCTACCAGTTCCAATTAGGTTCCTCATATGTGTGAATGTCCCCAGTCTTGTCCTCCTTTTAGAAGCCATTGTAGGTCAATTCCCACTGGTTAGGATGGTAGCACTGACGGACAAGTAATCTTCAGCACACTGATGAATATGTTTCAACCTGTGAAATAAGCAAAAACAGCAGTGCATTATATATACAGCATATATAATTATTAATATAATAATTATTATATAATTCCACAAAAAAGTAAAAAAAGTCACTATTTTTATGTAGCTTCTTACCAAGCAAAACTAAATTATATTAAATTAAATTAACAAAAATATCTTTAGAATTCCTAAGTCATGCTGCAACTTTTTAGCACCCCTCATATTTGGAATTTGAAAGTTGAAAAATTCGACACACCCTAATAGGACAGATATGGGTATGGTCGTTGGGATTCTCCCTCGAATGCGTGTTAGTGACTATACTCTAAGTAAAGCCATTAGCATAAATAAAAGAGTTAAACGCATGTGTGATGAAAGAGGCCTAAAGTTTGTTGATTTTTGGCCTACATTCTACGGAAATGGGGAATACTTTGGTTCGGACGGGACACATTTTAATCAGAAGGGGAAAAAGAAGTTTGGTGATTTGCTGAACATTAATTTGTATAATCTTTTTAAACTAGGACCCCCCAAACCAGCAATTGATCCTGCTCCCCCACCTGTTATACCTACTCCCCCAGCAGTCGCTCCTACTCCGCTAGCAGTCGCTCCTACTCCTCCAGCAGCAGTTACTCCCCCTCTAGCAGCAGCTAGTCCCCCTCCAGCAGCAGTTAGTCCCCCTCCAACTTCAGTTAGTCCCCCTCCAACAGCAGTTAGTCCCCCTCCAACAGCACTTAGTCCCACTCCAACAGCAGTTGGTCCCCCTCCAATAGCAGTTGGTTCAACTGCGTCAGGAAACGACTCAGGCCAGTTAGGAAAAATCACAATTTAAAATCTCTCAAAACTGTGCTCTCCGATGCTAGGTAAATTAGAAACAAACTAATGGAATTTATAGCGCTAGTCAAAACTGAGGACTTTGATATCATAGAAATAACGGAATCCTGGATTCATTCTGAAACAAGGGATTTTGTAGGAGAATTTGATGGTAGGTTACAAAATGTTTCACAAAGATAGGAACGGAAGGGAAGACGGCGGTGTACTTTTGTATGCTCGGGACTTCCTGCACCCGATAAACAGTAATATCGTGTTTGCTCATGAAATGTTGGGAATTGATCTAAACCTAAATAATAAAGTAGTGCATCTACTTCTAGTATATAGGCCAACTCACTACCCCCTTGATAAGGATATAAACTTGTATAACTAATTAAGCTGAATAGTGAATAATAAGATCAGTTTGATTTTTGGTGATTTTAATTGTGGTAATATAAATTGGGAAAACAAAACAGCTGATGCTGAGGGTTCAAGACTGTTGGAATTTGCAGATGATAACTTATTAAGTCAATGGGTTGACGGTCCTACAAGGGGTAATAATAAACTAGACCTCATATTCACGAACGAAGATGACCTAGTTTTTAACCTGACTACTGGTGAAAATTTGAGTAACAGCGATCATAATTTGATTAGGTTTGACCTCAGGGTTCCAGTTAATACACGCGAAAAGGCTCGTGAAAGACTAGATTTCTCGAGAGCAAATTTTGAAAGCTTCCGAAGTAGTTTAGACACACTTGAAGTTCCAATAAATGAGGATGTCAATGTCACCTAGAACTCATATAGGGATCAGTTTAGAATATTACAGAACACTTTTATACCCACTAAAATAGTTTCCTTGTCAACAAAGTCGCCGAAATGGTTTAACAACGAAATTAACAGTGCTATTACGGGAAGAAATAGAGCCTACAAATTACTTAAGCCGCATTTCAACCAGACTAATTCAGAAAACTATATAAACCTGCGTAGGAGGGTTAAGTCCTTAATTAGATCAGCCAAACGTGAAGAAGAAGCTAGAGTTGCCTCACTCTGTAAAGTTAACCCTAAAGAATTTTTTGCCCATGTTAATAGCAGAAAGCCAATTAAAAATTCTGTAGGCTCCTTAAAAGATAGAAATGGCGTACTGAAATTCGGTGATAAAGATATAGCTAATACGTTAAACGAGTTCTTCGTTACAGTCTTCACGGAGGAAGACACCATAGAAGTGCCAAGTCCTCGGATCACATATGACGGTGACCATCCCGTAAAGACCATAAGTTTTACGAGAAATGAGGTACTGCAATTAATTGATAAGATGAACAAATACAAATCACCTGGCCCCGATTTATTTCTTCCAATGTTATTAAAAGAGGTTAGCCACAATGTTGTTGACGACTCAGTAACCATATTCAAACAATCAATCGAGTTAGAAAAAGTTCCAACTGACTGGAAGTTAGCAAATGTAACGCCAATCTTTAAAAAGGGTGATGGATGGGGAAAATCCTTGTAATTACCGCCCGATCAGTTTAACATCAGTTGTCGGCAAACTGTTGGAATCCATCATTACAAAACGTATTGTGTATCACCTTGAATCTAACAATCTAATTTTTTATTCTCAACATGGTTTTAGGCGACATAGATCCTGTCTGACAAACCTGTTAGTTTTTTTCCATAATATGCATACACTGTACGATGCAAGTAGGGCAATAGATATAGTGTATCTCGACTTTCAAAACGCCTTTGACAAAATCCCTCACGCGAGATTGGTTAAAAGATAGAAAGCAGAGACATAATAAATGGAGTGGCTTCGGAGTGGGCGCCCGTCACCAGTGGTGTCCCACAGGGTTCCGTTCTGGGTCCTTTACTTTTTATCATCTATATTAATGATAGAGACGTCGGGCTTCTAAGTACAATCTCCAAATTTGCAGACGATACGAAGTTAAGAAGTAGTGTAGGTACTGAGGGGGGCGTAAGAACGCTTCAGAACGATCTTAACAGGTTGGGCGAATGGTTTGCTACTTGGCAGATGCCATTCAACTTGGACAAATGTAAGGTAATGCACATAGGTTATAAAAACCCGAAGACCGATTACTCTCTCTTGGGAAGGAACTTGACTGAGACCGATCTAGAGAAAGACTTAAGAGTCTATATCAGCAACGATCTCAAACCGTCGAAGCACTGTGCAGAAGTCGAAAAGACGGCCTTAAAAATATTAGGTTATATTAAAAGACAGTTCCAGTTTCGGAACAAGGAGACTGTAATATCTCTTTATAATTCACTAGTCAGACCTCAACTGGAATACTGTGCGCAGTTTTGGTCTCCATCCCTCAGGAAGGACATAGAAAGGTTAGAAAGAGTACAAGCAACGTGCTCAAAATTGATCCCTTCTATGAGAATGCAAAGCTACCAACGGAGATTGGAACGCCTAAATCTGTTTACCTCAGAGACGAGGAGGTTGCGGGATCAGCTTATTCAAGTCTTCAAGATGCTCAATGGAATAGACAGGGTAGATTACAGAAACTTATTCTCACTTAATGACAATCCGACAAGAAATAATGGGTTTAAACTGGAACTAAAGACATTTAGGACCTCTGTCTGCGAAAATTTCTTTTCCTATAAAATAGTTAATATCTCGAACCAACTTCCCTCAGAGGTTGTTTCCAGTCAAAGTGTAAATGTATTTAAAAATAGGATAGACAAAGTACTGAATACTCTCATAGTTTAAGACTAAAACATAACATAACGTAACTCTGCAGGAGTTCGCTTGCACGGTCTCTGCGAGCATGCTAAATATAGAACTATTTATATATTCTCCACTTTCCTGTAAAATTTCCTTGGCTACTTTTCCAGGGTGAAGGTATTTTCTTCAACCTTTTTCCGTACCTGCCTCTGGCAGGGAGGGAGCGGAGGGTGGGGAGAGAGCCTTCTACTTTTCTATCCAGTTTTCTAATACTGCTAGGATAGTTGAAAGAAAAATAAACTTGTTTAATAACAGGAACCTCCCACAGTGGACCGGAAGGTCTTTGAGGCTTCCTCTTTTCTTTGTACCTCCTTGTAACTCTCTCTTTCTCATGAGAACTTCCTCACTCAGTGGGTCAATGAGCCTACACGAGGCGAAAGCGCTCTAGACTTGGTGTTCATGACCGAAGACAACCTCGTCACTGGCCTCACCGTTGACGAATCGTTGGGCGGGAGTGATCACGGTCTGATTGGTTCCGTATCTGCGTCCCTCGGGTGAAGCGTAGTAACTCGAGAGAGAGTAAGCTCGATCTACGGCGGGCGGACTTTGTTAGCCTCCGGGAGAGCGTAGGTGAGATGGGGTTAGAGGTCGGCGGCGATGTTGAGGGAGTGTGGAGTGCATTCCGGGACGAGTTTATGGTGCTGCAGTGTGCTGCCATACCCTCAAAACAGGTCACCCCTGCTTCAACGCAGCCTAAGTGGTTCAGTCGTGATATCGCTTCGGCTATCTGAAATAGGAAAGTAGCGTATAGGAGGGCGAGGACAGCGTATGTCCGCCTATGTAGGGAAGTGAAGGCGAAGGTTAGGCTAGCGAAACGTAACGAAGAAATACGGGTGCCAAGCCTCTGCAAGTAGAACCCTAAGGAGTTCTTCAGTTATGTTATTAGTAGAAAGCCCATTAGAAGCATCATAGGTCCGTTAAAGGACCGAAGCGGCGTTCTGCGGACCTCCGACGCGGACATCGCTAATGTGCTAAATGAGTACTTTGCGGGAGTGTTCACCAGGGAGGACACCCGCGTCATCCCCGAGCCAGGCGTCAGGCACGAAGGTACTGGCCTGGATAGTGTTCGATGTACCGCGACAGTCGTTGCCGATAGAATAGACAAACTGAGCGCGTTTAAGGCTCCTGGGCCAGACCACTTTCTCCCCAGAGTGTTGCGGAAGGTGCGCGACCAGGTGGCTCCCCACCTGGCTACAGTCTTCAACAAATCGTTGGAGAAGGGCCAGGTGCCTGGTGACTGGAAGGAAACCAACGTGACCCCCTATCTTTAAGAAAGGGGATCACGAAAGTCCAGGGAACTATCGTCCCATTAGTCTCACTTCAGTTGTCGGTAAATTATTAGAGGGGATAATAGCGGATAGGATCGTTGACCATTTGGATTCGTACAAGCTGCTTGTGGACTCCCAACATGGGTTTAGACGGCATAGGTCGTGTCTCACCAACTTGCTCGAGTTTTTCCACGGCATGTTGAGTGAGTATGATAAGAGTAGGGCGATTGATATATTTTATCTCGACTTTCAGAAAGCCTTTGATAAGGTACCTCACCGCCGGCTAATGGCGAAAGTCCGCGCGCTGGGTATCGGTGGGGAAGTAGGTAGGTGGATTGAAAACTGTCTGAAGAAAAGGCGGCAGAGTGCTGTAATTAAAGGGGCTAGTTCGGGTTGGGCCTCGGTCACTAGTGGGGTTCCTCAGGCTTCCGTTTTGGGGCCACTGTTGTTTATCATTTACATAAATGATATCGACGGTGGCATAGTCAGTAGGATCGCCAAATTCGCTGATGACACCAAGCTTGGGACCAATTTTGGGACGCCGGAGGCGATCGACCAACTGCGTGCGGACCGAGGTAGGATAGGAGAGTTGTTCAAAAAATGGCAAATGCCATTTAACTTGGGCAAATGCAAGGTGATGCACATTGGCTACGTCAATCCCAAGTCGGACTACTCCTTGTTGGGGAGTAATATCGAGGCCACTGATATGGAAAAGGACTTGTGTGTGCTTATTAGCAGCGACCTTAAGTTTACCAAACAGTGCGTAGAGGTGGAAAAGAAAGCCCAGAAGTTGTTGGGTTATATCAGGAGGCAATTTCAGTTTCGGAACAAGGAGATTGTGCTCTCTATGTACAATTCCTTGGTTCGGCCGCAAATGGAATATGCTGTGCAGTTCTGGTCGCCCACCTTCAGGAAAGATATTGAGATGCTGGAGCGAGTGCAGGCGAGGGCCACAAAATTAATCCCTTCCGTTAGGCATATGGGCTACAATCGACGGTTACGTCGCCCTGAATTTGTTTTCGCTGGAAACTCGGAGGCTGCGCCATCAACTCATCGAGGTTTTCAAGCTCTTACGCGGGTTCAACAATGTCGATTTTGGAAGCATGTTTAGTTTAAATGATAACCCAACTCGCGACAATGGTTGGAAGTTAGAGTTCAAACGGTTTAAGACTTGTGTGTGTGGGAATTACTTTATGTATAAAATTTTAGAAGCTTTTAACCCTTCAAGCCCGGAATTTTTTCTAGGGTTATGTTATGAATGCTTTTATTTGAAACGTTAGCAATTTGTACCTTCAGTCCTTAAAGGGTTAAGGAAGGAGTTAGAGAAGTTGCGCTTGGCTAGTCGGAGGACTGCGATCGTTGTCCACGCTCCACGCTGGTGACAACGACCTGTTCCTCAAAGGCAGTAGGGTAGGTTCGACAGAAGTGATCATCACCGAGATCATATCTCTTGCGGATGATCTAAAACTTAAAACAGACAGGGGAAAGTTGATGGGTATTTTACCACGGATGAATGCCAGTGACCACGCGCTCAGTAAAATCATTGGCATCACCGAGAGGGTGCAAGACTTGTGCGTCCCACTGGGCGTGAGGTTTGCACACTATTTGAGGGTTTATGAATTTTTCCCTGGCACCCGTTGCCACTGGTACTTCTTCCGGTATGGGCCGCAAGGCCTTTTGATTTAGTACTTTTCTTTGTAACTCCTTGTAACTCTCTCTCTCTCTCTGTATATATATATATATACACATAGGGTACTGTATATATATATATATATATATATATATATATATATATATATATAATATACACACATATAGGGTACTGTGTGTATATATATATGATGAATAAAACCACGAAGGGAAAAGAAACACAAAGTGGTGCTCAAGCGCTTTCGTCTAATGACATCCTCAGGAACACTGGAGGAAAGGAGAGTTCAAGACAATATATAGGTTACAAAAAATATATATATATATATATATATATATATATATATAGTAAGTATAGAAATAAAAATTGTGGAAGGAGCAAACACATTTGTACGGAAAACTGACAATTTTAGCACTTTGCCCGAAATTCAACATAAATTCAAATGGCTTGTTTACAGCCAATTTTTTATAGTTATTGTCTGAATGGTACACAGGTCACAAAAGAATAAAGAAATAAAAATAAATATAAATTGGAAAAAATTACCAAATAATGCCTTAGTGATATATAGGTCACAACCGAAATAAACATAACGAAATAACCCAACAGATAAAAACAAAAATTGTAAGTGGAGTCTACAAATTCAAGCTCAAAAGGAAAGTTTACAATCACTTTAATAGATGATGCCAAAATGATACTGCATATATGTCACAAAGAAATAAAATAAAGAAATAAACCAAAAAATAAATTGAAAAATAAATTGTAAGAGAGGCACACAAATTTATAAGGGAAAAAAAATTACCAAAGGGTTTTTAGTTATTTTCTGAATCATACATAGGTCAAAAAAATAAAAAAGTACAAAAATATAAATTGGAAAACAAAATGATGCCTAAATGATATATAACGAACTATAAAAATATATACGACATATATAAGATATATATACGAAATATATACGCAATATATAAGGAATATATATATATATATATATGTATATGTATATATATATAATATATATATATATATATTATATATATATATATATATATATATATATATATATATATATATATACACACATTAGGGAAAAATTACCAAAGGTTTTTATAGTTATTGTCTGAAAGATACGTAGGTCACAAAAGAATAAAGAAATAAAAATAAATATAAATTGGAAAAAATTAGAAAAAAATTACAAATAATGCCTCAATGATATATAAAGACAAAAAATATACAAAAAATACATACACATACACATGTACACATATACCCCCACATACATATATATATATACATATACATATATACATATATATATATATTATATATATATACATACATATACAGGGCGTCCCAAAAAAATGTATACACACTTTAAATACTTATAAAGGCAGTGTTTATTAAAATACATTTCATTTTCAAAATGTAATAGAATCTACAGACATTATTTAATTGTTTTGTCAACGCCTGTTTTCAAACTGACGTCCGTTCTGGTCCAGGCACTGCTGATAACGCGAAGCAATGGAATCGCAAACATCACGAAACATTTCGTTTGGTATTTGTGTGCATTCTCGTTCAATGGCTGCTCTCAATTCAGCGACTGTTGCAGGTTTTATAGCGTAGACTTTGTCTTTTAAGTATCCCCATAAAAAAAAGTCTAGTGGTGTGAGGTCTGGTGAACGCGGAGGGTATTCTACGAAACCCCTTCGTCCAATCCACATCCACATCGTGCCAAGTACCACTCGCAATACTCCACTCTTCGGTCCGGATCATCATCATTAATAGCATGGACTAATCTTGGAATGTAACTTTTCCATGACAGCGCTTCAAAATGCGTTGGACAGACGATTCTGAAATTCCTACCTCACGACTCGCTTGCCGCACAGATTTTCTTGGACTTTGGTGATACGTTTCCAGTACTCTTTCTTGCTTTGTGGGGCTTGTCGATGTCCGTGGTCTTCCGGAACGCTTCTTGTGGACATTCTGAACAGTTCCATCGGCTTCAAACTTATCTCTAATTCGAGTGATGGTAAGTCGCGTTGGTGGATCTGTTTGAAACTCCCTCCTAAACTGTCTTTGCACTTCAACTGCGTTTTCACACTTCCAGTAGCATTTAGAATGAATTTCCTTTGTTCAAAGCTTAGTCTGACTGCCATTATTAATTCTAATGGGTTTAACTTGGAAAGAAAGAAACATCAATTCAGCTATCAGCTGTTAAAGTGTGTATACATTTTTTTGGGACGCCCTGTATATATACATATACAGTGGGAGGAAATAAGTATTCGTACACCTGCAAAATTGTTTTTCAATAAACTTACAATCAAACGAATTACTTCAAAGTTGAACAAAAGATGGCTATTGGCATACAATTAATGTATTAAACGAACGAACCAAAATTACGAATAAATAACTCGACAAATTAAATTTACGAAATTAGGTGGGGAAAAAAGTTTTCGTACAAATTAATTTTCATAACTTAAATTTAGTTCCGTAACCATTGTTGGCAATAACTGCTTGTAGACGTTTTCCGTAGGTTCCTACTAGTGCTTTGCAACTTTCTGTCGGAATTTTAGCCCACTCTTCTTTGCAAATAACCTTCAAATCGGCGATGTTCCTCGGGTTCCTCAAATGAATCTGCTTTTTTAATATTCGCCACAAGTTCTCAATCGGATTCAAATCAGGCGACTGGCTAGGCCACTGCAGCACCCTCACATTGTTCTGAACGAACCACTCCCGAGTAAGTTTGGCAGTATGCTTCGGATCGTTATCTTGTTGGAAGCACCATTCATCTCCAAGCTCCAACTGTTGGACAGAGGCGAACAAATATTCTTCTAAAATATCGCGATAAAGTGCTCCATTCAATGTTCCCTCTATGACGTGAATTGCTCCAGTACCATTAGATGAAAAGCACCCCCATACCATGATGCTTCCGCCTCCGAACTTTACAGTAGGGATGGTGTTCTTTGGATCAAGAGCGCATCCATCTTTCCTCCACACATGACAAGCCGTGTTCCTTCCAAATAACTCTATTTTCGTTTCATCTGACCAAAGTACGGTATTCCAGAACTCTTTAGGCTTTTCTAAATGCTCACGGGCAAACTTCAAACGAGCATCTCTATGCATTTTCTTTAGTAGGGGTGTTTTCCTTGGACGGCGAGACTTCAAGTTAATCCTGTGTAGTTCATTACTGATAGTCCGTTTAGTGACCGAAGTTCCTGCAGCCATTAATTCTTCTTGAATCTCCTTGCGAGTCGTCATAGGGTTTTCTTTAACTTTTCTTGCCATCCTTCTCCCAGCTCGGGGAGAAATGTTTCGAGGAGCACCAGTTCGAGGAAGGTTGTGAGTAGTACCCGTCTTCTTCCATTTCAAAATAACGGAGCCTATTGTACTGAATGGGATACTTAACCTCTTTGAAATGTCTGTAGCTCAACCCTTCATTGTGGAGCCTGATTATCTCATTTTCTGTTCAACAGAGAGTTCCTTCGTCTTCGCCATGGCGACAACCTTCATGCATTAAGACTGAACAATGAATGAGAGCTGCAGGAAATGATGTCATCATAACGTGTCGCAAACAGTGTTGGAACATTCCAGAAGACTCATGTAGATGCTCGAGACCTCTATTTGTCCTCTATAGACCTCTATTTGTAACTTTTCCTAAGTGTACGAATACTTTTTTCCCCCACCTAATTTCGTAAATTTAATTTGTCCAGTTATTTATTCGTAATTTTGGTTCGTTCGTTTAATACATATTAATTGTATGCCAATAGCCATCTTTTGTTCAACTTTGAAGTAATTCGTTTGATTGTAAGTTTATTGAAAAACAATTTTGCAGGTGTACGAATACTTATTTCCCCCCACTGTATATATATACATACACATACACATAAGAAATACGCATACAACAATAAGTTTAAAAATAAAATTGTAAGAGAAACATACAAATTTATAAGGAAAAAGAGACTAAAAGCACATTTTTTCCAAAGGTTTAGCAACCTGCTCTTTTTGTTTAAATCCATTCTGAAGGAATTCAGAGCAACGGGATCGAGTTGAAACAGACCTTTACTCATGTTAAAGTTATTTGTAAGTTGAATTATAGCAGACTCAAGAATATTTCTATTAACAATGTTGCTAGAATGAAACAAAACTGAAGCATTATTCCAATCAATACAATGGGATAATTCTGACAAATGGACAAAAAGGGCACTGGACAACTGTCCCGTTCTAACGGAATATTGATGCTGTTTTACACGCGTTTGCAAATCCTTTCCGTTCAACAACTTAGCAAAGTAATTTTAAAGAAACATATTGAAGTCACCAAACAAAATGAGTGGTCCACCTTCAAAAATTCAGGCATTGCCAAACGTAATGTTTTGATTGTTATTCCCCAACAGTGGATCCAACCTTTATTTGATGAAATTTACAACGAGTTGCGTCGGAGAACTTCTTCACTTCGTAAAATTTTGGATCGCAAAATTAAAAGTCTCATTCGAAATAGTCAGGAGAGTAAAAAAGCAAGCTCAAAATGTGTTGTGACCCTTTCTTCGAAAAACATTAGTGACGATGCAAAAAGTGCCCTTGGATTTGGTATGTCCTTTTTTATTGTTAAAAAACCTACTGCTTTACAAATTTGTCATAGTCTTGATTGTTTTGAAAAACAGTGTAATCTTCCTCAGTCTTTGGTTAACATATTTAAAGGCCTTCTCGATGGTGCTGCGAATATTACTTACGAAGATAACTTTCCTAAACGTTTCCGCAATAGCCTTTCACAATTAAAAAAAGATAGTGAGCTCCATATTACTAAAGCAGACAAGGCTAACACCATAGTCATTATGGACAAAGTGGACTACATTAGAAAGATGAACGAGGTGCTTCAGGACCCCGCCACATACGTGAAACTTAGGAAGAACCCGCAGGATGATGTCATCAAATCATTCAATAGTGGCTTGAAACGCATTCTCAAAGATCATAAGGACTTAATTCCCCTTTTCTTGTCCACTTCACCTTCTCTGCCTTACCTTTATCGTCTTATTAAAACCCACAAACCAGGCAACCCTATGCGCCCTATTATTAGCTCGGTGGGCTCTATTACCTATAAACTCTCCAAATGGCTTGTTAATGTCTTGTCTCCCATTCTTGGAACTATCTCTGATTCACACGTAAAAAATTCCATGGATCTTACTGAAAAATTGAATAATGTTCCCATTAATACCAACGATAGATTGATCAGTAGGGTGGCCCACTTTTCAATTGTTTTTGAAAAGTATAGGTGATCGTGGTTTTTCCCATTATTTGGCACTATACTAGAACATTGGCACCATTTTTACAAAAATTGATCAATATTTAGGGGTCTCGCATCGACCTTGAAATTACGAGTTTTTTTTTTTAAATGCGTACTTTTTAACTTTTTACTAAATCAAGATAAATCATTAAGTAGGGATGTTTTCTGAATCTTCTTAATGAGAGAAGTCGTTTGGTGTGCCTGCCAATGTCACACGACTAACGGTTTAAAGGTTGTGCCTGTATACAGGTAATACCAATGTGCTAGTATAGTGCCAAATAATGGGAAAAACCACGATCACCTATACTTTTCAAAAAAATGAGTCACCATACCCGGGTGGAATGTATATAGGTAATTAGAAAATGCACTATGCCTGTGCCAGGTCCCTAACCTATTTCTTTTTTTGCAGATCATAACATTTTGAAATTCTGTCTGAGTTCCTCATTCTTTGTCATGGACAAATCGATGGCACCATAACTGGAAGAACTCTTGAAGCTACAAATAGTGTCATCAAAAGGAAAGGCGAAAATAACATCGCTACCTTCTCTAAGATCGGCCTCGGAAATTTTTTTAGTTGGCCAACCGTCGTCCTCCATCAGTGGTAGCAAATTGCCAACAACACGGCAGGTTTTGCAATACTTCTTCAGTGTTATCCAGTACACTGCTAACAGGAAAGACGCATTCAAAGAAACCGTAAACAACGTCTTAAAGTTTTGGAACATGGCCCGCATTAAAACAATCACAAAGCTCAACTGCGAACGGAAGCTAGAGGCATTGTGGAAAGACTGGCACTTACTCCAAAAGAGCAGAAAACGAGAAACTGACGCCGGAGGAAAACGGCAGAAGTTTTCGGACAGTGTGGACAAGCTGTGGGATATCGGAGCATCTGACGCTGTCGAAGATATAAAGAAGAATCGACTGCTGTCCGACAAGTACAAGAAAGAAGACATTGACTTCTTCCTCGATCAACGTGGTCCTCGGGTGGCAACGATGAGCGCAAACAATAAAGTTTTCGCTGTAAAAAGAAAGCTACAGGAAGGAAGAAAACGTCCTCGCCAGGAGCCGCAAACCTCAAAGTGTGCATACGAAACCGGAGATGAGGCCATGGAGAATGATGATACTGGCATGTCAGGAGAGTCGGAGACAGAACTAGCGTTCCCCCTGCCGAAAGAGCCAAGTGTGTCTGTCAATCTTCCTCGCCGCATCCTTAATGCACCTGCTGTCATGGAAGTGGCTGATCGTTTCCGCATGTCCAATAATCAGGTGCGTATTGTGTATAGTATTCATCGATAGCGTCAGTTTTAAAGTGTCCCGTAACCCACATGTATTCTTGACAGTTTCCTTTCCACTTTCCATTCTCTACATAGGTAGTAAGCATTGTGGCTGCTATCACACGTTCGGCGGATCCACCAGCAACCTCAATCAGTTCAGCATCTCGAAAGAAACGGCTCGCCGGGGAGAGTGTCACATCGTCGTGAAGTGGCGACGGCTGTGAAGGACTCCTTCACGCCAACGAGGCACACTGTTTCCACTGGGATGGCAAAATGGTCAAGGTCAGTTTGATTAAGTTTCATAGCTATCAATTTAGTAACGATATTCATGAAGCAAATAATGTCAATTAAAAAGAGAACGAATGTGAACAAAAATAGGTTACTTTCAACCAGGAAATTGAAATATATGGCATGTGTTTCAGAACTCCTGGAACGGCGGAGCACCCCAAGCAATTCTCATCTCCGGGGCTCCTCATTGCACAGAAGGAAAGTTGCTGTCAGTCCCAGCTGTTGCTGACGGCACCGGACTGTCGCAGGCGCGGGCAACCATACATGCTCTCGAAGATTGGGGATGTGAGGAAGTGTCATCGGACTCTGCTTCGACACCACTTCCACCACACGGGGAGGGTGCAGGGTGCAGTTGTCCGGCTGGAAAACATGCTCGGCGACCGCTACTCCAGCTGGGATGCCGTCATCACGTCCTAGAGCTTATCGAGGGGGCAGTAGCCGTCCCCTGCTCGGAAGGACTACGGCACCAACTGATCCTTTGTTTCAGCAGTTGAAGAAGGTTAGTTCATTTTTTGTGCAAGGTAAAGTTAGGACAACACATGATATTCCACTAGTTTATAAACAGCAAGCCAACCGGAACTTCAGAGTTTTCTCACACAATTTTCTTGTTTATTATTTTTGAGATGGGACGAGCTCGATTCTCGACCTACTGCAAGCTGCAGGTCGAGAATCTGGCGGAGAGTACGTGGCTAATAGAACTCCGGACGCGGCGGTCAGCTTCCTGAGCACAGCTCTGTTTCGTCAGAGACGATTACCGGGAAGTGGCAGAGATCACGCCTCCTGGTACTCGGGATACAACCACGCCGTGGCATTCAACTCATGCGCCCCGGAGCCTACCACCACGCAAGATGGATGGCTAAAGTTAGTATTTTCAAACAAAAATAATTTAGAGATAAGTTTAAATGTTATTCAAAGATAAACATTTCATTATAAACGCAAACAAAGTAATTGTAACAATAAACCTGTCTTACTTACATGGTGCCCTATTCTGTTCAGGTCATCTACTACACAAAACTGCTGATGTTCAGTAGGCAGCTGGAGCTCGACGCCGAGCTGGTCGACAAACTGCACAGGATCGTGGTGTTCCTCGCTCTTCTGTACGTACCAGCTTGGTTGGCGGCCCCTGTACAGCTGATGCGCCGTTGAATGACCTGGTACTATACCAGCGTTTCTGAGGTATAGGGCAGTGGACCGCGAGGTGGCAGAAGCGCACTGGCAGTGATGAGGCGGCACTTCTGGTATCTGAGGCCTCAGACCGTCATCTTCGCTCTATGCAGCACAAGGTGGATGGCACTGTGAAGCAACAGATGGCAGAGAAGCTGTCCCACCTCCCTGTGCCCAAAGACTTCACATACGAGAACGTCTCAGTCGACGAGATGACGCTACTCCCCGACCTGATCGACGAGTCCTCCTGGTTCTTATTTGCAGGTCTGAAGATGTTGGGTCTTCGTGGCTCACCCTGCCAACTGATAAGTGGGACGAGAACGAGGACTTTGTCGTCTGAAGGATGTGATCTCTAATCTCCAGGTCACCCAATGACGTCGCTGAAGAGGAGTCCAACTGATACAAGACTATGCGAACACGGTCACAAAGGACGAGGCACAGCTGCAGGATCTTCTGCAAGTGGTGGAAAAGAACCGGAAAGAGCTCGGCGACTCAAGAAGTCATCACTCGCCACGATGACATAGCACAGAGGGACACGTTGCAGCCAGTGACGTGTGATAGTGGTCAATACAATGCAAAAGTGATTGTTTAATTATTGCTTTCTTCCTTCTATTTGCTGATTTTTGAAAAGTATAGGTGATCGTGGTTTTTCCATTATTTGCACTATACTAGCACATTGTATTACCTGTACACAGGCACAAATTTTAAACCGTTAGTCGTATGACATTGAAGGCACACCAAACGACTTCTCTCATCAAGAGGATTCAGAAAACATCCTACTTAGTGATTTATCTTGATTCAGTAAAAAGTTAAAAAGTACCCATTTAAAAAAAAACTCGTAATTTCAAGGTCGATGCGAGACCCTAAATATTGATCATTTTTGTAAAATGGTACCAATGTGCTAGTAATAGTGCAAAATGGGAAAAACTACGATACCTATACTTTTAAAAAAAATTGAAAAGTGGCCACCCTATTAATCAGTTTTGACGTTTGTTCGTTTGTTCACAAAAGTGCCGATTGACGATTGCTTGACTTTCTCGCTCGAGAACTACATAACTATGATCTGCCATTACCTGCACACATTGTTTTGTGAACTTATTAACTTTGTATCAAGGATTGTAATTCACTCTCATGGCGAAGCATTATCAACAAGTTTTTGGATGGCCATGGGCAACTCTTTTGTCGCCTCTTCTCTCCATATTTCTATGGAGTTTTTTGAAATTACTTACATTCCGAGAATCCTGGGGGTTGGCATCCCATGTTGCGGTACGTCGACGATATTTTGTGTATCTGGCCCATGAATCGTGACCTGGATGACTTCCTCCTTCAGTAAATGACCGTCTCTCCATTAATGTTTACTTTAGAAGTGGAATAAGACAACTCAATCCCGTTTTTGGATGTGCGTGTACATAGGGATAGCCCAGATTTAAAGTTTAGTATCTATCGGAAAAAAACAAACAATTTGTCCTACGTACACTTTTATTCGGGACATGACACCTCTATTAAGAAGGCCATATTTTCTTCAATGTTTCTCCGCGCTCTTAGGATCGCCAGTCCGGAATACATCGATGTCGAATCGGAATATATCAACGGTATTGGAAGTGAGCTGTGTTACTCATCTGCGTTCATGGAATCTGGTCTTAATAAGGCTAAACGAACCTTCTATCGTGTGAATAATAACACTCGCACCTTGTCAAAGAATATTTTAGTACTTCCATTTTTCCCAGGCTTCTTAGGCATTGCTAATGTACTTAAACTTTGGGATATCAGTGTAGTTTTTTCATATAACAATATTGTGAAAAACATCATAGTAAAAAAATAGCCCAACCAATAATTTAGGCATTATCTATAAAATTGGGTGTAAGCAATGTGATTCCTTTTACATACAGTAGGTCAGACGGGAAAGGATTTGCAAACGCGTGTAAAACAGCATCAATATTCCGTTAGAACGGGACAGTTGTCCAGTGCCCTTTTTGTCCATTTGTCAGAATTATCCCATTGTATTGATTGGAATAATGCTTCAGTTTTGTTTCATTCTAGCAACATTGTTAATAGAAATATTCTTGAGTCTGCTTAATTCAACTTACAATAACTTTACATGAGTAAAGGTCTGTTTCAACTCGATCCCGTTGCTCTGAATTCCTTCAGAATGGATTTAAACAAAAAGGGCAGGTTGCTAAACCTTTGGTAAAAATTTGTTTTTCTCTCTTTTTCCTTATAAATTTGTATGTTTCTCTTACAATTTTTTTTCAATTTATTGTTGTATGCATATTTCTTATATATTGTATATGTATGTGTATGTATGTGTATGTGTATATATGTATATATATACTATGTATATATATATATATGTATATATATGTATATATATGTATATATGTACATGTATATATATCTATACGTATGTGGGGGTATATGTGTACACTGTACATGTGTATGTGTATGTATTTCATATATATTTTTTTTTGTCTTTATATATCATTGAGGCATTATTTGTAATTTTTTTCTAATTTTTTCCAATTTATATTTATTTTTATTTCTTTATTCTTTTGTGACCTACATATCTTTCAGACAATAACTATAAAAACCTTTGGTAATTTTTCCCTTATGTGTATATATACAGTATATATATTCCTTATATATTGCGTAAATATTTCGTATATATATCTTATATATGTCGTATATATTTTTATAGTTCTTGAAATATCATCTAGGCATAATTTTGTTTTCCAATTTATATTTATTTGTACTTTTTTATTCTTTTGTGACCTATGTATGATTCAGACAATAATTAAAAAACCTTTGGTAATTTTTTTTCCCTTATAAATTTGTGTGCCTCTCACAATTTATTTTTCAATTTATTTTTTGGTTTATTTCTTTATTTTATTTCTTTATGACCTATATACAGTATCATTTTGGCATCATCTATTAAATTGATTGTAAACTTTCCTGTTGAGCTTCAATTTGTAGACTCCAGTTACAATTTTTGTTTTTATCTGTTGGTTTATTTCTTTATGTTTATTTCGGTTGTGACCTATATATCACTAAGGCATTATTTGGTAATTTTTTCCAATTTATATTTATTTTTATTTTTTCTTTTGTGACCTGTGTACCATTCAGACAATAACTATAAAAAATTGGCTGTAAACAAGCCATTTGAATTTATGTTGAATTTCGAGCAGTGATAAAATTGTCAGTTTTCCGTACAAATGTGTTTGCTCCTCCCACAATTTTTATTTCTATACTTACTATATCTATATATATATATATATATAGATATATATTCATAATATATATATATATGTTTTTTGTAACCTATATATTGTCTTGAACTCTCCTTTCACTCCAGTGTTCCTAAGGATGTCATTAGACGAAAGCGCTTGAGCACCACTTTGTGTTTCTTTTCCCTTCGTGGTTTTATTCATCATAAATATTTTTCACGTGTCACTTTCATGAAATAATTTTCATATATATATATATATATATATTATGCCGGGTCGAAATTTTATATTGAAAAGGTACATATTGTGAGGGTTTTGAATGGAACACAGGAACCCCCTCATAAATTATTTTCGCTGTTTAAAGCCTCCTACCCCTGGCACAATTTTTCACTTTTATACCTATATTGACGAATATTCCATTTATACGAGACTTATTCTACATTCAGGTTTTTTGATGACACAAATCTTTATTAACGTATAATGTTTTATTTAATAATGTACAGTGTTAGGAAAATTAATTAAGAACAACAATATATTTAGAAGAGAAAAAATAGAGGCATAATAAATGTGCTAAAATTCAATTCACTTTTTCATTGTTCCTTATCACATCAAAAGGGAAGAAACTTTCAATATCATTAGGAAATTTTATTTCATATGTTTCTTACTCATTCCATTGGGCCTTCCATTCAAACTTGAGCAGTTTTCGCCTTGATTTTAATGAGTTTAAGATAAACTTTTGACGGTTGTCATATTCTATTCTTTCCTGACATGCTTTTGTTACTAGGTTCACTGCCCTTTCCACACTTTGACTGTGGCATGGAAAAGAAGCTATCTCCAGTGGCTTACATTGAGCCTGTAGTAGCTCATCGTCGCTAGAATTGTTTAGCAGCGGTGGAGGAGTAATGATCTCTTTTTGCCAATCCATCATCTCGGTGTAGTCAGTAGATTGAAAATTGAGGGTTCGAGGCAACTCAAAGTTTCTGGCACCTGAAAAACCAGTTATTGAAAGGATGATTTTCTGAATAGCTTGCTCCCTAATTTCTAGTCTCTTGTCAGTTACCATTGATATGAGCATATTTTCTGGGTGGGCAAAGTAGGCGTTATTCTTTAATACTGGTTCTATGATTGATCTATGTTGTTCATCTAAATTTCGAAGCAAACACATTAAAAGCCAAAAGTTATATGCACCGTCAGTTGCATTAGGATGAGATTTCATCTAAAAACACCCTGGAGCATAGAACTGCATAATAATCTTGACTATATCTTGAAGGTTTTTATCGGGATTTGGCGTTGAGATATATAATCGAAGGACCCTGTTGGCTAGAGTTAGCCAGCGAGCATGGTGAAGGGTACCTGGCGATCGAGTGGACAGATCTTGAGAAGTGTCTCCAGTTTGCACTGCCAGACACATATCATAGAGATATCTTTGATCACTGCTTAGCTCCTCCACAACATTTGCTGGAATTTCTTTAATGTTTCCCTTTACGCGAAAATATTTCACTACCTCCAAATTTGTTAAATCCGTTTTCAGTTTATTCCCAACTGAACACACAAAAGTATTTGGACCTGTTGTTTTACCATCAATGGCTTTGTAGACGTGCATAAAAGGCAGCTCATTCAAATGCAAGAGGCACACCAACCACTGCACTGGTCTGTTAAGATGAATTTAAACTAGTTTTACGGCTCCACCAATTTTTCCTGTATTTACAGGAGTACCATCACACAGTAAAGCTTTGATAGTATCTGTGCTGTTCGAGTCTGTAATAATAGTTATAAACTCTTCTGCTATGCAGCGAGCAGTTCCATTATCTGGTGTGACATGGTCTACATAGATGTTTCCACAATAATATAGTGTTCTTCTTTTATCTTTCCACTTTTAATTCATGTGTTATCTTCCCTTCCATCAAATCCAAGGCACTCCATCTTCAGATTTTCGGATTTAGACCTAAAAGTATTTGTTTCACCCATGCGATTTCTTTCTCTTTCTAATTTCTTTCTGTGAAGCATGTTGGTGTGGTTAAGGATTCCCATACCTTTTAAAGCTGCGTTGACTATTGCAGCTGCGGCTCTACAACTGACACGATAACGATCTGCTGTTTATGCTACGTGTTTATAGGAGTGTCTGTTCTGAATATTCTCAGTCAGTTCTAAATCGGCCTCATAATTTACATCCTCACTCTCTGAATCTACATCCATGTCTTCTTCGGTATTTTCTATAAATTCCGATAGTAAAACATTAGTGGCTTCAGTCACTTCTTCTTGTGCTTTTAATTGACGGTTTTGTGCTTCTTGGGCTCTTGCTGAAGATCTCTTCTTTGTTGAACTAGCTATGCGATCAATTGGTCTTAACTGATTTTTTCTTTGTTTTTGTCCCACAAAAGACTCCCATTCTGCCATTGGTATTTTATCCTTACACCTGCAACATTTCCTATCAATTCCCTTATCATAGCATTCACAAGAAGATATATCAAACATTTCATCATACTGGGCTACTTTTAAGGCAAAACTTTCATTTCTTCGATGTAACGGCACCTTGTTCAATTTTGAAGCTTCATCTATTAGTCAACTGACTTTAAGATAGATGCCTTTGGTGTTAATCGTAGGAAAAGAAAATTTCATCCAAATGTCTTCAATATCTTTTACAACAACCCTGTAACAATGCAGTCATGTCCTTTTTGCTGCGGTTCCTTGACATCAGCATTCGGCTTGCTACTTGCGCTTTGATGTAGCCTTCTCGCCTCTCGTGACTGTAAACTTCACTAGCTGCTTCTGTGACCATTTTCACACATCTCTCCACACTCTGAGTGTGAGAAGACCACTTTGGCACTTGCATTGGGGCCTCTTTAAGTTGTGTTAAATCTTTGTTTGTCATACATGTTGTCAGTGGTGGCTCCAAAACTTCCGAACTCAAGTTAACTAATTCTGACAATTTCGTGGCATTGACGTTTATCGGAGGTACCTTCCTTGTCTGAACAGAGCAGTATCCCAGCTGATCATCATCTAGTGATGTTCCTCTAAGCTTTAGAATGATTTTCACAGCCTCAGTTCGCTCTTTGGTACATTGGCTGCAGAGTATTGCTTGCAAAACTGCCTCTGGCCTAGCATACCAAGCGGACCTTCTCACCACAGGTAACACGATGTCCACCACTACTTTCCTTTGGGTTCTCAGTAGCTGTAATTGAAACAAGATGTGGTTGGGCCCCTCCATCCACATTGGATTAAGTTTTACATTGAACCAGTGAGGAAGATAAAACTCAATAATAAATTCAACAATCAACATCAAATTCTGTAGCATTTTGCCCTTCAGTGCATGTTTGGAAACCCAAATCCTGCAGAAACGAATCGCTGTAGTTAACCAACGACTGTGACTTACGGGTCCAATCTCCGAGAGAGCCAGATTTTGAGGCAACTCTCCTGATCTGATTGCTTGAACCATACGATAAGCGTAAGACTGATCCGTGCTGAGGTCTTTGATAACTTCTTCAGACAACACTGGAAGGGGAGGGCCTACTTCGACCTTTGGAATTTTTGTATTTATTTCTAATTCCGTTGCTTCATCTAGCATGTTGCCAAGGGAACCTGACCACTTCTTGTTGCTCTTTGTAAGACCATCAAGTTCCTGGATGAGACGACGAAGAGGTAATTACCCCTGTGTGCAAATCACATACAATCCAAACAAGCTTTCTTCCAAGTTTTTTCTCTAAATGCGTCATAACACCGCCCTGCCATCCAGTGTTCACCGCAGTTGAGTCTCCACCAACGGCCTGCAGTGAACTGTCAAGTCGTCTTCTTTCTTGACGCCAACATATTATTTGATCAGCAATTGCCTCTGCATGTTTCTTGCCTTCTACTTCTGCTTCAGGAACAAAGTGAAACAAATAGCGGCCACCAGGTTCGGAACACACAGAGTAGTGTCCTTCTTTGATGAGACCGGGAAACTTTCTGTCCATTCCCTCTACCTCTAGCAGAACTTTTGTGTCATCTCTTCTTCCATCGAACAAAAGGCAAGAGAGACCTTCCTCCTTCAAATCTTTTTCATGCTAATCAGATATTTCCTTCATTATTTTTTCTTGTGCTCTTCTTATCTTATTATGATCTATCACTAAGGATGTATCCTCTCGGATGATGAGGCCTGCATCTATCCAAGCAGCAGTGGCAATCTCTGCAGTCTCTCGTAGCCCCGTATGGTGGCGAATACTGGCAAAGGCAATGTTTGAGATGTCTTTAGTGTTGTATTTCATTCTCTTCGGCGAAGGTTCAGATGGCATTTTGGAGCTATCGTCTGATGTTGCTTCTTTCTGTTCATCTGAAGAGCTTTCAAAGAAGTGAGAAACCTCTTGATAGAGCTCTTCATCTCTTTGGGTGGCTTCGTCACTCTTCTTTTTCTTCCTTTCCTCCCTCTCTCGGATTTTCTCTTTTTTCTTAGCAATAACAATCTGTTTTTTGGTTTCTGAATAATCTGCCGAACCAATCTGCATACTTCCTTGGCCTCCTGCCTTTGTTCTCTGCGCCTTTATGAAAGCCAGCTCCAAAACAGGGATCTTCTTCTCACGAGGACAGCGACAATCAATGTGAGGGTGAGGTTCTCTTCTGCATGAGGGAGAACAATTGGCTTCAGAACACAACTCTATGGGACACTGGCAGTTAAAAATGTCAAGAAGAGTATCAAGTGTATGCAGAAATTTATATATATAGTTTTAGCTATATATATAGTTTTAGCTTAATAGTTCTATACTGATTGAGTACAGGTGGTTTGAATAACACATTAGCTTTTTTCCACTGATGCAGAAGAGGGGGAATCATGTCCCTTATGAGCTTTTTCTCTGTGTAGTTCTTTCTATCTTTTGTATTTTGTTCACGAAGGAGTAACCCTAGTCTCAGCATGCCTCGCACTGTTGGTAGTTCTGATACGGGAAGCTCCTTGCCTGTACCGACTAACAGGTTCAAGTGGCATGACGACTGACCTCATGTCTTCAATTTTGGCATCTTAGGAATATCTGAAAAGAAAGAAAAACATTTCAGTATTTTATATCAATTACGATGTTTCAAAGTTTAGTCATTCGATGTTCTAAAATTCAATAAAAATATATTTCATAGGATTACAACATAATTAGACAGAAGAATATGATGATAATAAATAATTGTAATAATCAATAATCCATACTTACAGTTAAACTGTAGTATTCGTCTAGTAGAATAACTATGAAGTAGGTACAAGAGCAATAACAGCAAACCACGGTCTATGACATCTAAGAGGCAACTGAGGACTGAGAGTGAGAGTGAAGGACAGTTCTATTCATGTTGTGACTTGTACATTGTACAACAACTATATGACCTTGAAAACACTCCATATGCGATCAGTGGGATAATTCTTTGACAGATGAATAGTTAATCAATTTAAGTCCTATTATTTAGTAAAAGAGTCAATTTCTGAAACTTTAAGGTAAAATTGATGTAGGTAAGGGTTATTTTATTTCATTTTGGTTGGTCAATTTCAAGTTTTGACAAGAAAAGACACTACATTTTCACTACCAAAATTGATTTGAAAAAAGTTGACAAAATTGACACACCCTCATATACAACATTAAACATATGCAAATATGAAGGTGAAAAAGGGAGGAGGGGCATGCGATAGGGGTGGTAGGGTAGCACATGCTTGATTTTTAAGTTTGTTAAAGTGATAAAAAAACCTTCTCATAGTGTATTTTATAAGAAATAAATTTTTTTCCCATTTAAATAAATGCAAATATGAGGGTAAAAACGGGGGGAAGAAGTATGTCGTAGGGGTAGCAGGGGTAGCACATACTTGATATTTTAATATTTTCTTAAGATGATAAAATGAAACTTCTCACATTGTGTACTTTTTAAGAAATAATTTTTTTTTCCATTTTCGAGCACGCCTAATATATATATATGTAAAAATGAACCATAAATAATTCCCATATTCCTATATTATCTTATCCTTCATGTAATTCTTGTATTCATTTATATAGTCTCTGTATCCATTGTAAGAAAAAGTATCCATTTTAAAAATTCATGTGTTATATGGTTCATGTATAATCTTATATATTTAACTTTATATAATGCCTATACTCATATGTATGTACGTGTGTGTATTCATTTTTACATAAGGACCAAAATCGCCCAACGCGAGTTTGGATAAAATATTTGATTCACTTTCTACTTTGCTAAATAATTGGTGACCTGTTGTTTTTTAAAATCTCATAATCATTTTTTAGATTTCGCTTAATAAGGAATCCTGTTAAGCTTTGCAATGTTCACATTTTGTATACACTCTCTTTCGTTATAAACAATGAGATCATGTCTTGCCTAAGCATTAAAATTGTACATCTTAAACCTTAAAATTTCACTCATATGCATATTTTAGTGTAAAGATGCATAGTCCGATTTCCACTTTTAGTTAACTTGGCAGATCATGATAACATCAGATCTGAAAAGTCGCGGTTTAAGATAAAAATATGGTTTCGTCTTCAAATATTTTGTTTACTCGTTCAAGCCTTACCACAGCTAAAAAATTTACTTATTTTCAAATATTGTGCAAAAATAATACAGCCTTCTTAGCATTTAATAATAATAATGTTAGCAGTTTTTGGGTATATAAACCCATTCAAATTCATCCATTGTCATTCAGAAGCTAATTCAGAGGCTGAGCACTACCTGTATTTTTTAGCAGTAAATTTACAGTGAAGAAACTTTTTATTGTCCCCTTCGAGCCTTGCTCTCTTCAGAAAAACTTAGAAAACTTTCCGGATACGCTATAAGAAGAATCCGGAACCTTCAGCATTTAGATTGCAAATCTACCAGAGTCCTCCGAGCCACTATAGAAGAACTCGGAGAGTAACATAGAAGAAAAACCACTTCAAGGCACCTATCCGTTGCTTGCCTCCTAAACCAGAACCCCCGTCAATCCGAACCACCCCAGGGCCATAGACGGAGGGGTTAACAACTGGCGACCCTTTAACCAGGATCTTCACGACTCCAGGATTCTTCCAGTCCTCCAGACCCTTTAACCAGGATCTCCACGACTCCAGGATTCTTCCAGTCCTCCAGACCCTTTAACCAGGATCTTCACGACTCCAGGATTCTTCCAGTCTTCCAGACCCTGGAACCAGAACCAACACCCAGTTGACCGGCGTGTCACGACTTCGAGTTCGTCACATCCACCCGTGAACCGGTGCGTTACGACTCCAAGTTCTTCACGCCTACTTTTCATCTAGGAACAAGTGGCCAGCCAGACACGTCTTCAGGACACACCTCAAAAGGATTTCGCCATAGGAATCTTGTTAAGTACAAAACTCTTTTTTAAAATAATTTCTAAACATTTGAAAAGTCATTATTATTAACAATTAATATTTAGTATTGAGCCAGAATTAACAAAAAACACAGTGAACACTACAGACACCAGTGATACACTCTTTTATTGAAAACAGTATTGTCACAGTTATTTTCAGTTATTTTTACTATTCTAGTTAGTATATATAATTTTATTTAATGTACCAAACATAGTATTACCATACCATCACGTACATTTGAGTGAAATTTTGTTTACATTTTTATTTTTGTTTGCAATCTTTTCAAATTTTCCCCGAGTTAGGCAAATTGTTGTGCATTATTTTTTTTAGATAGTGTAGTTAGGAAAACCCCTTAAGTGATCATTCCATGAATTAAGATCGGTCAAGCAGACCTAATTAGAACATTAATAAGTACCTTCACATATGAGCGATTCAGACGGTGCGCTTTCTGACATCGAAGAATTACCTACACCCATTTTTCCACCTACCCCGCGCCCTTCAAACATATTCCCAAACACACAAGTCAGTATGTCTCAGTCTCAAACCCCCGCCCCAGCATATATTAACTTAGGCAGATTAGTAAATCTTCCTCATACTGTTTTAATTTTTAAGGGGACCATAGATAATCGTTTTGTTGAACCGCGCGTAAGACCTTGGGTTGAGTCTTTAGAGCAACATTTCTTACGCGAGAATATTACCGATGATGATATAAAAATCAGAGAAGCAAAAAGATTTATTGACCCTAAAGAGGGAAATGCCCATGACACAGTCACTTACGTCCCATCAATTAGCGAAGCTATAACATGGGACGATTTTAAACAAAACCTATTAGAATTTTTTAAAGAAATAACCCTTGCACAACCCTTAGCCACATTAGAAGCAGTCTTCCAAGTTAAATGGAAGAAAGAGGAACACGAGGATTTAAACAATTTTATTACACGTACACACAAACTTGTAGGAGAAGCCCTCCGGGCCGCAGAAAATGCATGTGGCATAACTTTTACTTCGAAACAAAGAAATCTAATAGTAGCCACAACCATTTACCAAAACTTACCCGGAGCGCCTAAAAAAAAGTTTCAGGAGTTTTTAAATGTTGACAAACCTGTCAGTGTAGCCATAAACAAAACACGGGAACATCACCCCGATTTAGCAAACCAAACCTACCGAAAGGGTAGAGAAACCCCTGTACAGTATATTCAGCAGCAGCCACAACACCAATACCAACAGCAACAACAACAATATAAACCAAGGCAAATACAGGGAACACCCCAGAAACAAGCCCCCCAAACCCAGAATACACGCCCTCCTCCACAGTGTTTTAACTGTGATAGTTTCGGGCATATGATAAGTCAATGTAATTACCCCTCGTATTGCTCCCACTGTCACGAACATGGTCATCGCCGTGGCGATCGCCAAAAGTGTGCTGATAAAGCCCCTGCAGGGTATAGACCCCACTTTCAGAAACCAAACCAACCACGTCCCCAAAACGTATCCCAAAAGTCAACCAATCCCCAGAAACCAGTCCATTCCCAGCCTCAGTCGAACTACCAACCCAATAAATCACGACCACAGGGTCACCCACACTCTTACCCCATGTATAAACCCCAATACAACCAGCAAGGTCAACTAGTTCGGTACGTAGAAGTACCCGGGGAGGAATCATTTTCCCCAGAGAACAGTTTTCAAGAACACCCTTCAGCGTATGATATCCCCGTAGAATATGATCCAGGTCCTCCCATAGAAGACCATGTGATCCCTTTTTTAGACCCTACATTGGAGGCAGCAGTTCAACCTCCTCCCTCCTAAATTACAGTAGTAAGCCCAGATACGCACACAAACTCCCCATCAGGATAATAGGTGCGGACCTCTTAGATTTAATAATAAATTGTAGTACGGATAACCAAGATTTAACTGCTCTCCTAGATACAGGAGCACACGCAACGTTAATTAAGAAACAATGCGTAGATGAATTACTAGAGAGTACCAATTATAAATATGAACTTAAGGCACCATCCTGCCAACTTAGAGGAGTTACGGGCACACCCATACCCACATATGGAGAAATTGAGTTATATTTAGAAATTGGAAACGCGGTATACCCCGCGAAATGTTGTATAGTGGACACAGTCGCCACCTTTCAGACAGACATCCTACTAGGGATGGATTTTTTTAACCGGAATCAATGGGAGATTTACCCAGCCGGAAAGTTAGTAAAGTGTCGAAATAGGACACACCATCTCCGCGAGGATGACAGACAACTTAATGCTAATAGACTTAGCTCAGTTCAGATTTCCGAAAGAAATAGGAAACCCCCTCTACTTGATAGCAGATCAAGTCGGCCGGTTGCATCCAGAGGGACAACCGCTCCAGAAATCAGACCCCAGGGTAATCAGTTCCAGTTGTTGAATCCAGTTGGATCAACCCAGGCAGTTTCCAGACAGTCAGTTTCCAGTCAGTCAGTTTCCAGTCAGTCAGTTTCCAGTCAGTCAGTTTCCAGTCAGCCAGCTTCCAGTCAGCCAGTTCCAGTCAGCCAGTTCCAGTCAGCAGTTTCCAGTCAGCCAGCTTCAGTTCAGCCAATAAGGCAAATTTTAGTCGCCGAACCAGAATCAGATTCACAATTTTTCATATGCCCTACCGAGCATATAACAGTAGCACCTTATGAGAAGATTTGTTTCCTAGCAAAAGTAGTTAACAGTCAAGGAAAATTATTAGAGTCAGAGCGTACTCTGATTACAGAGAAAAGTAATTTCAAAAGAGATGTTCTTATTGCCCAAGTCCTTAGTCAGAGTCAGAATTCAGCTATCCCTGTTGTTTGTTTAAACAAAGGAGAAAGATCTATAGAATTAACTTCAAATCAGAAAATAGGAACTGTTTCCACAGTAGAAATAGATTCAGATTTCCCCATCAGTACGATAAATCGTGTTTCCAGTTCCTTAGAATTAAAGCCTTCAATATTAAAAGAAGAATATAAGAAATGTCTGAAGCACTCCCTTCAGGAGTCACCAGCTTTACAGGATCCCAAACTAATGGAATCACTTCTCGATTTCCTGATAAGAAATAAAGATGTGATTGCCCTAACCGGAGATCCTCTGGGCCGAACTAATTTGGTCCCTTTTGAAATCAAGTTGGAACCCAATTCCAAACCCATTTTCATTCCTCCCTATCGGGTTCCACATTCTCAGTTAGTCACTATTGAGGAACATCAAGGACATGTTGGAGCAGGATGTCATTCAGCCTTCAGCTAGTCCCTGGTCCGCTCCTATGATTCTCGTCTCCAAAAAGGACGGAACATCTCGCCCTTGTATAGATTTTAGACGCCTGAATAACATTACCATCCCAGACCGTTTCCCGATTCCAAACATGCAGGAAACAATTCTGAACGTAGGGAAAGCGAATTTTTTTCATCCCTCGATTTAGCATCAGGTTATTGGCAAATGGAGGTCAGTCCCGAATCTCGGGCAGTGACTGCTTTCTCCACTAACCGAGGCCATTACGAATTCCAGGTTTTACCTTTCGGAGTCCGAAATGGGCCTGCTAATTTCTCTAGGTTGATGAATATAGTCCTTTCCGACCTATTAGGTGTCGAAGCTCTCGTGTATCTTGACGATATTATCGTCTATAGTTCGGACATAAAAACACACTTTCAACGCCTTCATAATGTGCTATCACACTTGAGAAAAGCACACCTTAAACTGAAGCTTGCAAAGTGCAATTTTTTACAAGAATCCCTGGTATACCTAGGATTCCTACTCTCGTCCACAGGAATTAAACCTGATCCAGCCAAACTCGAAGCCCTGGAAAGACCCTGTACCCAAGACCATCGACGACGCCCGTGCATTTATTGGTTTTGTCGGATTCTATCGGAACTTTATCCCCCAATTTTCGAATATTGCTAAACCCATTACTAATTTGTTCCAGAAAAATTCGAAATTTAACTGGGAATCCGATCACCAACATGCCTTTGAAACTTTAATTAATAAACTAACCTGTCATCCCATTTTACAATATCCTGATTACACAAGACCCTTCATCATAGCCACAGATGCTTCCTCCTATGGACTAGGAGCCGTCCTGTTACAGGACGTAGACGGTGTGGAATTACCCATTGCTTATGCCAGTCAACTTCTCTCTGCACCTCAACGGAATTATTCCACTACGGACCGAGAGGCCCTAGCGGTATATTGGGCTTTGAAAAAATTCCGAAATATCGTCTATGGCTACGATGTAACCATCAAGACTGATCATAAGCCACTCACGTACCTCTTCAAGGACAAGCTACTTGAAGGACGATTGAGTAGATGGGCTCTGTTGATTCAGGATTTTGCAGCGAAAATCGTATACAAACCGGGAAAACTGCAAGTTATTCCAGACGGATTGTCGAGACTCAAGCCCGACGCCCGAGTGAATAAAATAGGACTTCTTCCTGTGTTCGACTACGAGTGTCTGCAATACTCCCAACAACAGGACCAACACACCCAAAACCTTCGGGCGCGCCTGGAACAAAAGGAACCATCGAAGGTAAAAGAACAGTACAACCTCAAAGATGGGCTCGTACATTTCAGGAACGAAGATGGAAACGACCTCGTGGAGATACCAAAGGATCTCGTTGATATAGCCATTGGACTTTGTCACGACTCACCTTTTTATGGACACATGGGGCCGGATCGCACCATCAAAAGTCTTTTGGAGCGATACCATTTTCCCGAGATGAACAGAACGGTACATGAATACATCGCCGAATGTCCGTCGTGTTTAAAGCATAAGGGCAACGTACCATCCACCGCTCCAATGCATAAATATCCAGTATGCCAGAGGCCCTGGCAAAGAACTGGAATGGATATACTGGGACCATTTCCCAAAACATCAAAGGGAAATCAGTACATCATTGTGTTTACGGACCACTTCTCGCGTTACAGCGAAGTAGCCGCCATTCCAGATCAGACCTCGGAAACTGTGGCAAGAGCCCTAGTGGAACGCGTCATCCAAAACCATACCACTCCTTCCATCCTAATCTCGGATAACGCCCGTAGTTTCACTTCCAAACTGTTCGAGTCACTTTGTAACATGTGTAGAATTAAAAATACACACATTGTGGCATACCACCCGCAGGCAAACGGCTTAGTGGAAAGACACAATCGAAAGATCTTGGAAGCCCTGCGCCACGTTGTCGATGCATCCTCCCGTACATGGGATGATTCCCTTCCCATGGTACAAACAGCCATCAACAATGGCTATAATGTGTCCATCGGGGACACCCCTCATTTCGTTCTATATCACTACGACAAGCGTCTACCTTTTGATTTGCCCGACCAAACCGACCCGGCAGTCCTAACATCTTCCGAAATGGCAGAAGCAAATCAGCAACTAGCTGAACGATCTTTCAAGATTTTTGACATAATCCGCTATGCCCTCGACCAACGAAACCAACAGATGGAGCAAGAACAACATAGGCGTCATCCCCGTCAACGGACTATAATCGTTGGTATGCGATGTTATCTGAAGAGCGTGAAACCGCCAGGGGCTCATCGAAATTATACCCGAAATGGGATGGCCCATATAGGATTATGAAAGACCTCGGAAAAAATCGTTATGAAATCCTCGACCTCCGGGATCATTCCAAACTAAAGATCATTCACGCTGACAATTTGAAGATAGCTTCCGAGCAACACCTTCCCAAAAAACAGCTGCCAGGCGTTCGAGCCGCCTATCCTTCAAAAGGTCAAGATATTAACAAATCGGGCAGGGATCAAAAAACTGAAGTAGTCACCGCGGGAACCGCTACCCATGACGAAGATTGGTACCTCGTAATACCACCATTACTCGAGGCAATCTCTGAACAAGAGGAGGCCCCAGAGCCAAGCGTCCCATCGGACCCAGACCCTGGAGAAACCCCTTCGAGAGAATCACTCAGTGGAACTCCACCATCTCCTCCAACTCCACCATCTCCTCTGTCACCACCCTCGCCGATTGATGATCGACGCACGGACCCGACATACCGCCCGCAAATGCATCACCCACGTGAACTAGAACCTTCACATAAGAAACGAACCCGCTCAGAATCCGAGCTCAACGGTCGACCCCCATTGCCACCAAAACGAGGCCGACCCCTTCGCCCACCAACACAAGTATCCACACAAGTATCCACACAACTACCCCCAGCTCCGTATAACTTAAGGCGTAGAAATGAATAAAATTGTCCCCCTTATAATTTTCCAAATTATTTACTCTTGTAGACCTAGCATTAAAATTTCTACCGGAGTTGTTATAGAAAAACTTGCAGAAGGTAAATTTTTGAAAGGGCATGCAGACCTTTATATAAATTTGCAACCCCCTGCTAGAATTAAAATCAATCTCCTTCAGATACAAACCCAATTAGAAACGTTTGAAAGTAAAGTCCAAAATTCTTTCCAAGGAAAAGATCAGATATAGTCGCGTTCTGTTAGAAAATACCCTCGAAAATATTCAAACTACAGCACGCGCCCTATCAGAAATATTAGCCTTACCATGGATACAAACTGAAACCAAAAATTCCGAAAACTTTAACCAAAGAAGTAAAAGGGGACTGATAGATATAGGAGGGAAACTGTTCAAAGGTTTATTCGGATTAGCAACCGAAGAAGATATTAAAAGAGTTGAACTTAAATTGAATCTCTTCGCTCGGAATCGACAAT
>JAJOZX010001800.1:277500-377500 GCA_023014485.1 Bathynomus jamesi | reverse complement strand
TATCCTCGTACGACTTTGACCTAAGCGACGGAATCATCTTAGTTGCTCGTCTTTGAACTCTTTCGATTTTGTCTATATCTTTGCGCATATGCGGATTCCAAAATTGGACCGCGTACTCCAAATGGGGTCTAACTAATGATTTATAAAGTGGAACTATAATATCGCGCGATTTGTACTCAAAATTCCGAGCTATAAAACCTAACACTTTGGTTCGCTTTATTGACCGCTGCTGTACTTTGTTTCGCTACTTTTAAATCACCAGTGACTTAACTCCTAAATCTTTTTCCTGCTCTACGCTTATCAACTCTTTCCCTGACATACTATACGCAAAATTACCGTTACGCGAACCTATATGTAAAATTTTGCACTTATCGACGTTAAATCTCATTTGCCATGTGACTGAGCAATCAACGATTTTATTGAGATCATTCTGGATTTTACCTCTATCTTCGTCATTAATCGCACTCCACCCAGCTTCGTGTCATCCGCAAACTTTGAAACTGTACTGAATAGGCCGACATCTAAATCGTTAATATATGTAAGAAAAAGTAAGGGGCCCAATACAGAACCCTGAGGAACGCCACTCGCTACATTAGCCCAACACGACTGTGCTCCATCAACGACCACCCTCTGTTTTCTACCTCGCAACCACTCTTCTACCCAATTTATTACTACACCCATGTTTCCATGAGCATTAGTTTTCTCAATGAGTCTTTTGTGCGGTACGATGTGAAACGCTTTATGAAAATCTAAATACACTACATCAACCGCCGCACCTTTATCGCCTTTCTTAAAGATAGGTGTTACATTTGCTAACTTGAATTTATCTGATACGCACCCCTCAGAAATGGACGCATTAAAAATCTTTGTTAGCGGCACAACAATGCTATCTTTTAATTCTTTAAGTTGTCTGGGATATATGGAATCCGGCCCCGATGATTTACGCGTTTTCACTGTATCAATATAGCGCATTACCTCCCCTTCACTAACCACAATATTATCCAAAATATTACCATTATCAAAAGGTATTATGTCTATGACCGTAGGGATATTCGTCACATCTTCTATAGTAAAAACTGACGTAAAACATTCGTTTAACAAGGTAGCCATTTGCTTGTTTTCAGGAACTAGCTTTCCGTTAGGGTTTTCTTTGCCGTCACGAGCTATGGAGATTTCAAATTCGCGCTTGGACTTTTTTATTACACTTTTCGCTTCACGCCTTAGAGATATGTTGTTGTTTCGTAAACACAAATTGTCTTTATCGCACTTATGTAGCCTATAAGCCCTATCTCTACTCTTTATAATATCTCCTACTCTAGAGGTAAACCACAAGGGCTTGTTGTTTATTTTCGCACGCTTAATTTTGTACGGTACACATTCCTCATTTATAGTCCTAAATACTGTTTCGAACGATTCCCACATTAGTTTTGCGTTGGAGTTCCCCATTACGTTTTCCCAATTGACATGTGACAATTTATTTCGAAATTTACTAAAGTCTGCGTGCTGGAAGTTAGGAATTTTCGTCGAGTTAGTTGGTTTCGAGTGACTTACTGAGAGGACAAACTCTACCATATTGTGATCGCTATTGTTTAACGGTTCTATTATTGAAGATCCATGATTAGCCTATTATCCGTAGTTATTACTAAATCTAAAATACTGTCCAACCTCGTAGATTCCCCAACCTTTTGAATAAGAAAGCTATCCTCGAAAAAATTAACTAAACGATCGCCTTCCGCGTGTCCCTGCATTGTATCGTAATTCATGTTGGCGCAATTAAAGTCACCCATAACTAAAGCCTGCTCACTACCGATTATTCTCTTTAGTTCACGATATAACGCTTCGTCCGTATCAGCTGTTTGATTTGGGGGCCTATATATAACCGCAACAACAAGTTTGAAATCGTTCAATTTAAGTTCTGCTATAGTCGAATCTATTGGTTCAGGATTGTGTGCTTTACTTCTATAACGTTCGCAATGTTATCTTTAATATACAACATAACACCGCCTCCTCGCCTACCTATTCTGTCTAACAAAAAGTCTATAACCTCTAATTTGATACTCCCCTACAAAGTCACGTGTTTCAGTGCTAAGCCACGATTCATTTATCGCAATTAAATCATAGTCTTTACGAGCAATTAAAGAAAAAAATTCGTATATTTTATTTCGTAAGTTACGAGTATTTAGTGATAGAACCTTCAAATTGTTTGTAATTGCGACACCTTCGCGAGCGCAGGGGAAATTTGTGGAATTTACGCTGGGACCGTTCGAGTTACGGCAGCCTGAAAAGAAGAGACAGTATTATGAAATAATCTTCCTAAACGCGCAGCTCCAACGTCATTAACATGAAGTCCATCTCCTGCCGTAGAAACTGTTCCAAAAATTCGCAAAATGCACTCCTTCCTGTTGGCAAAGAGACTTTAGGTTATTGTTAATATCGGTCGCCTTGCTGTAGAAATCGTTACGTTGGATAATTCGAGGAAGTATACCTGTTAAAACAATCTTATTAGTTTTTTCCTTTAATCTTCTAGTAAGTCCCTGTACCTAGCCAGAAGTTCTTCCGATCTAGAATTTAAAACGTTATTAGTACCGACATGAATAACATACGTTGTGTCCTCGGCGGTACCGTCTGTAAGTCACTCGAAACCAACTAACTCGACTAAAATTCCTAGCTTCCAGCACGCAGACTTTAGTAAATTTCGAAATAAATTTTCACACGTCAATTTGGAAAACGTAATGGGGAACTCCAACTCCAAACTAATGTGGGAATCGTTCGTAACGGTATTTAGGACTATAAATGAGGAATGTGTACCGTACAAAATTAAGCGTGCGAAAGTAAACAACAAGCCCTTGTGGTTTACTTCTAGAGTAGGAGACATTATAAAGAGTAGAGAGAGGGCTTATAGGCTATACAAGTGCGATAAAGATAATCTGTTGTTACGAAACAACTACATATCTCTAAGGCGTGAAGCTAAAAGTGTAATAAAAAAGTCAAAACGCGAATTTGAAATCTCCATAGCTCGTGACGGTAAAGAAAACCCCAAGCGATTCTTTCAATACGTCAATAATAGAAATCCAGTAAAAAGTGTCTTAGGTCCATTAAAAAAATGTAAATGGAGATCTAGTCTCTGAAAATAAGGAAATGGCACCTTGCTAAACGAATTTTTTACGTCAGTTTTTACTATAGAAGATGTAACGATTATCCCTACGGTCATAGACATAATACCTTTTGATAATGGTAATATTTTGGATAATATTGTCGTTAGTGAAGGGGAAGTAATGCGCTATATTGATAAAATGAAAACGCGTAAATCACCGGGTCCGGATTCCATATATCCCATACAACTAAAAGAATTAAAAGATAGCATTGTTGTGCCGCTAACAAAGATTTTTAATGCGTCTATTTCTGAGGGGTGCGTACCAGATAATTTCAAGTTAGAAAACGTAACACCTATCTTTAAGAAAGGCGATAAAGGTGCGGCGGGAAATTATAGGCCAATCAGTTTAACGTCTGTTGTAGGTAAGCTACTGGAATCAATAATTAGGGATCGTATAGTCGAACACCTAGAAGTGCATAATCTGGTTAGAAATACGCAGCACGGTTTTAGGCGAAACAAATCTTGCTTAACTAATCTTTTAGAATTTTTCCAAAGTGTGGTTAACGTTTACGATAGACATCGGGCGGTTGATGTAGTGTATTTAGATTTTCAAAAAGCGTTTGACACCGTGCCGCACAAAAGACTGATTGAAAAAACTAAGGCTCATGGAATCAGGGGTGTAGTAATAAATTGGCTAGAAGAATGGTTGCGAGGCAGGAAACAGAGGGTGGTCGTTGATGGAGCGGAGTCGTGTTGGGCTAATGTAGCGAGTGGCGTTCCTCAGGGTTCTGTATTGGGCCCCTTGCTTTTTCTTATATATATTAACGATTTAGATGTCGGCCTAGTCAGTACAGTTTCAAAGTTTGCGGATGACACGAAGCTGGGTGGTAGGGCGATTAATGACGAAGATAGAGGTAAAATTTAGGAAGATCTGAATAAAATCGTTGATTGGTCAGTCACATGGCAAATGAGATTTAACGTGGATAAGTGCAAAATTATGCATATAGGTTTGCGTAACGGTTATTTTGCGTATAGTATGTCAGGGAAAGATTTAACAAGCGTAGAGCATGAAAAAGATTTAGGAGTTATAGTCACTGGTGATTTAAAAGTAGCGAAACAAAGTACAGCGGCGGTCAATAAGGCGAACAAAGTGTTAGGTTTTATAGCTCGAAATTTTGAGTACAAATCGCGCGATATTATAGTTCCTCTTTATAAATCATTAGTTAGACCCCATTTGGAGTACGCGGTCCAATTTTGGAATCCGCATATGCGCAAAGATATAGCAAAATCGAAAGAGTTCAAAGACGAGCAACTAAGATGATTCCGTCTCTTAGGTCAAAGTCGTACGAGGATAGGCTTAAAGAGTTAAATTGACTACACTCGATACTAGGAGGTTAAGGGGTGATCTAATCCAGGTTTTCAAAATTATGAATGGGTTTGATAACGTAGATAGAGATAGCTTTTTCGAAATATCTCAATATATAGGACTAGAAATAACGGGTGTAAGTTGACAAGTAGAAGGTTCGAGACAGCAGTTGCGAAAAACTTTTTTACGCATAGAATAGTAAATAGCTGGAATAGTTTGCCGGTAGAAGTAATTAGTAGCACGTCTATAAACATGTTTAAGAATCAATTGGACGCGCATGTTGATAGAAAGGGTATAGTTTAAGGTAGTAAAATTAAGGCTTTGTGGGGATAGATCCCACAGCTCAACACAAGTGTTGTGGGATATAGGGAGGCAGCGTCTTGGGTTAGGGGATACTCTCTGTCCTTACACACCCCATTTAAAGAGATTCCTCTGCCGAGCGGTGCCCCCATAGTACTGTGAGGTATTGAAAAACTCATGATCTTCACTTGCCCCACAAACACCTTTAAATGGGAGACCCATAATGGGTGCACACACATTTCTACATTACTGTACAGTCTTTACAGCCACACCTACACTTTTCCTCGTAAGTGATATATTGTAATGTATATGGTTGTAAATTTGACTTGGTCCGCAATCGATATGAACCGTGACTTGATGGATACCATAATGAAATTGACTGGATTCTTTGGATCTGATATATTTGCATGTCCGTTATATAATAGATATAGAGTGTAACATATTTGTGGATAGTAGTCTATTATGACTTGATCGTCTGGATCGAGAGATTCTATCTTTAGTTTTAAATCGATAATTAATTATTTTTAAATTGATAATGTATATGATTGTAAATTTTGACTTGGTCCGCAATCGATATGGACCGTGACTTGATGGATACCGTAATGAAATTGACTGGATTCTTTGGATCTGATATATTTGCATGTCCGTTATAAATAGATATAGAATGTAACATATTTGTGGAGAGTAGTCTATTATGACTTGCTCCTCTGGACCGAGAGATTGTATCTTTAGTTTTAAACCGATAATTAATTATTTTTAAATTGATAATTATTTAATATCGTAAAAATTGGTCGTTGCCAATTTACCGGCAGTTTTTAAATAAGTTTCTTATGTTCTTGTGGTTCGGAACCCACGTAAAATTGTAGGTCCCCTCCGCCACCACAGAGGACATACACAATACACGATTACGAACACAGTTATGTAGACCAGCCATGAGTGGATCTTAGGGTCTTCGTTGGTCTGAAACATTATAACATTATAACATTATATAACAGTTATATCCTCCACCCTTGCACCAGGGTAGCAGTAACGGCGCCTACAATGAGGGTTTCTCCTACAGAATTCTTCGAGCTGCCCTCGAACAATGGAATCGCCACCGAGTCATATTTCCGGTTCATCAGCATCTTCGAAACCTAAAACAGAAATCTTATTGTTTGTTATTACTGGTAGACAAGTCTTACGTTTTCTCAATGGTGCTCCATTACGCACTCGAACGAAGGGTTGGGAACTAGGGGAAGAGAGAGGGCTATTAGTACTATTTATATTATATGTAGAAACTGAGGCAGGAGGGGTCGTAACTTGAGTCCCAAGGGATTCTAATTTTGCCGTCAGTAGCATCACGCTTTCTTCAAGCCTTACTCTGGCCTCCCTCTCACGTTCTAACTCGTTCCTCAGGACTTCCATGCTTGAGCACCACCTGCAAACTAACTGTTCATTATTATTAGCGATTGTAAACGTGTAAGCGGCAATTTTCTCTTCACTGCGACTGCAAGTACTTGACGGGGGTGCCATGCTTTTAATTAGTTAAAAAAACAAAAAAAACGAGAGTTTGGAAATTTGTAAATTACAACGTAGGTCTACCGCGTGCTTATTGTGCCGTCACCTACCCAAACCCGCAAAAATGTTTTTGAAACGCAGAAACAGGTTCTTGTAACAAATTTGTACTAAATGAATATATAATTAAGCTACCGACGAAAGATCTGTAAAAGAAAGAGTATTAATATTACTTATCTGTCCGCGATTCGACCAAATTTTTTCCTTTTTTCCCACGGTGTATGACCACACTCTACCTGATCTTCCGAAGGAAGGGAAAATGAACCTTATGACTCCTCGTTTTCTGATAGATTTGAAAAACAAACAAGGCAAGCCACGTGCACTAGCCTTGGTTTAATCAAATAATATAGACTGAATAACGTCAATAAATGAAATATAATCGTTAATGAATGATTAGTAACACGAAGTAATTTAGTTAGGAATGCACCAAACACTATTTTTTGTCTAAATCCTTTCTGAACGAATTCAAAACAACGGGATCGAGTTGAAAAAGGCCTTTGCTCATGTTAAAGTTATTTGTAAGTTGGATAATAGCAGACTCAAGAATATTTCTATTAACAATGTTGTTAGAGTGAAACAAAACTGGAGCATTATTCCAATCAATACAATGCGATAACTCTGACAAATGGACAAAAAAGGCACTGGACGACTGTCCCGTTCTAACGGAATATTGATGCTGTTTTACACGCTTGTGCAAATCCTTTCCCGTCTGACCAATGTAAAAGGAATCACATTGTTTACAACCAATTTTATAGATAATGTCTGAATTATTGGTAGGGCTATTTTTTACGATGATATTTTTCACAATATTGTTATATGAAAGTACTACATTAATATCTAAACGTTTAAGTACATCAGCAATGCCTAAAAAGCATGACTTTCTCTTTCGAGAATTACATAAGTACAACCTGCCACTACCTGCACACATCGTTTTGGAACTTAAGCTTTGCATTAAAGACTGTAAATTCACTTTCAATAGCGAGTATTATCAACACGTTTTTGAGATGGCCATGGGCAACCCCTTGTCGCCCCTCCTCTCCAATATTTATATGGAATTTTTCGAAATTACTTACATTCCGAGAATCCTGGGGGTTGGCATCCCATGGTTGCGGTACGTCGACGATATTTTGTGTATCTGGCCCATGAATCGTGACCTGGATGACTTCCTCCTTCATTTAAATGATGAAGCCCCCTCCATTAAGTTTACTTTAGAAGTGGAACAAGACAACTCAATCCCGTTTTTGGATGTGCGTATACATAGGGAAAGCCCAGGTTTTAAATTTAGTATCTATCGGAAAAAAACAAACAATTTGTCCTACGTACACTTTTACTCTGGACATGACACCCTCATTAAGAAGGCTATATTTTCTTCAATGTTTGTCCTCGCTCTTAGGATCGCCAGTCCGGAATACATCGATGCCGAATTGGAAAAAATCAACGGTATTGGAAGTGATCTGTGCTACCCACCTGCGTTTATGGAAACGAACCTTCTATCGCGTGAATAATAACACTCGCACTTTGTCAAAGAATATTTCAGTACTTCCATTTTTCCCGGGCTTTTTAGGCATTGCTAATGTACTTAAACTTTTGGATATTAATGTAGTATTTTCATATAACAATATTGTGAAAAATATCACTTTAAAAAATAGCCCTACCAATAATTCAGGCATTATCTATAAAATTGGTTGTAAACAATGTGATTCCTTTTACATTGGTCAGACGGGAAAGGATTTTCACACGCGTGTAAAACAGCATCAATATTCCGTTAGAACGGGACAGCCGTCCAGTGCCCTTTTTGTCCATTTGTCATAGTTATCCCATTGTATTGATTGGAATAATGCTTCAGTTTTGTTTCACTCTAACAACATCGTTAATAGAAATATTCTTCAGTCTCCTATTATCCAACTTACAAATAACTTTAACATAAGCAAAGGTCTTTCTCAACTCGATCCCGTTGTTTCGAATTCGTTCAGAACGGATTTGGACAAGAAGGGCAGAGTGCTAAAACTTTGGTAATTTTCCTTTATAAATTTGTATGCTCCTCTTACAATTTTTATTTTTCAATTTATTTTTATTTTTTATTTTTTTTGTGACCTATATATCAGTCAGGCATTATCTATAAAGTTGGTTATAAATAATCCATTTGATCTTGTGTTGAATTCGGGCAAAATGCTAAAATTGGTAGTTTTCCTTACAAATTTGTCTGCTCCTCCCAAAATTTTTATTTCTATATTTATTATATATATATATTTTTTTTTTGTAACCTATATATAGTCTTGAACTCTTTATTTACTTCAATGTTCCTGAGGATGTCATTAGTCGAAAGCGCTTGAGCACCACACTTTTTCCTTTCCTTCGTGGTTTTATTCATCATAAATATTTTTCACGTGTTACTTTCGTGAAATAATTTTCATATATATATATATATATATATATATATATAATATATATATATATACATATATACATATATACATACATATATATATATATATATATATATATATATATATATATATATATATATACTGACGATATTTTACAGTTTATTTGTTTTTCTTTTTAAAATAAATTGTTTGAGCTAGCGTTTTATTTTCTCCTTTTTGTGTGTGTGTGCGTGTGTGTGTGTGTGTGTGTGTGTGTGTGTACAGGATAAAATCTTAGCACCGCCCACTGTACGGTATAGGCCAGGGGTCCCCAACCCTGTGCCCGCGAGCACCATGGTGCCCGCCGACCCTTTTGCGTGTGCCCGCCACTGACTGACTACGATTGATAAGTTTTTATTTAAATTTTTAATAAAATGTTAAGTATGTTACATATTTTAAATATTTAGTTACTAAATATTTAAAATATGGGATCAAATAAAGATAAGCACCCCCAACCTTTTTTAGTTAGCTTCATAAGGCTAACGAAAATATCACGACCTAACCTAACCAATCGTCAAGGGCGTACAGTTGACCTAACGATTGGTTAGGTTAAGTCGTGATATTTTCGTTAGTTAGCCTTATAAAGCTAACTAAAAAAGGTTGGGGGTGCTTATCTTTACTTGATCCAAAATATGTAACATACTTAACATTTTATTAAATCTTAATAGTTAATTATAGAAACAGATGCTCATTTATTTGAAAATAATTATTTCTTTATAAATAAATTAAGTTATCGTTTTGATAATTTTTCGAAGATTCTTAGTTAGCCCATCCTTGTTTTTTTGTGTATTATGTTCATTATTTTACATAGGAATTAAATGTTTTTTTGTGTATTATGTTCATTATTAAGTCCAACTATAAATTTGCCTTGAAAAAGTAAATGATGCCAGCAGCACTACCGGTAGTCTTGAATGTGTTCTTCGGCACAAAAAGGTTGGGGACCTTGCTACGTGTCTCCTGCTACTAATCCAGTTAGTGGGGCATCTCTCCGCCATGCGTGTTCAGTTGACCTCAGCAAGCCCTGGTTCTCATACGTGTATTTTACCTGTTGAAGAATTCTCGCGTAGACGGAAAATAGTGATGGCTACCTCTGATATTGCCTGTTCTACATTCCTGAAGTGGTACTCGTTAAAGTCTACAGATGTGGTGAACACTCAAAGAATCCCTAGTCATCCCTTCTTTGAAACTTTTATGGCCGCATTAAATCGTACGAAGCGTGAGGAGCAAGACGTTCAAATACTCTATGGATATTTTGGTGAGAGCATTGCGGGGTTTCATGGCTCAAACGATGTACTACAATATGTTGTACAGTATGATTAAACTATGTAAAGGAACACCTACACCGTGAAGTGAAAGAATGAACACATGCAGAAGCGAAACAGCGTGTCTGGGTTGTGAACCTTGTTGATGATTGGTGGGACAAGAGGTATTATATCATGTTACATCATACCGAGTACGCGCACACTGTGATGGAGAATGTAAATCTGGTGATTATGGAAAGTTTAAAATATTTTTACAACTACATCCATACAGTATATATCATGATGAGGTTCGCAGCAAAATTGTAGTTAAGGGCTTGTGCGAGTTTTTAGTAGAGTTTAGGGATGACTATCCCTTGTCCAACAAAAAAGATAAGTATGGATACTTGTTTCTCTCAAATATATCGCCGGAGTGTTAATAAATATGCATAGTTCGAGAAAGTACAATGTTGAATACCCCTGAACGAAGATGTATGGTGCGCATTCCGGGAAGTGAGTGTGATAAAACATTAAAGCAGATATTACGTCATGTATCGTAGATGGAAAAATTCTCTAAACGCCTACCCGGTATAATGGGTTACACATATTCGTAAGATTCACCAGTGCGCCTCGATTCTTTCATGTTGAAAGAACCCTGTACACGAATCACTAATGCTTGGTATCCCGTGTGACTCATTCCCCCAACACCTCCCGCTGAGCTAAACAACGCGTCAGTGGATCATAGTCACCTCAGAGCTTGACCCGACTGGACATGCTCTCCTCATAGAATCAATAGAAAACTAATAAGAGATGGAACTTCCGCTGAGCAGTATCCTCAACGTAGTATACGACGTGTCCGTGTTGAAGTCTGTGCGTGTGTTCAGGCGTAATACCGGTGCTATTAATTACGTACTTGAAACGAAGTGTAGACAATCAAACACTGGTAAACAGAATATTATGTTTTTAAGTGTTGAGGAGATTAACAGAATCTTCGTGGTGGTTGAGAAGTGAGGTGAGGACAGTTACAAAATACCTTTAGTGTAAGCACAAAAAGAGGACGGATTAGTGATACACCCTCATACGCCATTATTTGTACGCTGTGCATAAATCGTGAACCAATCAACCATGCATTGATATACGGCTGATGTGGAAGAATGCTGCTGACAATGACGCCCTTATCCCCACACGAAACCGTTTCATTCTCGACAGAATGTTTGAAGTCGTCGGTTTCCACAAACTAAAACCTATATTAGACGCACGTGATGCTGCTATGCGTTATTTTGACACGGTGCTTGAATACGCGTCCACCGCCCTACTCGATGATTTTACCAAGTGTAGGGCCGAACAAGGCGAGAATGGTTTGGAACTGGATGCCTTTTAGAAGGTACGGACTCCTCGAAATATCATGAACTTTGGCACAAAGGACTTGAGCGGTACAGGCTTGAACTCACATTCAGTGTTCACCCTGAAGAATTATTTCTTTACATAAGTCGCAGTTGTCGGCACGATTTAGGGTTAATATTTGGCTGGACACAGGGGCTAACGAGAAATGAGAGGTTGTGTTTCACTAGCACTATTTTTCATGCTCTTTACGATGGTACTAATAATTTTTTGTGCTAGTGTGCGATTATAAAATTCATTTAATATATAATTTTTACGTGGAGACTCCGTGTGTATATATGTATGTTAGCGCTCCGTGTGTTTGTATGTACGGTAATGCGTTTCGTGGACGTATCACTTGTTTTCAGATTGTCACATTGCTTGATTGGGCCAATTAGACACTTTTTGTGTAGATTTGGCCAATTGGACACTTTTTTCGACGTGCGCCATAGGAATTTCCTTTGCTTCACGAAGTTTGAGGACAATGGCTGAAGCAAGTGAAAGTTTTGAATGTGACGGTCGCAAGATTGAGTATTACCGCGCCATTTCTAAATATTTTGAAAATAACGAAGCAGCGGTGGATTGTTTTAAACGCCACGGAGTTCTGCCCGCTTGTGTGCAATGCCCGAAATGTAACAATTCCTCTTCTCATCGCGCGGACCAACATATATACTATTGTCACCGGCAGAAAACAAACCCCAAGAATAAGCGTGTAACCCGGTGTAATTTCTCCGTGAGTGCCTATTCCGGGACGTGGTTAGGGAAATCCCGCATTCAGCCGTGGCAAAACCTATTGTTTATTAATGCATATCTGCAGAAACACTTCATTCAAAATTTCGCTGCGCGTCAGTTAGACTTAGCATCAGAAGCGTGTGTTGACTAGAAGTCGTACTGTAACGAGGTAGCCAATCATAGGTTAGACAGTAAAGACGCCATTGGTGGACCTGGCATTGTGGTCGAAATAGACGAAAGTAAGTTTGGTAAGACGAAATTTAATCGTAGTCGTTTAGTGGGGGGTGTTTGGGTGTTTGGGGGGATCGAGAGAATTTCAAAGAAGAAATTTGTCGTCCCGGTGAAGGATCGTTCTGCGGAGACACTAATACCGATTATACAGTGCTTCATTAAACCAGGAACTCACATCCACAGTGACTGCTGGAGAGCTTATAGTGAACTAAGGAATCTCTGGTATCTGCATTCCACCGTCAATCATAGTGCTAACTTTGTGGACCCGGAAACAGGCGCCCACACGCAGAACATCGAACATTTGTGGAAGGACATCAAACGTTGGGTGCTTCGTCCTGGGAATAAAAACGTCCACTACTCGCAGTACTTAGCCCGATATATGTTCATAAGTGAACATCGAACGGAAGAGTGCCTTCACGCCTTCCTAAGGGAAGTAGCAAAGCTCTATCTTCCAGAACAGTGAAACCCATTCCAGGTAAGTTTTATTAATCTTCACAAAGCTTAGTATTGCCTAACCCAACCTAACCTTACCAACCTAACCTAACCTGTTAGCAGGTTAGGTTAGCTAGTTTTTTATCAGAATTACATTTTCCTGGTGTAGTTTTCACTGCTTTGTCGGAATTTGACACACATTTCTTGTACAAATGAGTAGAAACACTCCGTATTTTGGAATAGAAAAAAAATAGTTTCTATTCATTTGCACAAGAAATGGGTATCAGATTCGAACAAAGCAGAGAAAACTACACTAGAAAAATGTAATTTTGATAAAAAAATGTAGCTCCTGTGTCCAGCCAAATATTTACCCGATTTAGAAACATACTTCAATTCCCGATATGAGTTGTGAAGAAGATTTTACAGTTGAAAAGCTCGGCACGGAAAGAATAAATCCCCGTTTGGAAAGGAGTGTTTATAAACTTGAATTTAATGGTGATGTTGTAGCAAACGATGCCATCTTTGTGCGTGCTTTTGATTGTATTCTATCCACGTTTAAAGAGCGTGATAGTTTGACTCCCAATTGTAAATTGGGTACAAAAATAGTGTTAAATGAGCTGAAACCGCTTTATATTGAATGTAGACATCCGCATATTTTGAGTGGTTAATTAATGTTAAATCGGATTTATTATTTACAGATCTACAGAAGCTAAAGCTAACAAAGACCCTAAGATTCACTCTAAGGTTAGCCCGAGAGAAAGGAAAGAGTAGGGGGTAAAAAAAGGAGAATAAGGGGTTAACTAAGTAGCAAAATCTATCATTTGTGGGTTAAAATTCATTCAGAAAAAGAGAAAGAAAGGCTCCCATCATCATCCGCCGGCCACTGCCGACAAGTCGGAAAAATAGTTGAAGAGAATAGGAAAGGGGTGAAAGATGAAAAGAAGTAAAATAAGAACGCTTACAAACCATGCAAACACAGTCTTAACTCAAACACTATCATACCATGCAAACACAGTCTTAACTCAAACACTATCATACCAAGCAAACACAGTCTTAACTCAAACACTATCATACCATGCAAACTACAGACATGCAAGTGAAGAGAGTTACAGACATGCAAGTAAGGAGAGGATAAAAAAAAAGTAGGTAGAGTATAACAAAAAGGGGGTTAGTTTACGCTACGAGCTAAATGTACGTTCGTGTTAGTCTAATTTTTTTTTTCATAATTTTATTGCTGGCATATCACACGCTGGCATGTCACAAGCTGGCAATTATCGTCAACAGACTCATCCTCGACCATCACCTCCAGAGCTCCTGTTGCTAATTGTCTTATTATTTTAAACAACGTTAATATGGACGACGGACGCGTGAAGATTATTCCATTTATCAATTACTTTAAACGTAAAATAGTTTTTAGCGATGTTAGTAATGAAACGTCTGCCACGCAACTTAACTCCATTATCACGAGTATTGCTATTATCGAAAGTGAACAGTTTGTCAAAATTTACGTTATCGATTTTATTAACGGTTTTGAAAACTTCAATAAGCTTTCCCCCTTAATCTCCTAGTTTCGAGTGAATGCAAGTCTAACTCTTTAATACTATCTTCGTAAGACTTGTTGCGCAATGACGGAATTAGTTTCGTGGCGCGACGCTGAACACTTTCCAACCTATCAATATCCTCACGCAAATACGGGCACCAAAACTGAACGGCATATTCTAAATGAGGCGTGACTAGGGACTTGGAAAGAGGCAATATAATATTCTTCGATTTAAATTCGAAATTACGCGCTATGAAGCCTAACATCCTATTAGCTTTAGCGCAAGGCTCCAGGCACTGGTTCTTAACTTTTAAATCCTTAGATACGCCTACGCCTAAATCTACTTCCTCGTCAACGCTCGCTAACTGTCTGTTACCCATCGTGTACTTGTAATTATTGTTACGAGAACCTATATGCAAAACGTTACATTTGTCTACGTTAAATTGCATCTGCCATTTATCCGTCTACTCCATAGTCTTATTTATATCATCTTGGAGCCTATTTCTATCGTCCTCGTTAACAACCTTACCGCCTATTTTAGTATCGTCCGCGAATTTTGACATGTTACTGGTCTAACCTACATCTATATCGTTAATGTAGATTAGGAATAGCAATGGGCCTAACACTGAACCGTGAGGGCCACCGCTACCTACATCCAACCACCCCGATTCACTACCATTAACAAAGACCCTCTGTTTCCTAGCACGAAGCCATTCCTCTAACCAGTTAGCTACCTGACCGCATATACCGTGAGCTTTAACCTTCGCAATTAATCTTCTATGTGGAACTGTATCGAACGCTTTTTTAAAGTCTAAATAAATAACGTCAGCCATTCTATGCCTATCGTATTCGCGCACTATTTCGTTATAAAATTCTAACAAATTAGTTAAAGAAGATCTATGGCGTCGAAACCCATGCTGACTATTATTAATCAAATCGCGACTTTCTAAGTGATCTATGATACGATCCCTAACTACGGATTCCGAAAGTTTACCGACAATTGACGTTAAGCTAATAGCCCTATAAATGCTAACTACTGTGCGGTCGCCTTTTTTAAAAATGGGCGCAACGTTAACTAATTTGAAGTCTTCAGGAATAATCCCCGCTTCTAGTGACTGATTAAAAATCTTCGTTAAGGGGCCTACGATAACGTCTTTCAAAACTTTCAAATGTCTGGGACAAAGCGCGTCAGGGCCTGGAGCCTTGCTCACTTTTAGCTTATCGATATAATGCGCAATCTCACCCTCGTAAACAGTTATTTCATTCAAAATAGTTTCGTTACGAAATGGAACGATATCGTCTACGTCGGGGACATTATTTACGTCTTATACGGTAAACACTGTTACAAAAAAGATGTTAAAAATACCTGCCATCGCGTGAGCGTCGGAAGCCAAAGCGCAGTTAATGTACGCTAGATGGCCTATTTTATCTTTTATCGGCTTACGATTATTGACGTATTCAAAAAACTTTTTAGGAGTATGTTTACTATCCCCAGCTATAAGTATCTCTAAATTACGCTTAGCATTCCTAACTGATCTTTTAACCTGACGTCTAAGCTCGATATATCTATTAAGGTTAGCTACCGTGCCATTACGCTTATTAAGTCTATGCGCTCTGTTACGCTCGTTTATGAACTCGCCGATTTCCCTAGTTCACCACTTGGGCCTACCATGATTTCTAGCGCGCTTGGGACTACGAGGAATAAACTCCCTTTCGATATTCATGAAACTTTCTTTAAACGCCTCCCAATGAAAATTTGCTTCATTACCCATAACTAAATTATCCCAGTCCACTACCCTCATCCTGTCCGCAAAACTATCAAATTAGCCCTACAAAAATCAGGGACTTCTATTACGTTACTATCCTTACTGTTTTCTATCAATAGCTTAAACCTAATAATTTGATGATCGCTACATCCCAAACTCTCACCTACTTCTAAACCTTCGACTATATTATCGTCGTTCGTCATACCGTCTAAGATATTGTCACCGCGTGTTGGTTCGGTAACTATCTGTCGTAAAAAAATTATCTTCCATGAACTCAACCAGTCTCAAACCCTCCTCATTACCAGTAAAAAGTCTCATAATTAACATTAGGCAGTTAAAGTCACCGATAATTAATTATACTATTCGATTATTAATAAAGTTACCAAGAAGCGAGTAAAATCTAGTATCGGTATCGAGGGGTTGAACGGAGGTCTATAAACAACAAAATTAAAATAATACTATGCTCCCTAACTTCAACGCATATCGCATTAATTGCTGCCGGAAAATCTATCTTAACCTTGATTAGCCATAAGGGAATTACGAATGTACAGCAAAACACCGCCACCAATCGTGTGTAACCTATCATTAGTAAAAAGTTTAAAACCCGCTATATCAAATTCCCCCAAGAAGTCCCGCTTCACAGTATTTAACTACGTTTCGGTTATAGCAACTATATCGTAGTTCCCGGAATAAATTATCGCCTTAAATTCGTTCAATTTATTTCTAATACTACGCAAGTTACAATAAAAGACGTTTAAATTATTTTTTACCACGGATCGGCGTTTTAAACTATTTTTCACGTCCTCCTGCTCTTGGTTGGATTCCGTTCAACGAACTCTTTATCCATATGGCGCACTAAAGAGTCCCCAATTAAAATAGTTTCCTCCTCATTCACATCCCTATCCAACTGGGCGAAAGGGTTCGAAACCAATAGGGTGAGGAATTCCTATCACCTAACGTACGCGCCTAGCTCCACCCTTAACTTCTCTAAATCCCTCCCCTCTACTAATCTCGGACCAACCTTAACTCCTTCCTTAACTCTGTCTAACCTTCCCTATAAGCTACATATAATAGAAACTAGGTTCCTCACCTCACCCTTCAAATTACTAATGTCTTCAACGTTAGTATAGGTTTGTCCTTCGTCAACTGTAATCCTACCCCTGCCCTCATCAAGCGTTGCAAGTCTGTCCGTCACCTCGCGAACACTACGTTTTATATCAACTATTTCTTCCCATAAATCACAAATAACAAACCGATCTCTCGGTAATCGCCATAAACCCGCCGTTGTAATCCTTAAAATTCGTATACCACCGATTAACCCCACACCTAGCACACGACGCTTTCTGCGACGGCATCGCGTAAGTAAATTAATTAAAGTTTATAACCGTCACAAAGCAATGAGGATGTAACTGACTGTGGACTCGATTACGTGTGTTTAGCATTTTATTTAATCGTGGTAGATCATAAAGTGTGTATTTTTTGGTGTGTATATATATATATATATATATATATATATATATTAATATATATATAATATACTTAAAAAAGATATGCACTTATATATACACAAAAAATAATACAGCTAGTACAGAAGAATTCTATATATACACATCAGAATACACGTTTAATATATATATATATATATATATATATATATATATATATACACATCGGAAGTACAAATTTATATATAGATATATATATATATATATTATATATATATATATATATATATATTAAACGTGTCTTCTGATGTATATAGAATTCTTCTGTACTAGCTGTATTATGTGTTTGATGTATATAATCTATATATATAAATATAATCAAGAGGAATATAAAGACAAGAGATACGACTCTCAACATTTATTTGCCAAACGTTTCGGTCCACTCAAGGGCCATCTTTAGTGACTACATGAAAGCATCTACAGACAATCAACAATAAAACTAACGTAAATACAAATGTCAGAAAAATATACTGTACATAATAATAAAACCTAATACAATACTCAAATAGTTAAAAAAGCTTAAAAAGTTAAACCCATTAAAAATAAAACAAAAAATATTTTTTTTTTTTAAATTTAAAAAGGACTAACCTGGATGGTAAGATTTGCGAATGGGAAAAAGAAAAAGGAAGGAGAAAGAAAAGTTACTGCGTTGTGTTGAAAGGTGTTGGTTGGTTGATTAGGAAGCGTGTAGTTTTATCGAGGAAAGGCTGTCGTTTAATTGTGGATTTAATTTCTTGATAAAAAGGGATTCTAAATTTTGAGATGAAGCGAATTAGAAGCAGACGACAGAATCGTAAAGGAGTCCTGGAGCACGGGTGGTCATGGGTCTCTGAATGATGCCGAATATGATAGCAAGGATTCAGGAGTGAAAGAGGGCGAGAAGTTCGATAAAAAAACCCAAATGCTTCGAAATCGTATTTTAACTGTAGGGCAGGCTGCCCTACATAGCGACTTTGGCAGGTCGCACATGTATATACTGTAGATAAATAACAAACGATCTCAAAAGCACGGGGAGGTGATCTTATGGCGGAAAAAAAGATTGCAGAGAATTCGGATTAAAATTGATAATTATGAAGTCGCATTGAGGGAAGTGTCTGTCCAAATAGAGTAGACATCTTTATTAAGTTGAAAAGTTAATTGGTCTAAAAAAGGAAGCTTAATATAGACCTGTTTTCGGAACCGTGGACTGAATATTTTGGGCGAATATAAGTTATTTAAAATTTTTGAAATTATAGTGTCAATAGTCAAAGTGCAATAAAAATTATAGTTAAAAATCTCTTAAGATACTGATTTCGAAGTCAAATGAAGACCAACTTGAACAGAGGTGATAGGCTCTAAAAACACGACTTTTAATATTAGCGAGCTTAAACTAAGTGGGATATTGCTAAAAAAATGAGTACCGAGTTGGGTGGTAGTTGGTTTTCTGTATACTTTTGTTGAGAAGGCTGTCCTATGTTTATTTACGGTAACATCAAGAAACGAAATTTTATTGTAGTGTTCTACTTCCATAGAGAATTTGATATTAGGATGCTTAGTATTAATGTAATTTAAAAATAAAGGGGCATGATCTTTATGCTATAAATGCTTTTTTAGACCAACTAACTTTTCAACTTAATAAAGATGCCCACTCTATTTTGGACAGACATTTCCCTCAATGCGACTTCATAATTATGAATTCTAATCCGAATTCTCTGCAATCTTTTTTCCGCCATAAAAATCACCTCCCCCGTGCTTTTGAGATCCTTTGTTATTTATCTATATACGTATATGTGCGACCTCCAAAGTCGCTATGTAGAGCAGACTGCCCTGCAATTAAAACAGGATTTCGAAGCATTTGGGTTTTTCTTATCGAACTTCTCGCCTTCTTTCCACTCCTGAATCCTCTGCTATTCAGCATCATTCAGAGACCCATGACTACACGTGTTCCCAGGACTCCTTTACGATTCTGTCGTCTGCTTCAAATTCGCTTCATCTCAAAATTTTAGAATCCCTTTTTATCAAGTAATTAAATCCAGAATTAAACGACAGCCTTTCCTCGATAAAATTACATGCTTCCTAATCAACCAACTAACACCTTTTCAGCACAACGCAGTAACTTAGGTTCTTTCTCCTTTCCTTTTTCTCTCCAGTTGTCATTCGCAAATCTTACCATCCAGGTTAGTCCTTTTTAAATTTAAAAAAAAATAGTTTTTGTTTTATTTTTAATGGGTTTAACTTTTATTATTTTATTGTCTTACTAGCCAGATAATTTTTTAAGCTTTTTTAAGCTTTTTTAACTATTTGCTTCTTGCATTAGGTTTTATTATTATGTTTAGTATATTTTTCTGACATTTGTATTTACTTTAGTTATATTTTTGATTGTCTTTAGATGCTTTCATGTAGTCATTGAAGATGGCCCCTGAGTGGCCCGAAACGTTTGGCAAATAAATGTTGAGAGTCGTATCTCTTGTCTTTATATTCCTATTGAGGATAAGGTTCCCGAAGAACACTTCTATCGTAACTACTCTTCGTAAAATATATACAGTATGTCCCACAAAAAAGTACACCCAACTTTAGATTGTACTAACTCCTCCAAAAATTGAGATATTTTGGATCTGTTTGTTTGATTTAATATAGCAAATTATTCTTTGTTAACGTTCAAATTTATTCATGTTTAAACGAATTATTGTTTAAGCATCTGCTTTTAACTGAAGGGTACAAAAAAATGGATTGCGCAAAATTGGTCAATGAAAAAATAATGTGTGTGCTATCGATGTAATGAAAAGACAAATACATAATAATAGATACTTTAACATAATTTTAATAAGATACAAAGCAGATTTTTCTTTATTCCTTATTACAAAAGTTATGCTTAGTTTCGTTTTCTTTCAACATGACCGCCAATCCTATCGATACAAATCTGGAGTCGAGCTCTCATCTTCCCCATCACTCTTTTGATAAGATCTGGATTGTCTTTTAACAAGTGATTTCAGCTGTGATGCGAGTCCTCAAATCCAGGGTTGTGGAGTCGGAGTCGGAGTCGTGGAGTCGGAGTCGTGGAGTCGCACGTTTCAGGGCGGAGTCGGAGTCGGAGTCGGAGTCGAATTTTTACAATGTGTGAAGTCGGAGTCGGAGTCGGAGTCGGAAAATTTTGGACCGACTCCACAACCCTGGTTATAGCCACTAGGTTAAGAAGGGTTATTCAATTTTAAGTAGCACTACTACTGGTTAGACCTTAATATGTTTAAGAGAATCTTTTTCATTTATATATATATATATATATATATATATATATATATATATATTATTGGAAAAAATAAAAATCCCTTAATATGATAATATCTACAAGTCAATATCCTTCTTAATATTTGAATGTTCCCTTATCCTAGAAAGTAACCTGACGATTCATGTGGTGGTGATGAAATGTCTTATTATTATGATAATTATAGAGTGAAACACTAGAGGAGTCGGAGTCGTATATTTAAAATGTGAGGAGTCGGAGTCGGATTTTTAGATTTTTTACAATGTGTGGAGTCGGAGTGGGAGTCGGAGTCGAATTTTTACAATGTGTGGAGTCGGAGTCGGAGTCGGAAAATTTTGGACCGACTCCACAACCCTGCTCAAATCATCTAAATTGATAGGTTGTGATGCAAATACTCTATTTTTCAAATGACCCCATAAAAAGTAATCACACGGGATGAAGTCAGGGCTTCTGGGAGGCCATTCAATGTCATGGCCTGTAGCAATTACTCTTTGGTGGAAGACTTCCTGCAAGCGTTCCTTCACAATAACTCCTGTGAGCAGGAGCTCCGTCTTGCACCCACCAAATACGATTAAATGGGTTTCCATAAGCCTTATGGAAACCGATTTAATCGTATTTGGTGAGTGCAAGACGGAGCTCCTGCTCACAGGAGAGTTATTGTGAAGGAACGCTTGCAGGAAGTCTTCCACCAAAGAGTAATTGCTACAGGCCATGACATTGAATGGCCTCCCAGAAGCCCTGACTTCATCCCGTGTGATTACTTTTTATGGGGTCATTTGAAAAATAGAGTATTTGCATCACAACCTATCAATTTAGATGATTTGAGGACTCGCATCACAGCTGAAATCAACTTGTTAAAAGACAATCCAGATCTTATCAAAAGAGTGATGGGGAAGATGAGAGCTCGACTCCAGATTTGTATCGATAGGATTGGCGGTCATGTTGAAAGAAAACGAAACTAAGCATAACTTTTGTAATAAGGAATAAAGAAAAATCTGCTTTGTATCTTATTAAAATTATGTTAAAGTATCTATTATTATGTATTTGTCTTTTCATTACATCGATAGCACACACATTATTTTCATTGACCAATTTTGCGCAATCCATTTTTTTGTACCCTTCAGTTAAAAGCAGATGCTTAAACAATAATTCGTTTAAACATGAATAAATTTGAACGTTAACAAAGAATAATTTGCTTTATTAAATCAAACAAACAGATCCAAAATATCTCAATTTTTGGAGGAGTTAGTACAATCTAAAGTTGGGTGTACTTTTTTGTGGGGCATACTGTATATATATATATATATATATATATTATATATATATATATATATATATATGCGTGTCAGAAATTCAAAGATTCGCGCAGACATGGCACACTGCGACAAAAATATACAGATTCAGCATTCAAGTTCGAGTCTAAATTGAGATCCACTTTGAAAGCGATGAATGAGTGTTCAAATCCCCAAGCACCGAGCACGATCATTCCTCACCTTCTGCGAGAGATATAGAGGACATTTATTCGCTCCATACGAAGAGTGGTTCCCTATTCCAGTGGGAGAGTTCGTCCTCAGGTGATATATAATCACCTCCAGGAAGGTAGAACCTTCACGCAAAATTTGAATCTCTACAAACGGAACGCGGAACTAATTTTAGGGGACATGAAACACATGAAACACACAAACACACACACACACACACACACACACACACACACACACCATATATATATATATATATATACACACATATATATATATATTAAATAACTCCAATTATCCCTGTTTTTCCGTCTAATGTATATATATATATATATATATATATATATATATACTTTGAATTTTGATATGTATTAAACAAACAGAACGATGTAGCTGTGTTTTATTTCAAACAAATATCAATGAAGAGTATATGTATATATATATATATATATGTTAACCCCTCCGTCTCTGCCCTGGGTTGGTTCGAAGTCGACGGAGGTTCTGGTTAGGAGGCAGCAGCGGATCTGTTACTTGCAGTAGTTTCTTCTATAACATCCTAATTTTTTCTCTCGCTATAGGGTCGACAGTTGTTAAGTCTTCTCTTTCTATAATACTCTGATACTTTCTCTTGGTTCGCCGATTTTCTTTTTATAACTTATCGACTTTATTGACTGAGTTCTCGGACGAGAGCACGGCTTGAAGGAAAAGATAAAAAAAAATTTCTTTCACGATAATTTACTTCTAAAAATGTACAGGTAGTGCTCTGAATTTACAAGGGTAGAGGTTCGACCTCTTTTGACCATGGCTCAGGCCGGAATCTAAAAAACTCTGCCCCCTCCTTTGGGAGTGAAGTCTAAGAAGAAGAAGTCGTAATCGAAGTAATCGAAGTAGTCGAAGAAGTGAGATTATTTTACAATAAAGCACGCTCGCAACACGGGGGAAGTGACAATCAAAGTCAATGGGTGGACGGCTTAAGTGAGGACTCCACCACTGGTGAGAAGTCAGTGTACTCCTTTAACGGCTGCTGGTGGCATGGATGCCCGCGTCCTGAGTGAGGCGTCACATGGGATGCCCATGGGAGATCTCCCGCAGATAGTCTCGCGTGGACCCGTACCCTCGATCAGCTTATAAGCTCCCAGTTCACTCACAAGGTTTTGTGGGAGCACGAATATGATGCCTGGATGGAGTCCGATGAGCAGTATCGCGAAGAAATAAGGGCTATGAAAACGTACAATGGTGGTGGAACCCCTCAAGTGCGGTGATACCTTGTTTGGAGGACGTACAAACCCCTTCAAATTATACTTTCCACCTACGGACGGGGTGAAGATTCATTACTACGATTTCTGCTCATTATACCCTTACGTGATGAAGAATAATCTGTACCCCGTAGGTGCTCCTGAAAAACTCAAGGGCCCCGCCATGCCTACCATCGAAGAGTTCTCAGCTAATCTGAGTGAGAGCTACTTTGGTCTTTCTTTCGTATATGTGCTCCCCCTTCGCGAGTTATTGATGCCAATCTTGCCCGTTCTTATAGACCACAAACTCATGTTCCCTCTGTATGTGAAGTGCGCAGAGGAAAACTGTGGGGACTATAATCACACAATCAACCAGAGGAAGATCAGAGGGGTATGTACAAGTCCTGAGCTGTCCCTAGCCCTTCGCCACAGGTACAGAATTCTGAAGATATATGAGGTGTGGAGGTTTCAGAACCTCCCCAACCTTTCATGCCATATATAAACACTTTTTGAAAGACAAAGTAGAAGCCTCAGGCTACCCGCGAAGAGTTGAAACGAAAATAAAAAATCGGCGTATATTCAATGCTACCGTGATGGTGAAGGGATACAACTTGAACGTGGCCAAATTGTGAGGAACCCTGACAAGCGATTTAGTGTAAAGTTGTGCTTAAATAGCCTTTGGGGGAAGTTTGCTCAGAATACAGACAAGGGGAACGTCCATCTAGCTCAAAGTTATGGTGAAGTTTAGGATTATGCAAACACCAATGATAAAGAAATCATGGAAATCGTGAATGTGGGTAATACGGACATGATAAAGTACAACAGGCCGAATTGGCTACTGATACATCACGTGTCACAAACATATCTGTAGCCAGGTTCCCAACAGCATACGCACGTATCAAGCTATGGCATCTGTTGCATCCTCTCTGGCGACGGGTTCTGTACGCAGATACAGATAGTGTGATATTCACGGAGAGGGAAGGTGAGTATATGGCTCCTACTGGGGAATTCCTTGGAGAGTTGACTGACGAGATCAAGGATGAGTATGGAGGCATCGCCTTCGCCGATTCTTTTGCCTCAACAGAACGAAAAACTTACGGGGTACGCGTGAGGGTGGAGGAGGATTACAAGTACATCGTGAAGGTTAAAGACATCACGCTTAACGACGCCAACTGACAGATCATTAACTATGATTCGCTCAAAGATCTAGTGAGTTTCGAAGATGATGGAAATGAGGGTCACCAACCACCCCACCTGGTTGTAGGAACTCACAACTTCCGAGCACAGAAATTGGGATGTGTGAAGGAACTTAGGGGTACGAAGGTGTGTCCTAACACTTATAGGAAACGACACCAGGTGCCTGGCACCTACGACGGTATCAGGACAAAATCCCCCCGTGGACAAAATCCCCTCGCGGACAAAATCCCCCATGGACAAAATCCCCCCGGACACAACCCCCCCCGGACACAATCCCCCCGCGGACAAAATCCCCCTAAGGCTTTATTAAAAAAAGAAGAATACGACTGACTTTATTAAAGAAGAAAAATTAAAAACACAATAAGAATAAGAATAAGAATAAGAAAAGAGGCTTCGTGAAATTTAAGTTTAGACAAAATTTAGTTTATTTTCCATCTCCAGAGGTGTTGGAAGTTATTTAACCCTTAGTGATGGAGTTTATTAAAAGCAATAAAGGTCAAACAAAACTACTGTGTGACGGATTTATTTATGTTAAGCAGAAAAACTTGGCAAATGGTGTTATATCTTACGAGTGTGACCGTCGACGTTCTCAAGCAACATGCAAAGCTAAAGTTAAAGTGTTGAATAACGAAATAATTGAAAAGTTGCATCAACACACCCACGCACCGGATAATCCGCGATGTGAGACTACAAAGGTAGCCCAAGCAATTAAAAAGCGTGCCTATGAAACTCAAGAAACTACTCAGCAAATTATTACACAAACTTGCTCTGCTCAAGCGGAAGAAGTAGTTGCTAAACTTCCTCCCCTTCACCACCTTCGTCGTAATGTTAGACGTTATAAACAGTTGAATGAAAATAGCATGCCTTTGCCAACTTCTGCGAAGCTCTAGTTATACCGGAAAATTTAGCCAAGACTACAGATGGAGAAAATTTTGTATTACACGATTCTTCAACAGACGGTAAAAAAATAATTATTTTTGGTACTCTCAAAACCTTAGATTTTTTAGCAAATTCACAGCATTGGTTCTTTGATGGAACGTTCAAGGTAGTTCCTGAAATTTTCACTCAGTTATACACAATACATGCTTTAAACAGATCCTCACACAATACCTGCATTTATGCACTCCTTCCTGATAAGACTCAAGGAACATATAACAAATTTTTGCAAGTAGTACGCAATTTAAAAGATTTCACCATTAGGAGTGCAATGATTGATTTTGAAAAGGCAATGCTAAATTCTTTGAGAAAAAACTTTGCAGAACTTGAAGTGAAAGGGTGCTTTTTCCATTTATGTCAGAATATTTATCGAAAAATACAGGAACACGGATTACAGAAAAAATATCAAGATGACAATGATTTTGCCTTAAAAATTCGAATGATACCTGCTCTAGCTTTTGTGCCTCCAGAAAAAGTGTTGATGCTTTTGAACAATTATACGATTTTATACCAGTGGAAGGTTTGCCAATTCTCGATTATTTTGAAGATAATTATATTGGAAGGCCATGCCGACGAGGACGAAGAGAACCCACTTTTAGCATTTCTATTTGGAATATGTACTCAAGAACAATTACAGAACTTCCACGTACAAATAACTCTGTCGAAGGCTGGCATAGACGCTTTGCATCTCTAACAGGATGCTCGCATCCAAACATATGGAAATTTTTAAAAGTTTTAGGGCAAGAAATAAGCTACCAACAGGCATTTATTTCTCAAATTATCGCTGGCTTGCCGACAGAACCGCAAAGGAAGAAGTATAAGTCTTCTTCTTCTCGCATTTTGAAAATTGTACAAGACTATAACAACAGGTCTATTTTTGATTTTCTTAAGGGAATTGCTTTTAATTTGTCTTTTTAAATTTTGAATTTTGTTTGACTTTGTGTTTTTAATTTTTCTTCTTCAATAAAGTCAGTCGTATTCTTATTTGTTTGCCCGGTTAGGTAATTGTACGCCCTTGACGATTGGTTAGGTTAAGTCGTGATATTTTTGTTAAAACTTTAATAAAGTCAGTCGTATTCTTATTTTTTTAATAAAGCCTTAGGGGATTTTGTCCGCGGGGGGATTGTGTCCGGGGGGGTTGTGTCCGGGGGATTTTGTCCGCGAGGGGATTTTGTCCACGAGGGGATTTTGTCCACGGGGGATTTTGTCCTAGAAGCACCTACGACACTGTTCCCTTTGGGTACCATGATGCATGAATATGTTATATATATAAAACACATAAATATATATATATATATATATATATATATATAAACACATAAATATATATAAACACAAATATATATATATATATATATATATATATATATAAACCAAATATAATATATATATATATATAATATATATATATATATATATATAAAAACATAAATATATATATATATATATATATATATATATATATATATATATATATATATATATAAACACATAAATATATATATATATATATATATATATATATATATATATATATATATATAAACACATAATTATATATATATATATAAACATAACTATATATATAAACACAAATATATATATATATATATAAACATAAATATATATATATATATATAATATATATATATATATATATATATATGTATGTATATATATATTTATAAACACAATATATATATATATAAACACATATATATATATATATATATATATATAAAACAAATATATATATATATATATATAAACACAAATATATATATATATATATATATATATGTCCCGTAGTGTAAATCCTTACGGTACAAAAGAGTTCGTCTCCGACGAATTGTATTCTAAACCTTGAACCCAAAATTCCTTTGTTCTGATATCACAGAGTGTGCATTCTTTCATGCGCGGAGAAATCCAATGTAATCCGTATAAATCCACATAAATCCCATTAATCCGTATAAATCCACATAAATCCCATTAATCCGTATAAATCCGTATAAATCCCAGTAATCCAAATCTAAATTGTTAGATGCGAGGTGCATATGAAAATATGCACATCGCATGAATTCTTCGATCCCTCCGCGTCTCTATTATTGTCAGCATCACGTGATGCAAGGCAAGCGTCTATAAACATCTCAGTTTTTATATTTTTTATTATTAAATTTTCCTAAAAAACCTGATCTATTCCCATAGATAAAGCATAATTGTGTCAACCTATAGCCCACCAGATTTCCCCTAGCTCGACCTACTCGCATACCAAATTTCAGCTCTTCCTAACCCCTATTTCTCTTTTCCAAAGAATCACGCAAAAGTGATTCTCTCGATTATGAAATTCATTTGCGCCCTGTAAATTCCTTCCAAATCAGTTCCCTTTTGTATAGGTTCGACCCTCCTTCCAGGCCGCCCCCCTGGCGCCTCTCGATCCTACAATTATGCTTTACTATCAAAAGAAAAATGTAAATTCCGCGAAACCTATTTCGATCATGATTGGTTCGCCCCCGGAACTCTCCCGAAGTTCCATCTCCCAATCGAGGCAGTAAATTAACGTCGCCTCCGCTTAAATTCGAATATGGAAAACTATTATAGGCGCTTGCTGTTAGGCTCCGCCCGTAAGAGGGTGACCCTTAGTTTACCTCGTCTCCGCCTACCCCGAGGTTATAAAAACCCCGAGAGCGTCGGAAACGAGGTTCTTTGCTTTCTGACAATCTTCATAATACGTAAACTCTGTGACCTAAGTCTGTAAATATTCCTGCAGTGGCACTACCCCTCCCGGTCAACTTAGCTTCCATTGATAATGGAACTTAACTTAATATATATAAAAATTGTATATTGAGCTTTAGTCAACCTGTTCAAAGTTAATTTTACTAAGTAATTTAATTTAATTAATTTAATTTCATTTAATTAATTAAATATTATTTTTGATATAAAAAGAATTCTGTATTCAAAGTGAATTATTAAAAAGACTCTGTTAAATTGAGTTAGTCGTTTCCATTCACCGCACCAACTTTACAACCAATTGGGGTCAGTGACTTCCACACACATTGTTGACTAGGCGCGAGCGCCGAGTGCATCCACTGGTAACCCGAGAGTGACGTGTCTATTATCCTTCGGATATAATTCCGACTCCAACCAAGGGGACCAACCCTGGTATTCATTGTCCGTAGTCGTCTAAAACAAATCGAGGGCCCTTTTAGGGACGTACCCCTCGACACTGGAGGTCCCACCGAGACGCAGAGGACCCAGGAACCCCCAGGACCCGGAATTTGGGTGAACGAAGTCTTGCCCATCTCGCCCCGGGTTCTCCCTCACTCCTCTCGGAAGGCGCCAAGGCTGTACATGACGTCACCGCTAGCCCTTGTCTCATCAGCGAGTGACCTTCAAATCGAGAGAGACGCCAGCTGATGCCACGTCACGAAGTCGCCTCAGTTTCCTCTCTCGGTCACTTCACGCGAACGTTTTTACGTTTGAGTGATAATTGAACGTAACTATTAAGTATCACTGATTACCTTTAACCCAATTATAATCTTTAAATTGTGTACACAGTTTATACACTAATCATTAACATTACTTTTGCCATCGTAATAATTCACGGTGAATGGTGACTAGTAATACTAACTACAAACAAACGTTAAGAAAATTTTAATTTTCTTTTTGTTTAGTTTTTCACTTTGAGTAAGTGGGATCCGTGAAGTGATTTTACCACTTAATAATTTTTCTTAATTATCAAACTTAGTGTAAATTAACGTGTAATTTTAATTAATTACGTAATAGTGAAATACGCTATTATTGTGACTAAGTAGTCATTTATTATTATTTTTCTTTAACGATTTTAATAAGTGAATTATTTTAAATTCGTTTTCATTATTGAATTACCGAGTGTAATATTTTACTTTTTATTTCTGTAATTGAATAGGTTAGGTAGGGTTAGGTTATTCTTTTCATTTTAATTGTTTTACTTGGTGCTACGGAAATTACGCTTGTGACCTAATTGCAGGCCACATCCGTGATTACGATTGGGGCACGACTAGGGTACTTCCTTGCGAACTCAGGCAGAGGGTAGGATCCACCACCGCTGGAACTCACGTTGCCATCGTTAGGATCGAGGATACGGAAAGGGACTTTGTGTGGGACTCTTCATTCATTGGAGACCAACGATTCGACAATCGGATTACAAGTAACCTTTTGCTATCCCAACCTTTATTTTTTTCTTATTTCGTTTTTTTTATTACTATGATAACACCTATTTAAGGAGAGTGATAGAACAAAACTGGCATAACTTGTTTTTTTTTAGCTATCACGTCGTTCCTGATATACGATATTTTAGTGTGTTACTGCAGTTGTTGAGGTTTCCTCGATTGTTTTGCGTTTGATTAAGTTAACCGAATTTTTAAACTTCTAATTTTTTTTAATTAAATAATTAGTAGTTTACTTAATTTGGACCATCCCCCCCCCCCAAAAAAAAAACAAAACAAAACAACGCAAACACGCTGATACTATATATACTAGGACCACACAGCCAAAACACACTTCAATTGTTTGTTTTCGCGCGTGACGTGTATGCCACATTCCGATTCCGATTCAGACCGGGAATTTTTATTACCACTTACACCTCCACGCCCGTCCTTCCCAAACGTCGCCGCATTCCCAACATCAACATGGCTGACACTAACACTGCTTCCACTGCTGCTGCCGCGACCGCGCCTGCCACGAATATTACGTATTCCAGGTTACTCAACTTACCGGCGTCCGTTCCAAGATTTAAGGGAACCGTCGCGGGAAAGACCACCGAGCCACTTGTTCACCACTGGCTCCACAAACTGGAAGTATATTTCGAGAATGAGAAGGTGATCACGGACAAGGATAGGATCTTGGAAGCACAACGGTTTGTAGATCTAGAAGAAGGGTCAGCATCGAAGTTTGTTGACACTAACCCCGACTTAGAAGCGGCCACTACATGGACCCAGTATCGTCGGATTCTCTTGGACAATTTCCGAGATGTCAGCGACACTCAACCATTTGTGGCCATGACGAATTTGTTCCGATTGCGTTGGCAGGATGGTGAAGATTTTATGGAGTTTAGGAATCGCATTCAAGGCACTATGAATAGTGTCATCTTAGCCCTTGAAGGAGCTTTTGATTATAAAATGTCCTCGCAAACGGCGAAGATATTGTCCTTTTCGGCCATGTATGCGAACCTACCAAGTCACCACCAAGTTAGATTCCAGAAACACGCGGATCTCACCGCGTCGTTAGCAACGGTCGTGAACAAAATGAAGGAGTCGTGTCCAAACTCAACTGATCTGAATATTCGTCAACCGAGGGAAGAACGAACCAAAACCTCCCAGTCCATCCGTTATGCTACCGAACAAACAGGAAGGCCCCAGAAGCAAAAGTTTGCTTCTGCAACGCCCGCGCCGTCGAACCAGTCTCGACCAAACTCATCGCGACAGACTCCCCCAAGTTCGCCCCTACGGTGTTACAACTGCTGTCAAGTAGGACATGGTATAAAACAATGCAGGGCGGCTGCTTATTGCGATTCCTGCAGGGAATCCGGTCACCGGCGGGGAGATCGTCCCAAATGCCGGGAGAAGGGTGCACCGCCCCAGCGACGGGATGAGTGGTCCAAAGGATCTCGACCTCCCAGGAGGCCAAAGAAGAAGGGATACCCTGAGGGAACCCCCTCTTATATAACTAACCCTAACCCTAATCTATCGAACCAGGAAGTTCGAAATATTTTTACAGAATGTTTGACCGAGCTGGGATACACCAGATCACCAGCCTTAGAACTGGAAAGTCGGGAGACGACCAATCTGCCCGATGATTTTTTAGAGGACCTGCCGGCTCCAGGATTCCAGTAAGAGGACGAGCCGGGTTGCCCTCCCCAGGGGTAGCTATTCCGTTGTGGGAAAAACCAGGAGTTACTGCTCCACTTAAGGACCCCGAGGGCCCTGCACGGAATAATCCAGATACCACTGTAGTAGAATCCTTTAAGTTCCCCTTTTCAGAAATCCCTTGCATTGAACCCGAGACCTATGAGTCTCGTCCCGCTTCACAGAGAATTGTGGCAAACTCTGTTGACGTTCCCACGTCATATGTTTGCACAATTAGTAATACGTTTGAAGATGCTGTTATTCCACTTCGCGTTCGAAGTGTAGATATGTTTGGTTTACTAGACACAGGTAGCAACGCTAACCTGATTAAACAGTCTAGTTTGAATAAAATTCCGGGAGTTTCCAAATTGGAACTTTTCCCGTCGAAGGTTGTTTTGAAGAACGTTAATGGAGGAACCATACCCTCCATGGGGCAAGTTAGACTTAAACTGAAACTCGGCAAGTTAGGCTTGATGCCGATTGCGTAATCGTACAAGACTCTATGCACTTTCCTACCGACATTTTACTCGGTTATCCCTTCCTAAAAGGAAATGGTTGGGATCTTAAGTTTGAAACCAACGTTGTCCAAGTGCACGGACAACTTATTCCGTTAGTGAATACGGAGTCGAACCCAGAGGTTCGTTTTTCAACTGCTGTTGAAGCAGAGTTGAAGGTTTTTTCGGAAGATGTTCCCGATTTTGATGGAACCCTACAGGATTGTTGTAATCCTAGTAATGGAGGGATTCCATTTTTTCCGGCTTTGTCGCCGTGTGATGGTTTAGAGTCGGGTGAAAATCCCGTTGCACGCCAAGTCCGGCGTTCCTTGAAAGTTAGTTCAGAGTCTGTTCCAACCGATGAGTTTCAGTTGAGAGTTAAGGAAGAATTCGTTCTTGAGCCCAACCAACAGGTCTGCTTCCGCGTAATTGTTACCTTTAACGATGGTACTTACGTGGATCCTGCGACTTCAGTAGTCGTGGAGAATGTTCTTGAAAACCAAGTTCAACATTCAGGCTTAGTAATTGCACGCAGTCTGTGCACTAGCGAAGAGGCAACTATCCCTCTATTGTGCGCTAATGTTGGTTCCGAATCCATTACGTTACAACCTAATACGGTAATAGGCAAGGCCTATTTGGCCCAAGCTGAGCCTATTCGTATTTCTCACGACGTACGCAGGTGTACTCCTGGAGGCGTACCTCAGCAAACATTACGTGCTAATTACAAAGCATGTCTAGAGTCCGATCCCGCAAATTCTTTCCTTTGCAGCGACCCGGACTTGTTTGACCAATTATTGGACTTCTTGGTCGAACACGAAAGCATCATCGCACTCAAGGGTGATGCTTTGGGACGTTCAAACCTCGTCCCCTTTCATATTAATCTAGCGGATAACACAAAGCCCATCTACATTCCGCCATATCGCGTTCCGCACTCCCAGCAGTTGGTTGTTGAGGAACACGTGAAGGAGATGTTAGATTTGGATGTTATCCGACCGTCGGTTAGTCCTTGGTCTTCTCCGTTGATCCTGGTCAAGAAGAAGGACGGAACGTTAAGACCGTGCATCGACTACCGACGCCTGAATAAAGTGACCGTTCCAGACCGATTTCCGCTTCCCAACATGCAGGAGGTCATTCAATATGTTGGTAAAGCTAAATATTTTACCTCGCTGGATTTAGCTTCAGGGTACTGGCAGATGTCTCTGTCTCCAGAGTCACGGCCATGTACTGCGTTCACTACCAACCAGGGCCATTACGAGTGGAATGTTTTGCCATTCGGGTGCCGAAACGGTCCTGCGAATTTCTCTCGACTTATGAACATTGTGTTGTCCGGATTATTAGGTCTCATGCCTTAGTCTATCTAGATGACATAGTGATCTATAGCGATACAGTCGAAGAACATTTCGTACGTCTTGCCAAAGTCTTCCAACGTCTTTCGAACGAGAATCTCAAACTAAAATTGACTAAGTGCCAATTTTTCCGATCCTCGCTTGTGTATTTAGGATTTCTTCTTGCCTCTGACGGAATCCGACCGGATCCCGCCAAACTTCAGGTTCTCCTAAATTACCCTGTTCCTCGAAACGTTGATGAAGTGCGAACCTTTATCGGGTTTGTAGGATTCTATCGCAATTTCATTCCTAGGTTTTCAGACATAGCCGCTCCTTTGACCAATTTGTTCAAAAAGAAGGCTACTTTTGAATGGAATTCTGAGCATCAGGAAGCCTTCACTGATCTCCGCGACAAACTCCTGCAAGAACCCATACTGCAGTTCCCGGATTTTGGTAAACCTTTTATAGTAGCCACGGACGCTTCTAACTACGGGTTAGGTGCCGTCCTACTCCAAGAAGTAGAAGGTACCGAACTACCTGTGGCTTATGCGAGTCGGTTACTATCCAAACCCGAACGTAACTATTCAGGGACTGAACGAGAAGCTTTAGCCATCGTATGGGCCCTGAAGAAGTTCAAGAATATTATCTACGGGTATAAAATAACAGTAAAAACGGACCACGCTCCGTTAACCTCGATATTTTCTAAAAAACTACCCGACGGGCGATTAGGTCGCTGGGCTCTTACCGTCCAGGACTTTAGCCCCGAATACGTTCACCGTCCCGGAAAACTCAACGTTCTCCCGGATTGTTTATCCCGAATAAATAAACCCGAAGAGGTCCGTGGAATTCATCGGATTGAGACTATTCCCAATTTCGATAGAGACACGCTCTTCGAGGCACAACGCAAGGACTCGTATATTCTAATTTGGTGCAGCAATTAAAAGCCCAACCAAATTCGGAACTTCACCAGTTGTATGCTTTCCAGGATCAAATTTTGAATTATCAAATTTCTCCTGGGCAATACGTGGTAGAAGTTCCCGAGAGTCTTCAAGACGTGGCAATCAAACTTTGCCACGACAGCGTTTGTGCTGGGCATCCCGGAATTGAACGAACCCTAAAGTTGGTCCAAGCGCGTTACCATTTCCCACTCACGCGCACCAAGGTAACAGAACATTGCAAGGCATGCTCGGCATGTGCCAGGCATAAAGGAGCGCGTCCGCCCACCGCGCATATGCATGCGTACCCCGTTCCTGTTAGACCTTGGGAGCGCGTAGGAATGGACGTGATGGGCCCCTTTATCCAAAGTCGAAATGGAAACAAATACGTTGTCGTTTTCACCGACCATTTTACCAGGTATAATGAAATTGTACCTGTGCCTGCCCATACATCGGAGATAATTGCCAAGTGTTTACTCGAACGAGTAATTCAACGGCACAACACGCCGGTCGTGTTGCTCTCGGACAACGCTCGGGAATTTACCTCCGCGATGTTCGTAGAGTTATGCAAACGTCTCCACATCCAAAAGGTACAAATAACACCGTACCATCCGGCAGCAAATGGTCTGGTTGAGAGGCAGAACGAAAAGATCCTTAACGTCCTACGACATCTCGTGGACGCGGACCAACGTAATTGGGACGAGTGCATCTCCATGGTGCAGTGGACTGTTAACAACAACCACAGTCAACTCATCGGGGACACCCCTCATTTTAGATTGTATCATTACGATGCAAGATTTCCTTTCGACCTCCCAAACGACTCCACCGAAGAGGGATTTGACCTACAGGAGCCTCAACGCTATGCGGACGACCTGGCTCGCCATTCGTTTCAGGTTTTCGAAGATACACGACGATGTCTCAACCATGAGACCGACCGAATGGTCCACTACCAACACAAGCGGTACCCTAAGCAACGGACCGTAATACCTGGAAACCGTTGCTGGTTGGCAGGTACGAAGCCTCCGGGCCTCAGTCGAAAACTCTGTCCAAAATGGGTAGGGCCATATCGCGTCCTCGAAGACCTGGGGCATAACACCTTCACCATCCAACACTTACAAACCTTAAAGAAAAAGGTTGTTCATGCCAACCAAATTAAGGTTACGAATGAGGATCCGAATCCCCCTCAACCGAAGTCGTCCCGACAACAAGGGGATACAACCCAACCCCGCGTTACCACTACCGAAACCGAGAAGTCGGACGAGTGGGAAAACTACCTAAGGCCCCCTCGGACTACCCTGTCCGTACAGCCTGAGGAAGCTATCCTTGAACCTGAAAATGAACTGGAGCCACTCCCTGCTGCTCCTTCCTCACCTTTGGAAGAAGCCCCGGAGACAACTCCAAACTTTAAAATTCTACCGGAGGGCCCCGCAGCCAGTGAGGAGCCCCCCGACTCACCATCACCACCCTCACCTATCGACGACCTTAAAACAGACCCTACGGTGACATATCGATTTCGACCACAGGAGTCGTCGCAAGGCCCGTGGACTCGCTCCCAATCGCGAATACCCGAGTCACTAGAACACACACATAGCCCTTTACTCGAGCCAAGCTCCGATCCCGTACCCACACTCCACTCCGTCCCTAAGACACCTACACAAGACAAGACACCTCCACAAAGCCCCTCCCTACCACCGAAAACCCCCAGCTGCCATCGACTCGGCCTGCTCCAACTGCGCGAATACCCAGTCCCTAGCCACTACCTCAGCGACCCATCCACCTCACCCCCTTCGTCCCCCGGACCGACCTTCGGTCAAACCCAAGGTGAGACCCAAATTCCCGTCCTGGAGAACTTCTCGGAAGTAACCGCTAACACACCCAAAATTATTAATAATGTTAACTTCGGCCACTATGCTTACCTTTGTCTCCATTCTCTATCATTATTGTTATACCCTTCTTCGATGCTCAAATATACAACGCTTATCTTTTTCACCCCTTTCCCACAGTTTACTCTATGAGGAAAACGTGACCCGTTTCATCTTACACACAGAACACCCATACTTTTTCCTTTCCAAAACCTACCAACAGTACACCCGCTTTACCACCCGCGACATTACTCACTGTAGAACACCTTTGTCAACCAAATTCCAAATAAGTTCCGACCTCCTCCTGTCCATCCCCCAAAAACGTGAAGCAACCCTGGATTGCCCGAACAACCGTAGTATGATACAATTGGATCCAGTTAGTAGAATCCCCTCCGGTTGTTCTATTATTACCTCTAGCTTTATATCCACAAACCCCAGAGTACGCTCCCTTAACAACACGCCTCGTCTTGTACACCCTATGGCTCACCTCCCACCAATTCCTCTCTTCGACCTTCCTCTTGCCTCTGTAACTCTTGTACCTTCCTTTAACTATCCCCCTTGGGATCAGCAATTGGATCGTATCACCGAAACCCTCCAAGAACGGTCTCATGTCTTATCCCACGTTCAGCCCCTCACCTACGTCAACGCCGTCGCTGTCTTACTAATACTAATAATTATATTCATCTTCCTTGCTTGCCGCCCGTGTCGACGACTGAAGTGGAATGCCCCTACTTCGGAGCCCGCACCTTCGGAAGAAGCCCCGGACGGTCTGCCCCAATCTTCGGCCCCCCCGTTAGCTGTCACTACACCGAGAAATCCAAATTTTAATTAGTTAGCTAGCATGTACATATTAGTTTTTGTTTCTGCTTAAAACTGTTGACCGTATTATTTTTTGTTTAATTGTTACTTTTGCAGAAGGGGAGGTAGTGTCCCGTAGTGTAAATCCTTACGGTACAAAAGAGTTCGTCTCCGACGAATTGTATTCTAAACCTTGAACCCAAAATTCCTTTGTTCTGATATCACAGAGTGTGCATTCTTTCATGCGCGGAGAAATCCAATGTAATCCGTATAAATCCACATAAATCCCATTAATCCGTATAAATCCACATAAATCCCATTAATCCGTATAAATCCGTATAAATCCCAGTAATCCAAATCTAAATTGTTAGATGCGAGGTGCATATGAAAATATGCACATCGCATGAATTCTTCGATCCCTCCGCGTCTCTATTATTGTCAGCATCACGTGATGCAAGGCAAGCGTCTATAAACATCTCAGTTTTTATATTTTTTATTATTAAATTTTCCTAAAAAACCTGATCTATTCCCATAGATAAAGCATAATTGTGTCAACCTATAGCCCACCAGATTTCCCCTAGCTCGACCTACTCGCATACCAAATTTCAGCTCTTCCTAACCCCTATTTCTCTTTTCCAAAGAATCACGCAAAAGTGATTCTCTCGATTATGAAATTCATTTGCGCCCTGTAAATTCCTTCCAAATCAGTTCCCTTTTGTATAGGTTCGACCCTCCTTCCAGGCCGCCCCCCTGGCGCCTCTCGATCCTACAATTATGCTTTACTATCAAAAGAAAAATGTAAATTCCGCGAAACCTATTTCGATCATGATTGGTTCGCCCCCGGAACTCTCCCGAAGTTCCATCTCCCAATCGAGGTAGTAAATTAACGTCGCCTCCGCTTAAATTCGAATATGGAAAACTATTATAGGCGCTTGCTGTTAGGCTCCGCCCGTAAGAGGGTGACCCTTAGTTTACCTCGTCTCCGCCTACCCCGAGGTTATAAAAACCCCGAGAGCGTCGGAAACGAGGTTCTTTGCTTTCTGACCATCTTCATAATACGTAAACTCTGTGACCTAAGTCTGTAAATATTCCTGCAGTGGCACTACCCCTCCCGGTCAATTTAGCTTCCAATTGATATTGGAACTTAACTTAAAAGTATATATAAATTGTATATTGAGCTTTAGTCAACCTGTTCAAAGTTAATTTTACTAAGTAATTTAATTTAATTAATTTAATTTCATTTAATGTAATTAAATATTATTTTTGATATAAAAAGAATTCTGTATTCAAAGTGAATTATTAAAAAGACTCTGTTAAATTGAGTTAGTCGTTTCCATTCACCGCACCAACTTTACAACCAATTGGGGTCAGTGACTTCCACACACATTGTTGACTAGGCGCGAGCGCCGAGTGCATCCACTGGTAACCCGAGAGTGACGTGTCTATTATCCTTCGGATATAATTCCGACTCCAACCAAGGGGACCAACCCTGGTATTCATTGTCCGTAGTCGTCTAAAACAAATCGAGGGCCCTTTTAGGGACGTACCCCTCGACATATATATATATATATATATATATTATAGATATATTATATATATATGTATATATATATATATATATATATATATATATATATATATATATATATATACACATAAATATATATATATATATATATATACATAAATATATATATTATATATATATATATATATATATATATATATATATATACAGAGGAACCTTGCTTAACGAGTGCCTCGTATAACGAGAAATTCGTATAACGAGCCAAAAGAATGGGGGAAAATTACCTTACATAACGAGCGACACTTTGCTTAACGAGCAAAATATTTCGTCAAAATTTAAAGCGTAGACAAAAACAAATGTCTCTAGACAGTTTCCTCGTGAAAAAGGATCCAAAAGAAAGTGAAAGTGCCTCTAAAAAATTTAAAGCTAGTGACTGTGAGCTCGTCGAGAATGTTATTGCATTGAACGAAGACGATTCTCCTCCTTCCCCTCAATAACCCTCTCCTCCTCCCCTGTCTCTTCATTTCCTTTGCGTGCGTCAGGAGCACCTTCTCTCTTCGTAAGTTATTTATAAATTTCACCGTTTACTAATTATTTACATTCTCTTTTGGGTTAATTTTTATTAATAATCTTTTCATTTCATGCAATAATAATTTAAAAAACGCCTTTAAATATCATTATAAATATTATTTAAGTATTTTTTAAGCATGGAACGCATTATAATATTTTACATTGATTCCAATGGAAAAAATTGCCTTGCTTAACGAGCATTTTGCATAACGAGCACAGTTCGGGAACGAATTATGCTCGTTAAGCAAGGTTCCACTGTATATATATATATATATATATATATAAACACATAAATATATATATGTATATAAACACGTAAATATATATATATATAAACACGTAAATATTATATATAAACACGTAAATATATATATATATATAAACACGTAAATATATATATATATAAACACGTAAATATATATATATAAACACGTAAATATATATAGAGGGTGTACATAAAGTCAGGATCTATTTTTGTGAAGCACTTGGAAATTATATGGAATTCAATCATAAAATGATGAAGTGGTAACATTTATTAAATAATTAAGAGTAGGATTCGGCGTGACGCCCATCAGTATCCCTGCACAGCTCAAATCGTTCCGCAGCATTTCTAAACACATTCTGGAGCATTTGCGGGGTTATGTTATCTGCAGCAGTTCGTATACGTGTACGTAAGTTTTCAAGACTCGTAATCTTCGTCTGATAGACGTGCGATTTGATAAAGCCCCATGCAAAGAAATCTAAAGGTGTTAAATCTGGTGATTTCGCTGGCCAAGGTCTGTTGCTTCCGCGTCCGATCCAGCGATTTGGAAAACGTCCATTTAGATAACCCTGAACAGTTTTGGCATAGTGACAAGGAGCACCATCATGTTGATAGACGACGGGGATAGGATTGTTAGTACCGTCGACTATCAACATGATAGTGCTCCTTGTCACTATGCCAAATTTGTTCAGGATTATCTAAATGGACGTTTTCCAAATCGCTGGATCGGACGCGGAAGCAACAGACCTTGGCCAGCGAGATCACCAGATTTAACTCTTTTAGATTTCTTTGCATGGGTCTTTATCAAATCGCACGTCTATCAGACGAAGATTACGAGTCTTGAAAACTTACGTACACGTATACGAACTGCTGCAGATAAGATAACCCCGCAAATGCTCCAGAATGTGTTTAGAAATGCTGCGGAACGATTTGAGCTGTGCAGGGATACTGATGGGCGTCACGTCGAATCCCTTTTAGATTTCTTTGCATGGGTCTTTATCAAATCGCACGTCTATCAGACGAAGATTACGAGTCTTGAAAACTTACGTACACGTATACGAACTGCTGCAGATAAGATATCCCCGCAAATGCTCCAGAATGTGTTTAGAAATGCTGCGGAACGATTTGAGCTGTGCAGGGATACTGATGGGCGTCACGTCGAATCCTACTCTTAATTATTTAATAAATGTTACCACTTTATCATTTTATGATTGAATTCCATATAATTTCCAAGTGCTTCACAAAAATAGATCCTGACTTTATGTACACCCTGTATATAAACATAAAAATATATATATATAAACATATATATATATAAACACAGAAGTATATAGATATAAACACATAAATATATATAGATATAAACACATAAATATATATATATACAGGGTGTCCCAGAATTAACTATCTATTTCAATGAAATCGGACAAATTTTTTATAAACACACTTTTATTTATGTTTATCATGTTTAATATGTGTTAAAAATGTATAAATTTCTCAATTTTTTTCATGATTTTATTTTCATAATTTTTTCATTATCTGGTCCAATGAAAGACCGTTTGAAGTCATAGAATGGCAAAGAGACTCCAAAAGTTAACGTGTGGCTTGGAATGACCAAATCCAAAATTTATGGCCCATTCTTCTTTGCGGAAGCAACTGTAACAGGTACCGTCTACCTTGATATGCTTCAGCAGTTTCTCGAACCACAGCTTCTTGATGATGGCATTCTTGATAATGTGTTTCAACAAGATGGAGCACCATGTCATTATGCTCTAATTGTTCGAGAATACCTCAACAGACGCCTTCTGAATCGGTGGATTGGACGTAGAGGACCTCGACCTTGGCCTCCGCGTTCTCCGGATTTGACACCCCTGGATTTCTTTGCATGGGGTTTCATAAAAACAAAGGTTTATCGCCAAAAGATCAATGCTTCTTGTTGAAACACAACATTATCAAGAATGCCATCATCAAGGAGCTGTGGTTCTAGAAACTGCTGAAGCATATCAAGGTAGACGGTACCTGTTACAGTTGCTGCCGCAAAGAAGAATGGGCCATAAATTTTGGATTTGGTCATTCCAAGCCACACGTTAACTTTTGGAGAGTCTCTTTGCCATTCTATGACTTCAGACGGTCTTTCATTGGACCAGATAATGAAAAAATTATGAAAATAAAATTATGAAAAAAATTTAGAAATTTATACATTTTTAACACATATTAAACATGATAAACATAAATAAAAGTGTGTTTTTAAAAAATTTGTCCGATTTCATTGAAATAGATAGTTAATTCTGGGACACCCTGTATAAACACATAAATATATATATATAAACACATAAATATATATATGTATAAACATAAATATATATATATATATATATATATATATATATATATATAACACAAATATATATATATATATATATAAACACAATATATATATATATATATAAACACAAATATATATATATATAAACACAAATATATATATATATAAACACAAATATAGAAATATATATATAATATATATATTATATATATATATATATATATATATATATATATTATATATACAGGGTGGGGCACGGGAACCAAGTGTTTTTGGAATAATCAGGAAAATGATATTTATTTTTGTAAAGAAAATATATTGGTAGAACAACATTCGTAAGAACATAGCATTTCATGTCATAATAATCATGTACCGAAAATTATATCTGGCATATGATGTCCTTGGCCGTCGACGCATTGTTGAAGGCGTTTACGAAAATTGGCCTCCACTCTTCCCAGCAGGTCTCTGTTGATTTGGATGATTTGTTGACGGATCGCTTCCTTCAATGCATCTAATGTACGGGGCTTGTCCTCGTAGACACGTGACTTGAGGTACCCCCATAGAAAGAAGTCACATGTGGACAAGTCAGGGGACCGAGGGGGCCATGCAATGTCACCAAATCTCGAAATGAGATGGATGGGAAACAGGGGGCGAAGAACAGCCATTGACGCTCTGGCGGTGTGTGGCGTGGCCCCATCTTGCTGAAACCACAAATGTCGACGAGCAATACGCCTTCTTCGTAACTCAGGGATGAAAAAGGTGTTCACCATCTCAATGTAACGCCCAGATGTTATGGTAACGGTAACCCCATTTTGTTCGAAGAAATAGGGACCGATGACGCCAAACTTTCCCACCGCGCACCAAACTGTAACCTTAGGGCTATGCAGCGGTTTTTCATGGAGTTGTCGCGGATTTTCAGCAGCCCAATACCGACAGTTTTGATTGTTGACGGCCCCATTAAGGTGGAAATGGGCTTCATCACTCATTACCACCATCATGTTTTCATTCTGCTCATAAAGTGCAAGCATTTCCTGTGCAAAATTCAGTCGTTGGGGGCAATCGTTTACATTCAATTCCTGCACCATCGCTAACTTGTATGGGTGAAAATGTAATTCTTCATGCAAAATCCGTCTAACAGTACGATTGCTGATTCCGAGTGCAGCTGAATGTCTCCGAGCAGAGCGGCCTGGGCTTTGCAACATCGCTTGTCTGACCCTTTCAACGTTCTCTGGAGTACGCACAGTGCGTTGCGGCCCCTTCGGTTTTGTTTTCATTATTGAGCCTCCTGTTCGAAGATTGTTAACCCAACGTAAGATTGTGTCACGAGCGGGAACAGAGTCATTTCGATGAATGTTGAATCTGCGGCGAAACGCACGCTGAACTGCTGTCACTGACTCGCCACTCCTAACAAAATGATCATACGCGAACATGCGGTGTTCTAACGTCCACTGCTCCATGATGGCACCTGAAAGATAAAGGTGAGTGTTAGTTAAATTTAAATGCGATGAACCCAGCAATGGAATGCTACCTACCGCACGCCCCTCCCATTCCTAATGGCCGATTACTAGCTATTCAAAAAGCACTTGATTCCCGTGCCCCACCCTGTATATATATTGCTTGTAAAGGCTATGATTTAATTGTGATAAATGAATCGTGGTTTAGCACTGAAACACGACTTTGTAGGGGATTTTCAAATTAGAGGTTATAGACTTTGTTAAAAACAGAATAGCTAGGCGAGGAGGCGGTGTTATGTTGTATATCAAAGATAATATTGCGAACGTTATAGAAGTAAAGCACAGAATTTCAGAACCGATAGATTTGACTATAGCAGAACTTAAATTGAATGATTTCAAACTTGTTGCGGTTATATATAGGCCCCCTAATCAAACAGCTGATACGGACGAAGCGTTATATCGTGAACTAAAGAGAATAATAGGCAGTGAGCAGGCCTTACTTATGGGTGACTTTAATTGCGCCAACGTGAATTACGATAGAATACAGGGAGACGCGGAAGGTAATCGTTTAGTTAATTTTCTCGAGAATAGCTTTCGTATTCAAAAGGTTGGGGAACCTACGAGGTTGGCCAGTATTTAAATTTAGTAATAACTACGGATGATAGGCTAATCACGGATCTTCAAGTAATAGAACCGTTAAACAATAGCGATCACAATATGGTAGAGTTTGTCCTCTCAGTAAGTCCTAACTTCCAGCACGAAGACTTTTGTAAATTTCGAAATGAATTGTCACACGTCAATTGGGAAAATGTAATGGGGATCTCCAACGCAAAACGAATGTGGGAATCGTTTGAAACAGTATTTAGGACTATAAATGAGGAATGTGTACCGTACAAAATTAAGCGTGCGAAAATAAACAAGCCCTTGTGGTTTACTTCTAGAGTAGGAGATATTATAAAGAGTAGAGATAGGGCTTATAGGCAACATAAATGCGATAAAGACAATTTATGGTAACGAATCAACTACATATCTCTAAGGCGTGAAGCGAAAAGTGTAATAAAAAAGTCCAAGCGCGAATTTGAAATCTCCATAGCTCGTGACGGCAAAAAAAACCCTAAGCGAATTTTTCAATACGTCAACAATAGGAATCCAGTAAAAAGTGTCTTGGGGCCGTTGAAAAATTTTAACGGAAAGCTAGTTCTTGAAAACAAGCAAATGGCTACCTTGTTAAACGAATATTTTACGTCAGTTTTTACTGTAGAAGATGTGACGAATATCCCTACGGTCATAGACATAATACCTTTTGATGATGATAATATTTTGGATAATATTGTGGTTAGAGAAAGGGAGGTAATGTGCTATATTGATAAAATGAAAATGCGTAAATCAACGGGGTCGGATTTCATATATCCCATACAACTAAAAGAATTAAGAAAGCATTGTTGTGCCGCTAACAAAGATTTTTAATGTGTCTAATTTTGAGGGGTGCGTATCAGATAATTTCAAGTTAGCAAATGTAACACCTATCTTTAAGAAAGGCGATAAAGGTGCGGCGGGAAATTATAGGCCAATCAGTTTAACGTCTGTTGTAGGTAAGCTACTGGAATCAATAATTCGAGATCGTATAGTCGAACACTTAGAATTGCATAACTTAGTTAGAAATACGCAGCACGGTTTTAGGCGAAACAAATCTTGCTTAATTAATCTTTTAGAATTTTTTCAAAGCGTGGTTGACGTTTACGATAGTCATCGGGCGGTTGATGTAGTGTATTTAGATTTTCAAAAAGCGTTTGACACCGTACCGCACAAAAGACTCATTGAAAAAAATAAGGATCCTGGAATCAGGGTTGTAGCAATAAATTGGATAGAAGAGTGGTTGCGAGGTAGGAAACAGAGGGTGGTCGTTGATGGAGCAGAGTCGTGTTGGGCTATTGTAGCGAGCGGCGTTCCTCAGGGTTCTGTATTGGGCCCCTTTGTTTTTCTTATATATATTAACGATTTAGATGTCGGCCTAGTCAGTACAGTTTCAAAGTTTGCGGATGACACAAAGTTGGGTGGTAGGGCGATTAATGACGAACACTGAAGTAAATAAAGAGTTCACGACTATATATAGGTTACAAAAAAAAAAAAATATATATATATAATAAATATTGAAATAAAAATTGTGGGAGGAGCATACAAATTTGTAAGGAAAACTACTAGTTTTAGCACTTTGCTCGAATTCAACACAAGATCAAATGGATTGTTTACAACCAACTTTATAGATAATGCCTGACTGATATATAGGTCACAAAAAATAAATGAAAATAAATTGAAAAAAAATTGTAAGAGGAGCATACGAATTTATAAGGGAAAATTACCAAAGTTTTAGCACTTGTTATAATGTTATAATGTTTCAGATCAACAAAGACCCTAGGATCCACTCATGGCTGGTCTACCTAACTGTGTTCGTAATTGTGTATTGTGCATGCCCTCCGTGGTGGCGGAGGGGACCTACAATTTTACGTGAGTTCCGAACCACAAGAACATAAGAAATTTTTATAGTGGGCACACTAGGGGCCACTTCGGCCCATCGAGGTGGCTCTACTATGTAAAAACTGCCTGTACATTGGCAACGACCAATTTTTACAAAACTAAATAATTATCAATTTAAAACTAATTAATTATCAATTTAAAACTAAAGATAGAATCTCCTGATCCAGAAGATCAATACATAATAGGCTACTATCCACAAATATGTTACACTCTATATCTATTTATAACCGACATGCAAATATATCAGATCCAAAGAATCCAGTCAATTTCATTACGGTATCCATCAATACCAGTACCTTGCCAACCAAAAATAAGTCACGGTCCATATCAATTGCGGACCAAGTCACAATTTACAACTATATAAAGGGTGATCCAGAGAAATGGGACCCAAAAGAAACCCCTGTAACTCTTAAAGTATAAGTCCTTTTATAAAATCATACGCATCATTCGAAAGAGGATAGTTTCAAGTTTGTACAGGATTGTATAGGTTTTGACAATACAAGACAAGATAAGATACAAAACAAAATAAAAGTGTTAGTTAAAACTAACCCTTCAAGATGACTGCATGGACTGTGGAACAGCTGCGTTTCATAACTGAGCAATATTATGAGCATGGAAGAAGTGTAGTGTCAGCTCAAAGATCTTTCAAGACAAACTTTCAGATGTCAAAATCACCTTCTAAGAAAGTAATCCGTCGGTGTGTCAGAAATTTTTCCCTAACTGGCAGCATTGGAAAAAGAAAACCAACTGGAAGAGTGCGCACAGCAAGGATAGACGAGATCATTAACAGAACTCATGAAATTGTACAGGATAATCCTAACTTAAGCATCAGACGTGCTTCTCAGCTGTTAGGAGTTGGATATGGAACAACACACCGTATATTCAAGCAAAATTTAATGCTCTTTCCATATAAAATTCAAACAGTGCAACAACTAAACGATGGAGATTTCGCACGAAGACGACAATTCTGTCAATGGATCCAACAGAAGGTAAATGACACCACCAATTTTCTAGCAACTTGGATTATGTCAGACGAAGCCCATTTTCACTTGAATGGAACTGTAAACAAACAAAATTGTCGTTTCTGGGCAACAGAAAATCCATTGAATATTACCGAAGTCCCGTTGCATAGTCAGTGTGTAACTGTTTGGTGTGGTCTTACTGCATCTCAGATCATAGGGCCGTACTTTTTCGAGGATTCCACCGGAAACACGGTCACTGTAAATGGTGATCGCTACGAAAAAATGTTGACCGATTTCCTTTTTCCTAAATTAAGAGATCTTTGTCTAGAAAACCACTGGTTCCAACAAGACGGAGCTACCTGCCATACCACGAGGAACTGCATGGCAGTTTTGCGTCAAACGTTTCCAGGCGAGTTAATCTCAAGATTTGGAGACGTTGAATGGCCCGCAAGGTCTCCGGATTTTTCTCCCTTAGATTATTATCTCTGAGGATATTTAAAGAGTAGGGTCTACAGAAATAACCCAACGACCTTGCAAGAATTGAAGGCCGCCATCACAAATGAGATACAGGCCATACCACCGCACACTCTTGCAAAAGTGATGCAGAACTTACAAGCGAGAACACTGGAATGCTTGGCAACTAATGGAGCACATTTGAAAGGAGTCATTTTAAAAAAATAAATATTTCATAATAAACTTGTAACTCTACTCTTTCGAATGATATATAGTTTTTATGAAAGGAATTAAATATTAAGAATATTTGGCTTTTTTTTATGGGTCCCATTTATCTGGATCACCCATTACATTACCATATATATACTTCTGAGGAAAAGGGTAGGTGTGGCTGTAAAGACTGTACAGTAATGTAGAAATGTGTGTGCACCCATTTTGGGTCTCCCATTTAAAGGTGTTTGTGGGGCAAGTGATGATCATGAGTTTTTCAATACCTCACAGTACTATGGGGGGCACCGCTCGGCAGAGGAATCTCTTTAAATGGGGTGTGTAAGGACAGAGAGTATCCCCTAACCCAAGATGCTGCCTCCCTATATCCCACAACACTTGTGTTGAGCTGTGGGATCTATCACCTAAATGTACATAATATATATGAAATAAAGTAGTACCATTCTTGCGATAAAAATGGGCTTAAACACTATCACCAGATGTTCCTTGCAGACATCAAACTACCCAACTTTCTTTTGAAAGAATCAATTGTAACAGAAGTCACCACTTCTTCTGTCAGACTGTGCCAAAACTTAATTACTCTGTTTGTAAAACTATGTTTTCTTAAATTTGTTCTACATCTTGGCTTAAATAATTTCATACTATGACCTCTAGTCTGGTTATTGTGATCTTTAATGAAAAGAGAATCAAAATCTATCTTATCCAACCCTTAATTTTACTACCTTAAACTATAACCAATCTATCAACATATGCGTCTAATCGATTTTTAAACATGATTATAGACGTGCTACTAATTACTTCTACCGGCAAACTATTCCAGCTATTTACTATTCTATGCGTAAAAAAGTTTTTGGCAACTGTTGTCTCGAACCTTCTACTTGTCAACTTACACCCGTTATTTCTAGTCCTATTATATTGAGATATTTCGAAAAAGCCCTCTCTATCTACGTTATCGAACCCATTCATAATTTTTAAAACCTGCATTAGATCACCCCTTAGCCGCCTAGTCTCGAGTGTAGTCAATTTTAACTCTTTAAGCCTATCCTCGTACGACTTTCACCTAAGCGACGGAATCATCTTAGTTGCTCGTCTTTGAACTCTTTCGATTTTGTCTATATCTTTGCGCATATGCGGATTCCAATGATTTATAAAGAGGAACTATAATATCGCGCGATTTGTATCCAAAATTCCGAGCTATAAAACCTAACACTTTGTTCGCTTTATTGACCGCTGCTGTTCTTTGTTTCGCTACTTTTAAATGACCAGTGACTATAACTCCTAAATCTTTTTCCTGCTCTACGCTTAACTCTTTCCCTGACATACTATACGCAAAATTACTGTTACGCGAACCTATATGTAAAATTTTGCACTTATCAACGTTAAATCTCATTTGCCATGTGACTGACCAATCAACGATTTTATTGAGATCATTCTCGATTTTACCTCTATCTTCGTCATTAATCGCACTACCACCCAGCTTCGTGTTATCCGCAAACTTTGAAACTGTACTGAATAGGCCGACATCTAAATCGTTAATATATATAAGAAAAAGCAAGGGGCCCAATACAGAACCCTGAGGAACGCCACTTGCTACATTAGCCCAACACGACTCCGCTCCATCAACGACCACCCTCTGTTTTCTACCTCGCAACCACTCTTCTACCCAATTTATTACTACACCCCTGATTCCATGAGCATTAGTTTTCTCAATGAGTCTTTTGTGCGGTACGATGTCAAACGCTTTATGAAAATCTAAATACACTACATCAACCGCCCGATGACTATCGTAAACGTGAACCACGCTTTGAAAAAATTCTAAAAGATTAGTTAAGCAAGATTTGTTTCGCCTAAAACCGTGCTGCGTATTTCTAACTAAGTTATGCAATTTTAATTGTTCGACTATACGATCCCTAATTATTGATTCCAGTAGCTTACCTACAGCAGACGTTAAACTGATTGGCCTATAATTTCCCGCCGCGCCTTTATCGCCTTTCTTAAAGATAGGTGTTACATTTGCTAACTTGAAATTATCTGATACGCACGCCTCAGAAATGGACGCATTAAAAATCTTTGTTAGCGGCACAGCAATGCTATCTTTTAATTCTTTTAGTTGTCTGGGATATATGGAATCCGGCCCCGGTGATTTACGCGTTTTCATTTTATCAATATAGCGCATTACCTCCCCTTCACTAACCACAATATTATCCAAAATATTACCATTATCAAAAGGTATTATGTCTATGACCGTAGGGATATTCGTTACATCTTCTATAGTAAAAACTGACGTAAAAATTCGTTTAGCAAGGTAGCCATTTCCTTGTTTTCAGAAACTAGATCTCCGTTAACATTTTTCAACGGCCCCAAGACACTTTTTACTGGATTTCTATTGTTGACGTATTGAAAGAATCGCTTGGGGTTTTCTTTACCGTCACGAGCTATGGAGATTTCAAATTCGCGCTTGGACTTTTTTATTACACTTTTCGCTTCACGCCTTAGAGATATGTAGTTGTTTCGTAACCACAAATTGTCTTTATCGCACTTATGTAGCCTATAAGCCCTATCTCTACTCTTTATAATGTCTCCTACTCTAGAAGTAAACCACAAGGGCTTGTTGTTTACTTTCGCACGCTTAATTTTGTACGGTACACATTCCTCATTTATAGTCCTAAATACTGTTTCAAACGATTCCCACATTAGTTTTGCGTTGGAGTTCCCCATTACGTTTTCCCAATTGACGTGTGACAATTTATTTCGAAATTTACAAAAGTCTGCGTGCTGGAAGTTAGGAATTTTAGTCGAGTTAGCTGGTTTCGAGTGACTTACTGAGAGGACAAACTCTACCATATTGTGATCGCTATTGCTTAACGGTTCTATTACTTGAAGATCAGTAATTAGCCTATCATCCGTAGTTATTACTAAATCTAAAATACTGTCCAACCTCGTAGGTTCCCCAACCTTTTGAATAAGAAAGCTATCCTCGAGAAAATTAACTAAACGATTACCTTCCGCGTCTCCCTGCATTGTATCGTAATTCACGTTGGCGCAATTAAAGTCACCCATAACTAAAGCCTGCTCACTACCTATTATTCTCTTTAGTTCACGATATAACGCTTCGTCCGTATCAGCTGTTTGATTAGGGGGCCTATATATAACCGCAACAACAAGTTTGAAATCGTTCAATTTAAGTTCTGCTATAGTCGAATCTATTGGTTCTGGAATTGTGTGCTTTACTTCTATAACGTTCGCAATATTATCTTTGATATACAACATAACACCGCCTCCTCGCCTACCTATTCTGTTTTTAACAAAAAGTCTATAACCTCTAATTTGATACTCCCCTACAAAGTCACGTGTTTCAGTGCTAAGCCACGATTCATTTATCGCAATTAAATCATAGTCTTTACAAGCAATTAAAGAAAAAAATTCGTTTATTTTATTTCGTAAGCTACGAGCATTTAAGGATAGAACCTTCAAATTGTTTGTAATTGCGACACCTTCGCGAGCGCAGGGGAAATTTGTGGAATTTACGCTGGGACCGTTCGAGTTACGGCAGCCTGAAAAGAAGAGACAGTATTATGAAATAGTCTTCCTAAACGCGCAGCTCCAACGTCATTAAGATGAAGTCCATCTCCTCCCTCCGTAGAAACTGTTCCAAAAATTCGCAAAATGCACTCCTTCCTGTTGGCAAAGAGACTTTAGGTTATTGTTAATATAGGTCGCCTTGCTGTAGAAATCGTTACGTTGGATAATTCGAGGAAGTATACCTGTTAAAACAATCTTATTAGTTTTTTCCTTTAATCGCTCTAGTAAGTCCCTGTACCTAGCCAGCAGTTCTTCCGATCTAGAATTTAAAACGTTATTAGTACCGACATGAATAACATACGTTGTGTCCTCGGCGGTACCGTCTGTAAAATGGTCAACACTATTAGTTATATCCTCCACCCTTGCACCAGGGTAGCAGTAACGGCGCCTACGACGAGGGTTTCTCCCACAGAATTCCTCGAGCTGCCCTCGAACAATGGAATCGCCAACGAGTCGTATTTCCGGTTCATCAGCATCTTCGAAACCTAAAACAGAAAACTTATTGTTTGTTATTACTGGTAGACAAGTCTTAGGTTTTCTCAATGGTGCTCCATTACGCACTCGAACGAAGGGTTGGGAACTAGGGGAAGAGAGAGGGCTATTAGTACTATTTATATTATTAGTAGAAACTGAGGCAGGAGGGGTCGTAACTTGAGTCTCAAGGGATTCTAATTTTGCCGTCAGGAGCATCACGCTTTCTTCAAGCCTCACTCTGGCCTCCCTCTCACGTTCTAACTCGTTCCTCAGGACTTCCTTGCTTGAGCACCACCTGCAAACTAACTGTTCATTATTATTAGCCATTGTAAACGCGTAAGCGGCAAATTTCCCTTCACTGCGACTGCAAGTACTTGACGGGGGTGCCATGCTTTTACTTTGTTAAAAAAAACAAAAAAAAACGAGAGTTTGGAAATTTGTAAATTACAACGTAGGTCTACCGCGTGCTTATTGTGCCGTCACCTGCCCAAACCCGCAAAAATGTTTTTGAAACGCAGAAACAGGTTCTTGTAACAAATTTATACTAAATGAATATATAATTAAGCTACCGACGAAAGATCTGTAAAAGAAAGAGTATTAATAATACTTATCTGTCCGCGATTCGACCGACTTTTTTCCTTTTTTCCCACGGTGTATGACCACACTCTACCTGATCTTCCGAAGGAAGGAAAAATGAACCTTATGACTCCTCGTTTTCTGATAGATTTGAAAAACAAACAAGGCAAGCCACGTGCACTAGCCTTGGTTTAATCAAATAATATAGTACTGAATAACGTCAATAAATTAAATATAATCGTTAATGAATGATTAGTAACACGAAGTAATTTAGTTAAGAATGCACCAAACACTATTTTTTGTCTAAATCCTTTCTGAACGAATTCAAAACAACGGGATCGAGTTGAAAAAGGCCTTTGCTCATGTTAAAGTTATTTGTAAGTTGGATAATAGCAGACTCAAGAATATTTCTATTAACAATGTTGTTAGAGTGAAACAAAACTGGAGCATTATTCCAATCAATACAATGCGATAACTCTGACAAATGGACAAAAAAGACACTGGACGACTGTCCCGTTCTAACGGAATATTGATGCTGTTTTACACGCTTGTGCAAATCCTTTCCCGTCTGACCAATGTAAAAGGAATCACATTGTTTACAACCAATTTTAGAGATAATGTCTGAATTATTGGTAGGGCTATTTTTTACGATGATATTTTTCACAATATTGTTATATGAAAGTACTACATTAATATCCAAATGTTTAAGTACATCAGCAATGCCTAAAAAGCCCGGGAAAAATGGAAGTACTAAAATATTCTTTGACAAAGTGAGAGTGTTATTATTCATACGATAGAAGGTTCGTTTTGCCTTGTTAAGACAAGATTCCATAAACACAGGTGGGTAGCACGTTTGTTCATTGTTTACAAAAGTGCCAATTGACGATATGCTTGACTTTCTCTCCCGAGAATTACATAAGTACAACCTGCCATTACCTGCACACATCGTTTTGGAACTTAAGCTTTGCATTAATGACTGTAAATTCACTTTCAATAGCGAGTATTATCAACACGTTTTTGAGGTGGCCATGGGCAACCTCTTGTCGCCCCTCCTCTCCAATATTTATATGAAATTTTTCGAAATTACTTACATTCCGAGAATCCTGGGGGTTGGCATCCCATGGTTGCGGTACGTCGACGATATTTTGTATATCTGGCCCATGAATCGTGACCTGGATGACTTCCTCCTTCAGTTAAATGATCAAGCCCCCTCCATTAAGTTTACTTTAGAAGTGGAACAAGACAACTCAATTCCGTTTTTGGATGTGCGTATACATAGCGAAAGCCCAGGTTTTAAATTTAGTATCTATCGGAAAAAAAAAAAATTTGTCCTACGTACACTTTTACTCTGGACATGACACCCTCATTAAGAAGGCTATATTTTCTTCAATGTTTGTCCTCGCTCTTAAGATCGCCAGTCCGGAATACATCGATGCCGAATTGGAAAAAATCAACGGTATTGGAAGTGATCTGTGCTACCCACGTGCGTTTATGGAATCATGTCTTAACAAGGCAAAACGAACCTTCTATCGCGTGAATAATAACGCTCGCACTTTGTCAAAGAATATTTCAGTACTTCCATTTTTCCCGGGCTTTTTAGGCATTGCTAATGTACTTAAACTTTTGGATATTAATGTAGTATTTTCATATAACAATATTGTGAAAAATATCACAGTAAAAAATAGCCTTACCAATAATTCAGGCATTATTTATAAAATTGGTTGTAAACAATGTGAATCCTTTTACATTGGTCAGACGGGAAAGGATTTGCACACGCGTGTAAAACAGCATCAATATTCCGTTAGAACGGGACAGCCGTCCAGTGCCCTTTTTGTCCATTTGTCCGAGTTATCCTATTGTATTGATTGGAATAATGCTTCAGTTTTGTTTCACTCTAACAACATTGTTAATAGAAATATTCTTGAGTCTGCTATTATCCAACTTACAAATAACTTTAACATGAGCAAAGGTCTTTCTCAACTCGATCCCGTTGTTTCGAATTCATTCAGAACGGATTTAGAGAAGAAGGGCAGAGTGCTAAAACTTTGGTAATTTTCCCTTATAAATTTGTATGCTCCTCTTACAATTTTTATTTTTCAATTTATTTTTATTTTTTATTTTTTTTGTGACCTATATATCAGTCAGGCATTATCTATAAAGTTGGTTGTAAACAATCCATTTGATCTTGTGTTGAATTGGGCAAAATGCTAAAATTGGTAGTTTTCCTTACAAATTTGTCTGCTCCTCCCAAAATTTTTATTTCTATATTTATTATATATTTAAATTTTTAATAAAATGTTAAGTATGTTACATATTTTAAATATTTAGTTACTAAATATTTAAAATATGGGATCAAATAAAGATAAGCACCCCCAACCTTTTTTAGTTAACTTTATAAGTCTAAATAACGAAAATATCACGACCTAACCTAACCAATCGTCAAGGGCGTACAGTTGACCTAACGATTGGTTAGGTTAAGTCGTGATATTTTCGTTAGTTAGCCTTATAAAGCTAACTAAAAAAGGTTGGGGGTGCTTATCTTTACTTGATCCAAAATATGTAACATACTTAACATTTTATTAAATCTTAATAGTTAATTATAGAAACAGATGCTCATTTATTTGAAAATAATTATTTCTTTATAAATAAATTAAGTTATCGTTTTGATAATTTTTCGAAGATTCTTAGTTAGCCCATCCTTGTTTTTTTGTGTATTATGTTCATTATTTTACATAGGAATTAAATGTTTTTTTGTGTATTATGTTCATTATTAAGTCCAACTATAAATTTGCCTTGAAAAAGTAAATGGTGCCCGCAGCACTACCGGTAGTCTTGAATGTGTTCTTCGGCACAAAAAGGTTGGGGACCTTGCTACGTGTCTCCTGCTACTAATCCAGTTAGTGGGGCATCTCTCCGCGATGCGTGTTCAGTTGACCTCAGCAAGCCCTGGTTCTCATACGTGTATTTTACCTGTTGAAGAATTCTCGCGTAGACGGAAAATAGTGATGGCTACCTCTGATATTGCCTGTTCTACATTCCTGAAGTGGTACTCGTTAAAGTCTACAGATGTGGTGAACACTCAAAGAATCCCTAGTCATCCCTTCTTTGAAACTTTTATGGCCGCATTAAATCGTACGAAGCGTGAGGAGCAAGACGTTCAAATACTCTATGGATATTTTGGTGAGAGCATTGCGGGGTTTCATGGCTCAAACGATGTACTACAATATGTTGTATGATTAAACTATGTAAAGGAACACCTACACCGTGAAGTGAAAGAATGAACACATGCAGAAGCGAAACAGCGTGTCTGGGTTGTGAACCTTGTTGATGATTGGTATGACAAGAGGTATTATATCATGTTACATCATACCGAGTACGCGCACACTGTGATGGAGAATGTAAATCTGGTGATTATGGAAAGTTTAAAATATTTTTACAACTACATCCATACAGTATATATCATGATGAGGTTCGCAGCAAAATTGTAGTTAAGGGCTTGTGCGAGTTTTTAGTAGAGTTTAGGGATGACTATCCCTTGTCCAACAAAAAAGATAAGTATGGATACTTGTTTCTCTCAAATATATCGCCGGTGTTAATAAATATGCATAGTTCGAGAAAGTACAATGTTGAATACCCCTGAACGAAGATGTATGGTGCGCATTCCGGGAAGTGAGTGTGATAAAACATTAAAGCAGATATTACGTCATGTATCGTAGATGGAAAAATTCTCTAAACGCCTACCCGGTATAATGGGTTACACATATTCGTAAGATTCACCAGTGCGCCTCGATTCTTTCATGTTGAAAGAACCCTGTACACGAATCACTAATGCTTGGTATCCCGTGTGACTCATTCCCCCAACACCTCCCGCTGAGCTAAACAACGCGTCAGTGGATCATAGTCACCTCAGAGCTTGACCCGACTGGACATGCTCTCCTCATAGAATCAATAGAAAACTAATAAGAGATGGAACTTCCGCTGAGCAGTATCCTCAACGTAGTATACGACGTGTCCGTGTTGAAGTCTGTGCGTGTGTTCAGGCGTAATACCGGTGCTATTAATTACGTACTTGAAACGAAGTGTAGACAATCAAACACTGGTAAACAGAATATTATGTTTTTAAGTGTTGAGGAGATTAACAGAATCTTCGTGGTGGTTGAGAAGTGAGGTGAGGACAGTTACAAAATACCTCTAGGTGTAAGCACAAAAAGAGGACGGATTAGTGATACACCCTCATACGCCATTATTTGTACGCTGTGCATAAATCGTGATCCAATCAACCATGCATTGATATACGGCTGAGGTGGAAGAATGCTGCTGACAATGACGCCCTTATCCCCACACGAAACCGTTTCATTCTCGACAGAATGTTTGAAGTCGTCGGTTTCCACAAAATTAAAACCTATATTAGACGCACGTGATGCTGCTATGCGTTATTTTGACGCGGTGCTTGAATACGCGTCCACCGCCCTACTCGATGATTTTACCAAGTGTAGGGCCGAACAAGGCGAGAATGGTTTGGAACTGGATGCCTATTTAGAAGGTACGGACTCCTCGAAATATCATGAACTTTGGCACAAAGGACTTGAGCGGTACAGGCTTGAACTCACATTCAGTGTTCACCCTGAAGAATTATTTCTTTACATAAGTCGCAGTTGTCGGCACGATTTAGAGTTAATATTTGGCTGGACACAGGGGCTAACGAGAAATGAGAGGTTGTGTTTCACTAGCACTATTTTTCATGCTCTTTACGATGGTACTAATAATTTTTTGTGCTAGTGTGCGGTTATAAAATTCATTTACTATATAATTTTTACGTGGAGACTCCGTGTGTATGTATGTATGTTAGCGCTCCGTGTGTTTGTATGTACGGTAATGCGTTTCGTGGACGTATCACTTGTTTTCAGATTGTCACATGGCTTGATTGGGCCAATTAGACACTTTTTGTGTAGATTTGGCCAATTGGACACTTTTTGCGACGTGCGCCATAGGAATTTCCTTTGCTTCACGCAGTTTGAGGACAATGGCTGAAGCAAGTGAAGGTTTTGAATGTGACGGTTGCAAGATTGAGTATTACCGCGCCATTTCTAAATATTTTGAAAATAACGAAGCAGTGGTGGATTGTTTTAAACGCCACGGAGTTCTGCCCGCTTGTGTGCAATGCCCAAAATGTAACAATTCCTCTTCTTATCGCGCGGACCAACATATATACTATTGTCACCGGCAGAAAACAAACCCCAAGAATAAGCGTGTAACCCGGTGTAATTTCTCCGTGAGTGCCTATTCTGGGACGTGGTTAGGGAAATCCCGCATTCAGCCGTGGCAAAACCTATTGTTTATTAATGCATATCTGCAGAAACACTTCATTCAAAATTTCGCTGCACGTCAGTTACACTTAGCATCAGAAGCGTGTGTTGACTAGAAGTCGTACTGTAACGAGGTAGCCAATCATAGGTTAGACAGTAAATACGCCATTGGTGGACCTGGCATTGTAGTCGAAATAGACGAAAGTAAGTTTGGTAAGACGAAATTTAATCGTAGTCGTTTAGTGGGGGGTGTTTGGGTGTTTGGGGGGATCGAGAGAATTTCAAAGAAGAAATTTGTCGTCCCGGTGAAGGATCGTTCTGCGGAGACACTAATACCGATTATACAGTGCTTCATTAAACCAGGAACTCACATCCACAGTGACTACTGGAGAGCTTATAGTGAACTAAGGAATCTCGGGTATCTGCATTCCACCGTCAATCATAGTGCTAACTTTGTGGACCCGGAAACAGGCGCCCACACGCAGAACATCGAACATTTGTGGAAGGACATCAAACGTTGGGTGCTTCGTCCTGGGAACAAAAACGTCCACTACTCGCAGTACCTAGCCCGATATATGTTCATAAGTGAACATCGAACGGAAGAGTGCCTTCACGCCTTCCTAAGGGAAGTAGCAAAGCTCTATCTTCCAGAACAGTGAAACCCATTCCAGGTAAGTTTTATTAATCTTCACAAAGCTTAGTATTGCCTAACCCAACCTAACCTTACCAACCTAACCTAACCTGTTAGCAGGTTAGGTTAGCTAGTTTTTTATCAGAATTATATTTTCCTGGTGTAGTTTTCTCTGCTTTGTCGGAATTTGACACACATTTCTTGTACAAATGAGTAGAAACACTCCGTATTTTGGAATGGAAAAAAAAATAGTTTCTATTCATTTGCACAAGAAATGGGTATCAGATTCGAACAAAGCAGAGAAAACTACACTAGAAAAATGTAATTTTGATAAACAATGTAGCTCCTGTGTCCAGCGAAATATTTACCCAATTTAGAAACATACTTCAATTCCCGATGTGAGTTGTGAAGAAGATTTTACAGTTGAAAAGCTCGGCACGGAAAGAATAAATCCCCGTTTGGAAAGGAGTGTTTATAAACTTGAATTTAATGGTGATGTTGTAGCAAACGATGCCATCTTTGTGCGTGCTTTTGATTGTATTCTATCCACGTTTAAAGAGCGTGATAGTTTGACTCCCAATTGTAAATTGGGTACAAAAATAGTGTTAAATGAGCTGAAACCGCTTTATATTGAATGTAGACATCCGCATATTTTGAGTGGTTAATTAATGTTAAATCGGATTTATTATTTACAGATCTACAGAAGCTAAAGCTAACAAAGACCCTAAGATTCACTCTAAGGTTAGCCCGAGAGAAAGGAAAGAGTAGGGGGTTAAAAGAGGAGAATAAGGGGTTAACTAAGTAGCAAAATCTATCATTTGTGGGTTAAAATTCACTCAGGAAAAGAGAAAGAAAGGCTCCCATCATCATCCGCCGGCCACTGCCGACAAGTCGGAAAAATAGTTGAAGAGAATAGGAAAGGGGTGAAAGATGAAAAGAAGTAAAATAAGAACGCTTACAAACCATGCAAACACAGTCTTAACTCAAACACTATCATACCATGCAAACACAGTCTTAACTCAAACACTATCATACCATGCAAACTACAGACATGCAAGTGAAGAGAGTTACAGACATGCAAGTAAGGAGAGGATAAAAAAAAAAAGTAGGTAGAGTATAACAAAAAGGGGGTTAGTTTACGCTACGAGCTAAATGTACGTTCGTGTTAGTCTAATTTTTTTTTTCATAATTTTATTGCTGGCATATCACACGCTGGCCTGTCACAAGCTGGCAATTATCGTCAACAGACTCATCCTCTACCATCACCTCCAGAGCTCCTGTTGCTAATTGTCTTATTATTTTAAACAACGTTAATATTTTTAAAATGCCTATCTAAACGGTTTTTAAACATTTTAACGCTGTTAGAGTTCACGACGGACGCGGGAAGATTATTCCATTTATCAATTACTTTAAACGTAAAATAGTTTTTAGTAATGTTAGTAATGAAACGTCTGCCACGCAACTTAACTCCATTATCACGAGTATTGCTATTATCGAAAGTAAACAGTTTGTCAAAATTTACGTTATCGATTTTATTAACGGTTTTGAAAATTTCAATAAGCTTCCCCCCTTAATCTCCTAGTTTCGAGTGAATGCAAGTCTCTTTAATACTATCTTCGTAAGACTTGTTGCGCAATGACGGAATTAGTTTCGTGGCGCGACGCTGAACCCTTTCCAACCTATCAATATCCTCACGCAAATACGGGCACCAAAACTGAACGGCATATTCTAAATGAGGCGTGACTAGGGACTTGTAAAGAGGCAATATAATATTCTTCGATTTAAATTCGAAATTACGCGCTATGAAGCCTAACATCCTAATAGCTTTAGCGCAAGGCTCCAGGCACTGGTTCCTAACTTTTAAACCTTAGATACGCCTACGCCTAAATCTACTTCCTCGTCAACGCTCGCTAACTGTCTGTTACCCATCGTGTACGTGTAATTATTGTTACGAGAACCTATATGCAAAACGTTACATTTGTCTACGTTAAATTGCATCTGCCATTTATCCGTCCACTCCATAATCTTATTTATATCATCTTGGAGCCTATTTCTATCGTCCTCGTTAACAACCTTACCGCCTATTTTAGTATCGTCCGCGAATTTTGACATGTTACTGGTCTAACCTACATCTATATCGTTAATGTAGATTAGGAATAGCAATGGGCCTAACACTGAACCGTGAGGGCCACCGCTACCTACATCCAACCACCCCGATTCACTACCATTAACAAAGACCCTCTGTTTCCTAGCACGAAGCCATTCCTCTAACCAGTTAGCTACCTGACCGCATATACCGTGAGCTTTAACCTTCGCAATTAATCTTCTATGTGGAACTGTATCGAACGCTTTTTTAAAGTCTAAATAAATAACGTCAGCCATTCTATGCCTATCGTATTCGCGCACTATTTCGTTATAAAATTCTAACAAATTAGTTAAAGAAGATCTATGACGTCGAAACCCATGCTGACTATTATTAATCTAATCGCGACTTTCTAAGTGATCTATGATACGATCCCTAACTACGGATTCCGAAAGTTTACCGACAATTGACGTTAAGCTAATAGGCCTAATTGCTAACTACTGTGCAGTCGCCTTTTTTAAAAATGGGCGCAACGTTAACTAATTTGAAGTCTTCAGGAATAATCCCCGCTTCTAGTGACTGATTAAAAATCTTCGTTAAGGGGCCTACGATAACGTCTTTCAAAACTTTCAAATGTCTGGGACAAAGCGCGTCAGGGCCTGGAGCCTTGCTCACTTTTAGCTTATCGATATAATGCGCAATCTCACCCTCGTAAACAGTTATTTCATTCAAAATAGTTTCGTTACGAAATGGAACGATATCGTCTACGTCGGGGACATTATTTACGTCTTATACGGTAAACACTGTTACAAAAAAGTTGTTAAAAATACCCGCCATCGCGTGAGCGTCGGAAGCCAAAGCGCAGTTAATGTACGCTAGATGCCCTATTTTATCTTTTATCGGCTTACGATTATTGACGTATTCAAAAGCTTTTTAGGATTATGTTTACTATCCCCAGCTATAAGTATCTCTAAATTACGCTTAGCATTCCTAACTGATCTTTTAACCTGACGTCTAAGCTCGATATATCTATTAAGGTTAGCTACCGTGCCATTACGCTTATTAAGTCTATGCGCTCTGTTACGCTCGTTTATGAACTCGCCGATTTCCCTAGTTCACCACTTGGGCCTACCATGATTTCTAGCGCGCTTGGGACTACGAGGAATAAACTCCCTTTCGATATTCATGAAACTTTCTTTAAACGCCTCCCAATGAAAATTTGCTTCATTACCCATAACTAAATTATCCCAGTCCACTACCCTCATCCTGTCCGCAAAACTATCAAAATTAGCCCTACAAAAATCAGGGACTTCTATTACGTTACTATCCTTACTGTTTTCTATCAATAGCTTAAACCTAATAATTTGATGATCGCTACATCCCAAACTCTCACCTACTTCTAAACCTTCGACTATATTATCGTCGTTCGTCATCACCACGTCTAAGATATTGTCACCGCGTGTTGGTTCGGTAACTATCTGTCGTAAAAAAATTATCTTCCATGAACTCAACCAGTCTCAAACCCTCCTCATTACCAGTAAAAGTCTCATAATTAACATTAGGGCAGTTAAAGTCACCGATAATTAATTATACTATTCCGATTATTAATAAAGTTACCAAGAAGCGAGTAAAATCTAGTATCGGTATCGAGGGGTTGAACGGGAGGTCTATAAACAACAAAAATTAAAAAATAATACTATGCTCCCTAACTTCAACGCATATCGCATTAATTGCTGCCGGAAAATCTATCTTAACCTTGATAGCCATAAGGGAATTACGAATGTACAGCAAAACACCGCCACCAATCGTGTGTAACCTATCATTAGTAAAAAGTTTAAAACCCGCTATATCAAATTCCCCCAAGAAGTCCCGCTTCACGGTATTTAACTACGTTTCGGTTATAGCAACTATATCGTAGTTCCCGGAATAAATTATCGCCTTAAATTCGTTCAATTTATTTCTAATACTACGCAAGTTACAATAAAAGACGTTTAAATTATTTTTTACCACGGTTCGGCGTTTTAAACTATTTTTCACGTCCTCCTGCTCTTGGTTGGATTCCGTTCAACGAACTCTTTATCCATATGGCGCACTAAAGAGTCCCCAATTAAAATAGTTTCCTCCTCATTCACATCCCTATCCAACTGGGCGAAAGGGTTCGAAACCTCAATAGGGTGAGGAATTCCTATCACCTAACGTACGCGGCCTAGCTCCACCATTAACTTCTCTAAATCCCTCCCCATCTACTAATCTCGGACCAACCTTAACTCCTTCCTTAACTCTGTCTAACCTTCCCTATAAGCTACATATAATAGAAACTAGGTTCCTCACCTCACCCTTCAAATTACTAATGTCTTCAACGTTAGTATAGGTTTGTCCTTCGTCAACTGTAATCCTACCCCTGCCCTCATCAAGCGTTGCAAGTCTGTCCGTCACCTCGCGAACACTACGTTTTATATCAACTATTTCTTCCCATAAATCACAAAATAAACAAACCGATCTCTCGGTAATCGCCATAAACCCGCCGTTGTAATCCTTAAAATTCGTATACCACCGATTAACCCCACACCTAGCACACGACGCTTTCTGCGACGGCATCGCGTAAGTTAAATTAATTAAAGTTTATAACCGTCACAAAGCAATGAGGATGTAACTGACTGTGGACTCGATTACGTGTGAGTTTAGCATTTTATTTAAGCGTGGTAGATCATAAAGTGTGTATTTTTTGGTGTGTATATATATATATATATATATATATATATACTTAAAAAATATGCACTTATATATACACAAAAAATAATACAGCTAGTACAGAAGAATTCTATATATACACATCAGAATACACGTTTAATATATATATATATATATATATATATATATATATATATATATATATATATATATATATATATATATATATATATACACACAGATCGGAAGTACACATTTATATATATATATATATATATATATATATATATATATATATTAAACGTGTCTTCTGATGTATATAGAATTCTTCTGTACTAGCTGTATTATGTGTTTGATGTATATATATATATATATTATATATATATATATATATATAAATATATAATCAAGAGGAATATAAAGACAAGAGATACGACTCTCAACATTTATTTGCCAAACGTTTCGGTCCACTCAAGGGCCATCTTTAGTGACTACATGAAAGCATCTACAGACAATCAACAATAAAACTAACGTAAATACAAATGTCAGAAAAATATACTGTACATAATAATAAAACCTAATACAATACGCAAATAGTTAAAAAAGCTTAAAAAAGTTAAACCCATTAAAAATAAAACAAAAAATATTTTTTTTTTTAAATTTAAAAAGGACTAACCTGGATGGTAAGATTTGCGAATGACAACTGGAGAGAAAAAGGAAAGGAGAAAGAACCTAAGTTACTGCGTTGTGTTGAAAAGGTGTTGGTTGGTTGATTAGGAAGCTTGCAGTTTTATCGAGGAAAGGCTGTCGTTTAATTGTGGATTTAATTTCTTGATAAAAGGGATTCTAAAATGTTGAGATGAAGCGAATTAGAAGCAGACGACAGAATCGTAAAGGAGTCCTGGGAGCACGGGTGGTCATGGGTCTCTGAATGATGCCGAATATGATAGCAGAGGATTCAGGAGTGGAAAGAGGGCGAGAAGTTCGATAAGAAAAACCCAAATGCTTCGAAATCGTAAGTTTTAACTGTAGGGCAGGCTGCCCTACATAGCGACTTTGGCAGGTCGCACATGTATATACTGTAGATAAATAACAAACGATCTCAAAAGCACGGGGAGGTGATCTTTATGGCGGAAAAAAAGATTGCAGAGAATTCGGATTAAAATTGATAATTATGAAGTCGCATTGAGGGAAGTGTCTGTCCAAAATAGAGTGGACATCTTTATTAAGTTGAAAAGTTAATTGGTCTAAAAAAGGAAGCTTAATATAGACCTGTTTCGGAACCGTGGACTGAATTATTTTGGGCGAATATAAGTTATTTAAAATTTTTGAAATTATAGTGTCAATAGTCAAAGTGCAATAAAAATTATAGTTAAAAAATCTCTTAAGATACTGAATTTCGAAGTCAAATGAAGACCAACTTGAACAGAGGTGATAGGCTCTAAAAACACGACTTTTAATATTAGCGAGCTTAAAACTAAGTGGGATATTGCTAAAAAAATGAGTACCGAGTTGGGTGGTAGTTGGTTTTCTGTATACTTTTGTTGAGAAGGCTGTCCTATGTTTATTTACGGTAACATCAAGAAACGAAATTTTATTGTAGTGTTCTACTTCCATAGAGAATTTGATATTAGGATGCTTAGTATTAATGTAATTTAAAAATAAAGGGGCATGATCTTTATGCTTAAAAATGCTTTTTTAGACCAACTAACTTTTCAACTTAATAAAGATGCCAACTCTATTTTGGACAGACATTTCCCTCAATGCGACTTCATAATTATGAATTCTAATCCGAATTCTCTGCAATCTTTTTTCCGCCATAAAAATCACCTCCCCCGTGCTTTTGAGATCCTTTGTTATTTATCTATATATATGTGCGACCTCCAAAGTCGCTATGTAGAGCAGACTGCCCTGCAATTAAAACAGGATTTCGAAGCATTTGGGTTTTTCTTATCGAACTTCTCGCCTTCTTTCCACTCCTGAATCCTCTGCTATTCAGCATCATTCAGAGACCCATGACTACCCGTGCTCCCAGGACTCCTTTACGATTCTGTCGTCTACTTGAAATTCGCTTCATCTCAAAATTTTAGAATCCCTTTTTATCAAGAAATTAAATCCAGAATTAAACGACAGCCTTTCCTCGATAAAATTACATGCTTCCTAATCAACCAACTAACACCTTTTCAGCACAACGCAGTAACTTAGGTTCTTTCTCCTTTCCTTTTTCTCTCCAGTTGTCATTCGCAAATCTTACCATCCAGGTTAGTCCTTTTTAAATTAAAAAAAAAAATAGTTTTTGTTTTATTTTTAATGGGTTTAACTTTTATTGTTTTATTTTCTTACTATCCAGATAATTTTTTAAGCTTTTTTAAGCTTTTTTAACTATTTGCTTCTTGCATTAGGTTTTATTATTATGTATAGTATATTTTTCTGACATTTGTATTTACTTTAGTTATATTTTTGATTGTCTTTAGATGCTTTCATGTAGTCACTGAAGATGGCCCCTGAGTGGCCCGGAACGTTTGATAAATAAATGTTGAGAGTCGTATCTCTTGTCTTTATATTCCTATTGAGGATAAGGTTCCCGAAGAACACTTCTATCGTAACTACTCTTCGTAAAATATATATATATATATATATATATATATATTATATATATATGCGTGTCCGAAATTCAAAGACTCGCGCAGACGTGGCACACTGCGACAAAAATATACAGATTCAGCATTCAAGTTCGAGTCTAAATTGAGATCCACTTTGAAAGCGATGAATGAGTGTTCAAATCCCCAAGCACCGAACACGATCATTCCTCACCTTCTGCGAGAGATTTAGAGGACATTTATTCGCTTCATACGAAGAGTGGTTCCCTATTCCAGTGGGAGAGTTCGTACTCAGGTGATATATAATCACCTCCAGGAAGGTAGAACCTTCACGCAAAATTTGAATCTCTACAAACGGAACGCGGAACTAATTTTAGCGGACATGAAACACATGAAACACACAAACACACACACACACACACACACACACACACACACACACATATAATGTATATATATATATTAATATATATATATATATATATATATATATGAAAATTATTTCACGAAGGTAACACGTGAAAAATATTTATGATGAATAAAACCACGAAGGAAAGGACGAAAGCGCTTGAGCACCATTTTGTGTTTCCTTTCCTTCGTGGTTTTATTCATCATATATATATATTATACACTTTGTATTTTTATATGTATTAAACAAACAGAACGATGTAGCTGTGTTTTATTTCAAACAAATATCAATGAAGAGTGTATATATATATATATATATATATATATATATATATATATATATATATATATATATATATATATGTTAACCCCTCCGTCTCTGCACTGGGTTGGTTCGAAGTCGACGGAGGTTCTGGTTAGGAGGCAGCAGCGGATCTGTTACTTGCAGTAGTTTCTTCTATAACATCCTAATTTTTTCTCTCGCTATAGGGTCGACAGTTGTTAAGTCTTCTCTTTCTATAATACTCTGATACTTTCTCTTGGTTCGCCGATTTTCTTTTTATAACTTATCGACTTTATTGACTGAGTTCTCGGACGAGAGCACGGCTTGAAGGAAAAGATAAAAAAAGCTTTCTTTCACGATAATTTACTTCTAAAAATGTACAGGTAGTGCTCTGAATTTACAAGGGTAGAGGTTCGACGTCTTTTGACCATGGCTCAGGCCGGAATCTAAAAAATCTCTGCCCCCTCCTTTGGGAGTGAAGTCTAAGAAGAAGTCGTAATCGAAGTAATCGAAGTAGTCGAAGAAGTGAGATTATTTTACAATTACATGCATTATATATAATCTAAATTTTGGGGGAGTGCAGTTTGAAGGTTAACTTTCCCCTTTTAAACACGTGATCAAAATTTTGAAAGATTCCAAATAAAAAAAAAAATAATAAAAAATAATCGTTAAACAGATAAACAGGATATAGGAAGCGGAAGCCATATTTTATCTTAAACAGCGTATTTTCAGATCTGATGTTTTCCGGGTCTGCCGAGTTAATTAGAAACGGAAATTGAACTATGCATTCTTATATTAAGATATGCATATGAAAATTAAAAGTTTAAGGCAAGACATGACTTCATCTTTTATGACGAAGAGAGAATGCATCTAATCTAAAAAAATGATTAAGAAATTTGAAAAGAACAAGTCACCAATTATTTGGCAAAAAGGAAGCAGTTCTAAAATTTTTCCCAACAAAAAATAATAATAATAAAAAATATATAATACTAATATTGCCGAGTGTATATTCCTAAAGCGACATAACGTTGGGTTGTACATTAAGTACAATCCTAAGTACATCACTGAGTACGTTGTAGTTTTGGGTTTATTACAATTATGATTATAATTACCAATTAATTCACTTCCACTTATTATCGTTAATTATAGTTTTATTAAAGTACAGTAATTTTATTATATTAAATTATTATCGTTAATTACAGTTTCATTAAAGTACACCAATTACATTATATTAAAGTATTGCAGTTAATTACAACTCTTTTGTTTACAGTGTTTCATATTTATAGACAATCAGGATGTTAGGAGTATAACATAAAGTACATGGGCACATGCGGTATATATATATATATATATATATATATATATATATATATATATATATGATAATGTTTTGAGAGATGTTTACGTTTTCAGATGTCAATTTATGCTGTGATCATCGAATTGCGTACACTTCCGTCTTGCGAGGAATTAAACAAATAGAAGAAAAAGTAAACGGAATACATGTGGACGTATTTACATGTACGTAACTATGTACGTATTCATGATCATCAGGGGACATGTACGAATGCATTGTACACATATCGGTACGTAACACAATAGGTTGTGCGCGTACTATAGACACGAGTAAACATGGACTGATAGGTTGATAGGGCGTCAGTAGACAATAGGTAGGAGAATGAATAATTAATAAAATTAACAAAAGATAAAGATCAAGAAAGGACATGGATGTATGAATGAACAACATATAAATAATGACGTATAGAGTGTACAGTTTTTATTATTATGTTAAAGAATTTCCATACATTGTATACTAGAGATATGATGAAGGGAAATTAATGACGGGAAAATGTGAAGGGAATTAAGTTACTTTATTACGTCATAGTTATTCAAATTATGTCATACGTACAGTGTAAGTCATTATTGGGAGGATTTAAAAGAACCGAATTAGAGACAAAGTTAAGGGACATTTGCTTCTCACAGCGAACTTCTAATGGCACAAACATGTATACTGCTCAACCATAGAAATGGTAGGTCGCATGGTTGTGACATTGAAAAAAATATAGAAAGCAAAACATCGAAATTCTATCCAAACTCGCTCAGGCGATTTTGGTTTCTCATGTAAAAATGAACATTCAAACACAAAACCATACAACAGAAGTACTGCATGAAGACAATGAATCCATATAATGATTATATAGGAATTGTTCATTGTTCATTTTTACAGGGCTCTACCCTCTAGAATGATATTAATTAATACAATACAGTTAATACAATACAATACAATTAATTTTTGCAAACAGAATAAAATGATTAATACGTTAATTTAGACAAACAATGATATCATTAAACTTTACAAATATTTAGTTATTATGATCGTACAGTTAATAAACTAAGTTGATGGACTAGGGTAGGTAAAAATCGAATTATGTAATGGATGATGTATAGACCTGTGGTCAAGTGTGTATTTTATAATTTTGAGGGACAGATTAGCTTAGAGGGTTGTTAAATTAACTGAATAAATGCATGAGCAAGATATATATAGCAAGCAACAATTTTTTTAAGATTAAACTAATTCAGGATATGAATGGTGAATTTCCTTTCCAATAAGTATGCAATGATTTCACGAGTGTTTCAGAGTGTGGGTGATGGTGGTAATTGGTTGAAAGAGTAAGCAGTATCCGTAGATTTTTGTAGTATTTATGTACGTAATGTTTGTAGAGAAATGTACACATTTGAACAAGTTTACATGCGTGTGTATGTGTAGGGATTTGGAAGGTTTTTGAATTAACAACGTTTAAAAATAATGTATAATAATTTAAAATGGGTTTAGGGTTATAAAATCTTTTAAGTTTAAGTCAATTATTATTATTATCATTATTATTATTATTATTATTATTATTTATTATTATTACTATTATTATAAAATCCTTTAAGTTCAATCTGTTTTTGTTACAAGAAAATATATAATTTCACCTATATATTTATATTCACAATTACTGCATGAAAAAAAAGACAAATTGGTCAATCTCCTTCTTACAACAAAAAAGAGTTGGATGCAATTGACTGCATTGAAATGACTTGTGACTTGAAAACTGACTTTGGATTTGAAAACTGACTTGGGACTTGAAAATTGACTTAGAACTTGAAAACTGACTTGGGACATCAAAACTGAGACTTGAAACTAACTTCAAAACTGACTGAAACTGACTTCAAAACTGACTGACTTGAAACTAACTGACTGACTGACTTGAAACTAACTGACTGATTGACTGCCTTGAAACTGACTGAGACTTGAAACTGAAACTGACTTTGAACTGAAACTGACTTTGAACTGAAACTGACTTGCAACTGAAACTGATTTGCAACTGACTTCAAACTGACTGACGTGAACTGACTTGAAATGACTTGAACTGACTTGAACTGCTATCAAGTATTTCTACAAATCTCTGGGGCGGTTGTCCCTCTGGATGCAACCTACTGACTTGAACTGCTATCAAGTATTTATATAATCTCTGGGGCGGTTGTCCCTCTGGATGCAACCTACTGACTTAAACTGACTGAAATTGACTGCACTCGAACTGCTATCAAGTGGAGACTATTAATCTCTGGGGTTTGGTTGTCCCTCTTGGATCCAACCAACTGAAACTGTCTGAAAACTGATTTGATACTTATTTGCAACTAAAACTGACTTAGAACTGATTTGCAACGGATTTTTAACTAAAACGGACTCAAAACTACTTCAAGTATCTTCATAAGTCTCTGGGGTTTGGTTGTCCCTCTTGGATGCAACCAACTGAAACTGAAAACTGAAACTGGAACTTGAAACTGCTTCATGTATCTCTATAACTCTATAAACTCTCTATAAACTCTCTCCTTCTTAATTTGCAAATCAATTCAATTCAATAATTTGAAAAAAAATTGTAAGCAAAAATATGAAATGTAAACACATTTCACTCGAATGTACGCGAAGGTACAATAATATTATGTTTGGTATATAAAATGAAATTATTCTATACTAAATATAACTGTGAAAATAACTCTGTGACATTTAACTGTGTGACATTAACTTCTGTGAAAATTAACTGTTTTAATAAAAAAAATGTATCATTGGTGTCTGACATGTTCACTGTGTTTCTTGTTAATTCTGACTTAATACTAGTTAACTGTTAATAATGCTGTCTTCTCAACTGTTTACAAATTACTTAAAAAAAAAAACTGTGTACTTAAAATTTCTACGGCGAAATCCTTGACGTGTCCTGAAGACGTGTCTTGCTGGCTACTTGTTCCTGGATGAAGAATGGGCATCGCCAGTTGTTCTATTTCCAGGATCTGGAAGACTGGAAGAATCCTGATGCAGGGGGTCGCTAGTTTTGTTATCCTGGCCAAAGAGTGGCCACTTGTTAAAATCCTGGCTATAGGGTAATTTCTATCGTGGCCAAAGGGTGGCCACTTGTTAAAATCCTGGCTTAAAATCCTGGTTAAAGGGTCGCCACTTTTGTTAACCCCTCTGTCTATGGCCTGGGTTGGTTCGAAGTCGACGGGGGTTCTGGTTAGGAGGCAGCAACGGATCTGTTACTTGCAGTAGTTTCTTCTATAACATCCTAATTTTTCTCTCGCTATAGGGTCGACAGTTGTTAATTCTTCTCTTTCTATAATACTCTGATACTTTCTCTTGGTTAGCCGATTTTCTTTTTATAACTTATCGACTTTATTGACTGAGTTCTCGGACGAGAGCACGGCTTGAAGGAAAAGATAAAAAAAGCTTTCTTTCACGATAATTTACTTCTAAAAATGTACAGGTAGTGCTCTGAATTTACAAGGGTAGAGGTTCGACCTCTTTCGACCATGGCTCAGGCCGGAATCTAAAAAAAGTTAAGGAGGCGAGGGGCCTCTGTCCCCTCCTCTGGGAGTGAAGTCTAAGAAGAAGTCGTAATCGAAGTAATCGAAGTAGTCGAAGAAGTGAAGTTATTTTACAATTACATGCTTTATATATAATCTAATTTTTGGGTGAGTGCAGTTTGAAGGTTAACTTTCCCCCTTTAAACACGTGATCAGAATTTTGAAAGATTCCAAATGAAAATAAAAAAAAGAATAATAAAAAATAATCGTTAAACAGATAAACAGGATATAGGAAGAGGAAGCCATATTTTTATCTTAAACAGCGTATTTTCAGATCTGATGTTTTCCGGGTCTGCCGAGTTAATTAGAAACGGAAATTGAACTATGCATTCTTATATTAAGATATGCATATGAAAATTAAAAGTTTAAGGCAAGACATGACTTCATCTTTTATAACGAAGAGAGAATGCATCTAATCTAAAAAAATGATTAAGGAATTTGAAAAGAACAAGTCACCAATTATTTGGCAAAAAGGAAGCAGCTCCAAAATTTATTCCAACAAAAATAATAATAATAAAAAAATATATAATACTAATATTGCCGAGTGTATATTCTTAAATGGCGACATAATGTTGGGTTGTACATTAAGTACAATCCTAAGTACATCACTGAGTACGTTGTAATTTTGGGTTTATTACAATTATGATTATAATTACCAATTAATTCACATTCACTTATTGTCGTTAATTATAGTTTTATTAAAGTACATTAATTTTATTATATTAAATTATTATCGTTAATTACAGTTTCATTAAAGTACATCAATTACATTATATTAAAGTATTATAGTTAATTACAACTATTTATAGTAGTGGTGCACCGATTAATCGGTAGCGGCACCTTGCATGCCGATTAATCGGCAATGCAAGGTATTTTCCTAATATCGGCATGCCATGTACCGATACCGATTAATCGGTGCACCACTAATTTATAGACAATATTTATAGACAATATTTATATTTATAGACAATATTTATAGACAATCAGGAAGTTAAGAGTATAACATAAATTACATGGCACATACGGTATATATATATATATGTTACGCCCCGTTTGTGTAATTGCCCAATTCATGAACTGGGCAATATAATTGCTTATTTCATGAAATGGGCAACTTACTGCCCATTACATGAAATGGGCATTTATATTGCCCAGTTCGTGAAATGGGCAATCACGTGTATGACCTTTAAAATCTTATACAATTCTACAAAATGGGCAAGCAAAATTCCGCCCATTTCACGAACTAAGCAATATAATTGCCCATTTCATGTAATGAGCAGTAAGTTGCCCATTTGCAACGCCTAAACATTTCCAGCACAAGAAAATGCTGCAGAAACACCTGCACCACCACCGCTGGAGCCAGACCACTCGCCTGCGCATGAATCAGCCGTGCAGCAAGTATCACAAGACAATGTTGCTGAAACACCTGCACTACCACCGCTAGAGCCAGACCACTCGCCTGCGCATGAAACAACCGTGCTGCAAGTATCATCTAAGGACGTATCACAAGACGATGCTGCTGTACACCCTGCTGTACTCGCACGACAAAAAGCTCATGAGGGCATAGTGCTACAAGCAGAAAAAATGTTGACGCGAAGTAAAAAACCGTTGCCAGTGGTCGACGTTGGTCATAATGTAGCAGTTACAGTATCTCAATTTGATCGTAGTAAACGTGATCCTCCTAATATAATAGGTATAATTCTTGCTAAGGACGACGGTGGCTACACAGTAGGAACAAAAGACGTAGTAATAAATGGTAAACTTTCAAGGAATCAGTTTGAATCTCTTCCCTATACTGGTCTTAAATCTAGTGATATTCCCTCAAACAAACTAAGCATTCGCGAAATCGTTAAACTACAAAGTGCTTGGGGAATACAAGGGTTCAGGAGGTGCCATTGTAGAAGTAATTGTCAAACTAAACGATGTTTATGTTTGAAAAATAATCTTCGTTGCAACAGCGCCTGTCACAGTCACAAATCCTCTGAGAATGTAGACTAATCATTATCACTTGCCTTATCTCTTTTTAATGTTTTACTTTTGTAATAAATGATTTCACGAACTGGGCAATATAAATACCCATTTCATGTAATGGGCAGGAAGTTGCCCATTTCATGAAATAGACAATTATATTGCTCAGTTCATGAATTGAGCAATTACACAAACGGGGCGTAACATATATATAACATACATGATAATGTTTTGAGAGATGTTTACGTTTTCAGATGTCAATTTATGCTGTGATCATCGAATTGCGTACACTTCCGTCTTGCGAAGAATTAAACAAATAAAAGAAAAAGTAAACGAAATACATGTGGACGTATTTACATGTACGTAACTATGTACGTAATCATGATCATCAGGGGACATGTACGAATGCACAAAGCATTGTACACATATCGGTACGTAACACAATAGGTTGTGCGCGTACTATAGACACGAGTAAACATGGACTGATAGGTTGATAGGGCGTCAGTAGACAATAGGTTGAAGAATGAATAATTAATAAAATTAACAAAAGATAAAGATCAAGAAAGGACATGGATGTATGAATGAACAACTTATAAATAATGACGTATAGAGTGTACAGTTTTTATTATTATGTTAAAGAATTTCCATACATTGTATACTAGAGATATGATGAAGGGAAATTAATGACGGGAAAATGTGAAGGGAATTAAGTTACTTTATTACGTCATAGTTATTCAAATTATGTCATACGTACAGTGTAAGTCATTATTGGGAGGTTTTAAAAAAACCGAATTAGAGACAAAGTTAAGGGACATTTGCTTCTCACAGCGAATTTCTAATGGCACAAACATGTATACTGCTCAACCATAGAAATGGTAGGTCGCATGGTTGTGACATTGAAAAAAAAATAGAAAGCAAAAAATCGAAATTCTATCCAAACTCGCTCAGGCGATTTTGGTTTATCATGTAAAAATGAACATTCAAACATAAAAGCCATACAACATAAGTACTGCATGAAGACAATGAATCCATATAATGATTATATAGGAATTGTTCATTGTTTATTTTTTCATATACAGAGGAACCTTGCTTAACGAGTGCCTCGTATAACGAGAAATTCGTATAACGAGCCAAAAGAATGGGGGAAAATTACCTTACATAACGAGCGACACTTTGCTTAACGAGCAAAATATTTCGTCAAAATTTAAAGCGTAGACAAAAACAAATGTCTCTAGACAGTTTCCTCGTGAAAAAGGATCCAAAAGAAAGTGAAAGTGCCTCTAAAAAATTTAAAGCTAGTGACTGTGAGCTCGTCGAGAATGTTATTGCATTGAACGAAGACGATTCTCCTCCTTCCCCTCAATAACCCTCTCCTCCTCCCCTGTCTCTTCATTTCCTTTGCGTGCGTCAGGAGCACCTTCTCTCTTCGTAAGTTATTTATAAATTTCACCGTTTACTAATTATTTACATTCTCTTTTGGGTTAATTTTTATTAATAATCTTTTCATTTCATGCAATAATAATTTAAAAAACGCCTTTAAATATCATTATAAATATTATTTTAAGTATTTTTTAAGCATGGAACGCATTATAATATTTTACATTGATTCCAATGGAAAAAATTGCCTTGCTTAACGAGCATTTTGCATAACGAGCACAGTTCGGGAACGAATTATGCTCGTTAAGCAAGGTTCCACTGTATATATATATATATATATATATATATATATATATATATATATATGGGATGAATTTCACAATAAAACACGTGAAATGAATGAATGCTGCAAACCCACAAGGAAAAAGAAAAACGATTCCAAGGCCTTTCGTGTATTCAAAGCTACACCTCGTCAGGGAGGTGTAGCTTTGAATACACGAAAGGCCTTGGAATCGTTTTTCTTTTTCCTTGTGGGTTTGCAGCATATATATATATATATATATTATATATATATATATATATATATTAAACGATGCAGCGTGTGTGTGTGTGTGTGTCCCTCTAAAGAAACCGGTTGTTTACGATTTGCTGTGTCATGGCAGGCTTCCAAGCCAACTGACTCTGATGCTAAAGTCGTCCAGGATGCCAGGTCGAGACTCCAGTATGCGCCGAGACATGCCAGCGAGAACATCTTCTCTTCTCTCTCCCATCCTCTCTTTCCGTTTTATTACCCTGCTTAGGTTAGGTTACCCCCTTTGGAGTGTCTACTCCCGGGTCCTCTTCAACCCCCCACTCTCCTCCAGATTAGGTTACCCCTTCCTCCCCTTCATGCATAACCCTCTTGGAGGGTTTAACCCCCTCCCCTTGTTGCATACCCCCTTCGCCCACTTTGAGGGGCTAACCCCCTCCTCCTCATTATTGATCATGTTGCATTCAATTGAGTTGTCCTCTACATTTTTGCGGGAATACTACTGACGTTAAACTGTCGATCTAAGGTGGAGTGACAAGCTTAACCTTCGTCTCAATGAACAATTCGGGTGGATGCTAAACCAAGGTTTATGAAAAACTAAGGTTAACCAAGGTTTTATATATATATATATATATATATATATATATATATATATATATATATATATATATGCATACAGAAAAAGAAGACGACGACGCTATCCCCAAAACTGACAAACTGATATGCGATAGAAACGCGTTCTTTGAAGATGAACTACAAAGGGAAAGTATAACGGACTTCGACTTTACGACTGATGATATTACACAAGCTCTTGGGAAACTAAAAGCACACTCAGCGGCAGGACCGAATAAATGGAATGCCACACTGATCAAAAACTGCAAGAATGCAATCGCTGAGCCCCTATATTGGATATGGAGATGATCACTAGACACGGGAGAAATACGGGGCATCCTGAAGAGCGCGAACATAGTCCCAATATAAGCACACCGGACAAAAAATTAGTCACCCCTCTCAGAATGTACCTAATAACGTGTGACGGCGCCTCTGGCCTTGATAACCGCACGAATCCGGCGAGGCAGAGACTCTACGAGGTTGTGCATGTACTGAACATCGATTTGCTGCCACTCGTTCATCAGCCGGTCCCGAAGTTCCGCCAGAGTCCGTGGGTGTCTATTCTTGCGCTTCACTTTCTGTTTCCAGCCTGAACAACACCTTCGACGCATTCAGGATTAAAGGCTTCATTGGACCTGCGATGTACTCGTCGCCTCCCATCATTGGAGAACAAACAAAAACGGGACTCATCGGACCAAATTACACGTTTCCAATCTGCCGCAGTCCAGTTTTTGTGCCTCTGAGCCCATTTATAACGTGCCAATTTGTGACTTGCTGTTAACAGCGGCCTCTTCCGTGGTACCCTGCTCCAGATGTCCATCGCATGCAGTTCTCGTCGCAATGTCCGTTCGGAAATTGGTCGCTGGAGAACCTCATTGGTTTCTTGGAGCAATTGTTTTCTGGTTTGAAAACGATTTGCAGTTACTAGACGAGAAACATGGCGGCGGCCCCTATTGTCGAGAATTGTTTTCCGGCCACAGTTACGCCGTCGATTGTCAGTTGATTGCGAACTACACCTCTCTTTGTAAACTCGCTGGACAGTACGCGTTGACACACCAACAAATTGGGCTACTTCAGACATTTTGTGTCCGTGGGCTCTGCCAAACACGATGGCTCCTTTTTGCCACTGAGTAACGTCTGCCTCACGACCCATTTTGCAGACTATATCCAACACACACTTTGTTCTTCACCACCTCACGAAACAGATCTGATCCTGTGTGCTACGTCACCGCTACTTGTCACTTACCAATGCTACATCAGCGCCCTCTGTGTGACCTTGAACTTCCTACTATCGGTGCTATTAGGGGTGACTAATTTTTTGTCCGGTGTGCTTATAAAGGAGGAGAGCGATACGAGGCCAAAAACTATAGGCCAGTGTCGCTTACATCTCCTCTCACTAAAATATTTGAAAGAATAACTAGACAGAAAATCTATGACTTTTTGGAAACTCAGAAAAAATTCAGAATCAGAGGTCCTCAGCTTAGACCCACAAGGAACAGTATTAGCTCCACTACTCTTCATAATCATGCTAACTGACATAGATGAGGACGTTACCAGAGACAGCACAGTAACATCCTTTGCTGATGACACAAAGATCAGTAGAAAAATAAGAAACCCAGAAGATATAGGATCTCTACAAACCGACGTGAACAGAATCTACAAGTGGACAGAAGACAACAATTCGAAGTTTAACACTGAGAAATTTCAACTGTTACGGTACGAAAAAAGAGAGGACATAAAATCCATGGAATATTATACTCCAAATGGACAGGAAATTCAGAGAAATTCTAGACCAAAAGATTTAGGGGTTGTAATGACTGATGATGCGAAACTTGAAACACAAAATAAGATAGCAGTAAACAGAGCAAAGAGAATAACGGGGCAGATATTGAGAACCTTTAAACGAAGGGATAGGAATGTAATGATTCCTCTACTGAAAACACTGATCATACCCTAATTGGAATACTGCTCTGTCCTAACATCCCCATATAAAAAAAAGAAGACATTAGACAGCTAGAAGGGATTCAGAGAAGCTTCACAGCTAAGATCAAGGGTGCAAACCAAATTACTGGGAATGGTTACGCGAACTAAACTTATATTCACTGGAAAGGAGGAGACAGAGATACACTATTATTTACACTTGGAAAATAATGGAGAAACTAGTCCCTAATCTTACTCTGAACCCTGTAACTCCCCAAACAACGGTGGAAAGTAGAAAAGGAAGACTGTGTCGTGTTCCCACATTAAAGGCGAGACAGGGAAAAGCCTTAACCCTGAAAGAAAATAGTTTTGTTGTGAGAGACGAAAATGTTTAATCAGCTGCCCAAAGACCTAAGGACCACGAATGGTGTTGCAGTAGACATCTTCAAAAGAAGATTAGACGCCTGGCTCAGAACAATTCCCGATGAGCCGGGCATACCTGGCTATGTGGGGTGGAGAGTTCAAGAAACCAACTCACTACTTCACCAGGCCAACTCGAGAGGAAGGGCGACAAGCTTGACCTTCGTGACATGAGGAATCATCGCGCGGAACCTTTGAAAGGTTGAAAGGTATATATATATATATATATATATATATATATATATACTGTATATATGTATACACACACACCGTATTTCCCGGCGTATAACGCGCACTCTAATTTTGAAGAGAAAATTATTTTGAAGAGAAAATTTAGGAAAATAAAAATTTAGGAAAAAATATACTTCCTACCTCACTTCACATGTACAATTTTAACGAGTTAATTTTAACGCAGGGTGATTTTTGGAGTATTTTTTGGGAAAAAAAATGTGCGCGTTATACCCGGGAAATACGGTATGTAGAGACCGACCGAAAATTCCTTTCCTCACGTGCAAACACCTGGGAATCATCAGAAATCGAAGAACACACGTGGTGTTCAAGGAGAGAAAAACAAAAGGGTGTTTGTCTTCTCCAAAAGGCCCGCGAAAAGTTAGCGTCTTCCGAGCTTATATAAGCCAGAGTTCAGTAAACTCGCTCTCACTTTGCTCGTTACTCTTCTTCGTGAATCTCCTCTTTCAGCCGGCATCAGTCCTTCAAGTAACACATCAACAATACACGAAGCGAATCAACACTTGAGGCGACCTACAATTTCATCCCGCCGTAAGCAACATCACTCTACCGGCGTCATCCTTCTGGCCCTGGCTTCACTCATCCTTCACCACAATTCGATCGGCGCTCGTTCAACAAGTATCTCAACAGGCCCTCAGCACATCCTCCTGTCGGTAGGCCAACACGTCTTTAGAGTTATCTACGGCGAAACGCATTACGGTCAAACTTCACGTAGGCCCTCGTCAGTCTTCAGAGTTATCCACGTCGAAACGCAGGACGATAAACCTTCACGTAGGTTTCTTCAGTCTTCATAGTTATCCCTGTCGAAATCGCAGGTCGGTAATCATCTCGCTCGGCCTACAGTGTTTTGTTACGTCGTGCTAGACTATTCAGGATTCAAAGCTGAAAAGTCCACAAACTCTGCCTAATCGCGTAGGCCCTAAAAAGTGTCTTCAATACCACTCATACTAACTCTCCCGTTTAAGACCGCAGTAGACCTATTCAAGTGTTGTACCAATACCGTAGTTTTTTATCACTTTGTTATTGTGTTCATTCATATAACTTATTTTGCATTCGACTGTTTATGTGCTCTTTTATGCATTTCATTTTTACCGACCTAATCCACTTACTGTACAATACCGTACTTTCATTATTTCAGTTATTATTGCCTTAATTTCTTATTCTGTGTTCATCTCTGCATATCTCATTAGCCTACCTGAATTAGTATATTTACTTAACAATTAGACTGTATAACCATTTCTTATTATTAATAAATATAATCAGTCATCTTTAACATAGTATAAATACCGTTATAGAATTGTTAATCACTATAAATACCGTTATATAATTGTTAATCACTATGAACAAATAATTCATTTGTTTTCCTAATTAAGCACAAAACAACAAAGTAATTTCTCTCTCCTTATTAAATAATATTATTTGTTTGGGGTGTAATCCCCAAGCTGGTGACCCCTAATTATTCATTTCAATTTAATTCATAAATTATAGTAAGCCTACTTTCTTGGCCACATCAAATTGGTGATCCGTAGGCCACTATATATATATATATATATATATATATATACTGTATATAATGTTAAACACAGACCGTGCATGGAACAAGAAACTCTTCTGGGAAAATTAAATCCACTATAGTCCGAATAAGTAATGGTAAATGACAAATACCATAGTTTTTCTTTTTCATGATGCTAGCCCGACGTCGGGCTAGCATCATGAAAAAGAAAAACTATGGTATTTGTCATTTACCATTACTTATTCGGACTATAGTGGATTTAATTTTCCCAGAAGAGTTTCTTGTTCCATGCACGGTCTGTGTTTAACATATAAGTTTCTCAGGGGACCATTCTGAGTTTGTATATATATATATATATTATATATATATATATATATATAATATATATATATATATATATCAACGTAAAGAACGACGCTTTGTATAGGAGAATTATCCGCGCAAGATGAGAGCGAAAGAACGAAACAAATGAAAAAATGAGGTAACCACCCGGGAATCGATCCCGGGATCTTCCGATTACCGGTCAGATATGATAACCATTACACCACGGGCCTCACTCAAACAAATGTCGTAATTCCTCTACATACGCGCAGAAACCAATGCCCCAAAGGGGCACCTCCCGCATGCCGTAACATTATATACATTATAACTGCAAACACGCAGTATAATTAACGTAAAGAACGACGCTTTGTATAGGAGAATTATCCGCGCAAGATGAGAGCGAAAGAACGAAACAAATGAAAAAATGAGGTAACCACCCGGGAATCGAACCCGGGATCTTCCGATTGCCGGTCAGATATGATAACCATTACATCACGGGCCTCACTCAAACAAATGTCGTAATTCCTCTACATACGCGCAGAAACCAATGCCCCAAAGGGCACCTCCCGCATGCCGTAACATTACATACATTATAACTGCAAACACGCAGTATAATTAACGTAAAGAACGACGCTTTGTATAGGAGAATTATCCGCGCAAGATGAGAGCGAAAGAACGAAACAAATGAAAAAATTAGGTAACCACCCGGGAATCGAACCCGGGATCTTCCGATTGCTGGTCAGATATGATAACCATTACACCACCGGCAATCGGAAGATCCCGGGTTCGATTCCCGGGTGGTTACCTAATTTTTTCATTTGTTTTGTTCTTTCGCTCTCATCTTGCGCGGATAATTCTCCTATACAAAGCGTCGTTCTTTACGTTAATTATACTGCGTGTTTGCAGTTATAATGTATATATATATATATATAGCGGAACGTTAGCACTACAATAATAATAATGATTACAATTGATTGTTAATGAATGAGTGTTTTTTTGGGGGGGCTGGGGTCTCCATGATCTTTTCAGATCAAATTGTGTTATTTATTAGTAGAGCCCGGATGTTTAGGTACTAAAAAAACTTAAAATAGGCAGGCAAAAAGGCAAAATAAAACTGCAAAAAAGGCACAAAAAAGGCATTTATTTTCAAAAAGTAAACTCACAATGAGAACGTATAACAACGATGTAGAACATGTTCTTAATAGTAACATATACAAAGTAACATAATATTGACATCAGCACTACAGAATTTTAAAAAATTACTGTTTTTTACCTTTCTCAGCAGCAGATTTGTGTTTAGCAGTCTGTATATGTTGAGAGATAAAGTACTTTTTGTCAAAGTTTATGGATTTTTCACATATCTTGCAAAATAAGACAGCCATCGGTGGAAAAAACATCACTTCCAAACTCTCTGACAAGATTAGTTAACTTCTTACTTGAAGATGCACTGACTTTAGGCATTGCGACCTGTATTCACTGACGTTTAGGTTACGACTGAGAATCTTGTGTTGTAGTATGGCTTTTCAGCTGCCAGATGTTGCCAACAAAACAAAACACTATTAATCTAAATGTTTATTTCAGTATCTTATTTCAGAAAATATTTAAAATAGGCACATTTGGCGCGTAAATTATGAAATAGGCATTTTCGCCCCAAAATCCCCAAGAAAGGCAAAACTAGGCATTTAAGGCATTATGCCTGAACATCCGGGCTCTATTTATTAGGTTGATAGAATGAGCTTTCTTCCTTTATTAAACAAAATAAATGATTTATGAATGAGACAAAATAAACGTTGATTGTTTACAGTTGAAATTAAATGTGCACTTGGATAAAGATTTCAATACATACCTAATTTTAGTTTGCAGTGATAACCAATTTGCGCACTAATAATTTCAATTTGTGTAGTGATAAATTGAAAATCTGTGCAGTAATAAATTAGGTTCTATGTCCGATATAGAACCTAATGTTTCACTGCACAGATTTTCAGTTTATCACTGCACAAATTGAAATTATTACTGCGCAAATTGGTTACCACTGCCCACTAAAATTAGATATGCTTCCATAGTAATAACGCGCAAGGTAATGATTAGTCTTTATATAAAGTTAGGTGAATGACACCAGGCCAAAATGGGGCATGCACAGAGATGTTTACATGATGGTAGCTTTCGTGTCACTAGTTCTTCGGAGAGAGAGTGGTCGAGGTGCGATGTGGTAGGAATGTTTAACGTAGTCCTTGTAACGAGGTTGAGGTATGAGACAAAGCACAAGGACATAGCCCGTTTTACTTCCTCTGGCAATGTGAGACCAGCATCCTTTGCCATCTCTCCTGGCATCCTTTTTCGGAGCTTTACTCTCCCTCTTCTCTCCATAGAAATGTCCATTTCCTCACACTTTGTAGTTGCATAATGAATGGGGCCCTCTCCACAATTTCATTGCGCTGATCTTCAAGAAACAGTTTTAGAGTTTGAAGCTTCACAATGCACTTTTGAAGGCTGATTCCAACTGTTTGCAAACACTTTTGTGTGAGATTAATTTCTTCCAGGACCTCACACCAGAAAGAAAGGTAACTCAAAACAGAGAAATCACATACAGCAGACAGCAAAATCTGAGCTGATCCTCTTGTGTCCACATTTTCTTTGGGATCGCACAGTACTTCAAGGGTTCAGGTCAGCTTTTCAAAATTTGCCTTCACTGGTTTCACAGCGTCATAATGAGCACTCCATCTTGTCTGGGAAAGTCTTTTGACTGTCATGCCTACATTTTCCATCAGCACTTCCCATCGATGAGTTGAGACTGAAAAGAAGGAATAGACTCTCCAATGTTAAAAAAAAGTCACACAAATTGTTGAACTTGACTAAGCCAATAAGCATTAGTACTAATTCAATATAGAATAGTACTGTAGTTGTTGATGTAAATCTGAAACGGTGTTTACTATATTAAGCATGTAAGCATTAACACATCTCCATGCAGTCACATCATCACCCTCTCTCTCTTAACATCACCATGTAGTTGCATTAAAAAAAATCAGGCAGTCATATCACCACCACCATCGTAAGATCACGACATAGTCATCATAAAAAACTCACTCAGTCATACACATCATCGTTACTTCAGTAGTCATGGTTGTAGGAAAAAAGTCAAGTCTAAAGTTTAGTGCAAAGTGTGACTTTCCTGTGTCTTTTTACTGATAACGAGTAGTCACAGGGACCACCATTCATAAACATGAGTTTCTATAACATCACGACGATGCATTTACCGGGTATTATAACATCACGACGATGCATTTATAAACACTTAAACATCACTATGATACCACATTGTCAAAAATTACTAGACACTGGTATAAGTACCATGATATTGTTATAAACACCAGCACTTTATGCTTTATCATAATTATTTAATGAAACATACCTCATGTATGTGGAGTCACAGTGTTAAGTGAACAAGACTTGGAATGTCAGTTGCAGCCAGCTGGCTATGCTCAACAAACTGATGACTAAAACGTCAACAAACGTTCGCCTTTCGATGTAATTTTTATCAAATATTTAATTTTTCGTTTGTAAATTTTGTATTGCCAATAAAAATAAAAATTTATTTTATAGTGGAAATTAACATTAAGCTGTTGTAATAGTTTGAACATTTTAAATTTTTTTTCTTACTTTGGCGAATTTTTCATTTGGTTTGAAAACTTGTACTGGTATTTCAACTCTCCCGATGGCACCCCCCTCCTGGCTGTCACCCGGGGCGGACCGCCCCCCTCGCACCCCACTTAGTACGCCACTGACTCATGGATAACTTGGATAATCGGGTTGGTTGATTTTTTAATTCTTTGCATTAGACTGTATTGAGCACCTCTTGTTACCTCCGGGAAGCTCTGGACATTGCGGGTAGCAAACATTTGCGAAGCTGAGCATCTCGGGGGTAATTTATGTAGGAGTCGAAAAGATGTTGTACAGCAAATTTAGAGTTCTGCCAGAACCTTTTTTATAATTCACGAAAGAGAGTGTCTTTAGTTTCACTTGTACAGAACTGGAAGATTCTTATAGTCATATTCGTTTTAGCACAAAGGCTTCGAAATTGTTTTCTTATATCTGACTCATCACTCAAGGAACTGGTGAAAGTTTGACCCAAATACTTAAACTCTTGTACTTCCTCAATTACTTCACCTCTCATTTTAAACCTAATATCAGCTGGCTGATTACAGCTTTTAGGATGAAATTGCGTAACCTTAGTTTTTGCAACATTAAAAAGACTATCATGTTTCTGCGACTCCACTTCGCAGACTTTTAGTAGTCGATCCAGACCTTTAACAGAGGGACTTATTAACACCATATCATGGGCATAAACTATGTTATTTATCCTTACGTTATTTATACAACATTCCACTGTTTCCTCATTAAATGAAGCAATTAATCCGTCAATATACACATTAAACAGCATAGGGGAGAGCAAGGAGCCTTGTCTCACCCCGCAAGAGGAGCCAAAACATTCGGCTAGTACATTACCCCACCTAACAGTTACCTTACCTAACAGAAAGATTGGTGGGAATACCAAAATTTCAATATATTTAATATGTACATGGGAACCTTCCTGTCTTCTAGTTTTTTAAATGAAATATTGTTGTTCACTCTATCATATGCCTTACTTATATCTGGGAAACAGCTATAAATAGTTGAATTACTGTCAGTGTATTTAGATATTATTTCCTTAAGTACATAGTCAAGTCAGTTGAGTGGGACCTTTAAAAACCAAACTGATTAGATGCCCATAGGTAATCATTTAATCGGAGTAACAAGAGTTTTTCTAGTAGTTTCGAGGAGCAGGAAGCGACAGCAATAGGCCTGTAATTATTGCTGGACAGAATGTCTCCATACTTATTTTTGACCAGGGGCAAGATATATACCCTCATGAACTCTGCAGGGATATACAGTAGCTATGAGCAAGCATGGCTGATAAGAGCAATGATTTATGCAGACATACCAAGTCATTGGCATATTTTAAGTGCTCATTCGGTAGGTCATCTACCCCTGACGCAGAACTCTTTAACTCTTTAATTAACCTCTTTACTTCAGAAACTGATATCAAAGTATTTACCTTTGTCTCTTCCACAGGCGTTTCGCTGCCTGCAATCTATCTTAAGATTATCCCTACTCACACTGTTAAGAATGTTTGAGTAGTGGTTTTTCCACAGCTTTGCAATTTCATCTTCCCCCAACAGCCCATCGATTGTTGGAGGGAGGGCATTTTTGACACCCGTTTCATTCTTAAAAAATTTCCAAAATTTGTCATTATCGTTATTTATGTGAACATCACAGGCTTTTAATGCTCGAAAAGACTCTTCTTCCTGTTTACATCGCCTTATGGCCGCCTTACACTGACCCCTACTTTTACACATATTCATGTATATTGATCCTAATCTGGGTCTACCATGAAAGCACCACAAATCGTAGACGTCTTTCGATTCCCTCTTCAGGGGGGCAATATAATCATTCCATCCAGGACTAATGATAGTTGTAAGATTTAATCAGGGAACTTCCTGCTTCTCTTAACAGGGATACTATCTTCCTATAATACGTATATATGAGTTTACAGTGAGAATTATTTGAGCAAGGATTACTACAGGCAAGATGCAAAATTTCTAAATTATTAAAGATGGGGGGTGGCCTGCTATATATATATATATATATTCATAAGAATAATCCCCAAGACTATATATGTATAGTCTTGGGGATTATTCTTATGAAAATGCCTGCGCTTATAACCACCACTGGGTAGCCAAATAGGTATATATATTTTTCAAAATAACAGTGAATCAGAGTTTTTATTATGCAATTTCAAAGTATAAAATTTATTTTTGTAAAATTATGTAATTATGATAATAATTAATTTTGTAGTTAATTAATATTCTTAACAATTGCAATATTATAATCGTGCAACTCGGCCGGTGGCTATTTTTGAAGCAAATCAAAGATGCTGGAGATTGCTGACGTCATGACCCAACTGTAAATTAAGAACTGAATGAGTCCTATTTAAGGCATTCAAATTTAATTAAAATTTGTTGATTATAAATAATTGTAAAATAAATGCAAAATGCTTTTAAAGTGTGCTGCGGTACTCTCTCACAATTTTGAAACTTCGACACTTTTTTTTTTAATTTCCCTAAGAACCTAAGGATGAATATGTTCTTAGTATCTGGGCGTCTAATTGTGGAAGAGTGGACTTAAAATTTAGCCCTTACATAAAACGGAGTTATATGTGATATACAGTTTAATGAATTATACAGGGTGGCCATAAAGTCTGGAAACATACAGTAGGATATATTACGATAATTTTTTTTCCGTTGCAGATAACCTACAGTTTTGAGAAAAATGTCCTACACTTCCAGGTTTATGGTCACCCTGTATATAATAGGTCAATATTTTTTTCGATGTGACCCATTTTTTGGCCCTTACTGCAGGCCTATGTTCATTACAGTGAGTTTTCGATGTACTGAATAAATTAGTAAGTTATACCAGGATTCGTAGCATACAGGTTAAAAAAATAAAAAAATCTAGGTCTTAAAAGTGTGTCAGGGCTATGCTTGGCTAAACTCCGGAGACTGATAGTAGCTTCTAATAAGGTCTAATTATTTAAATATTATATAAACTCTTAGTATAATTTTCGAAATATCTAATAGGATACAAAATTACTTAAATACAATAGGCCTACTCGGTCTTTGGTCAGATTAATAAAAATTTGTACGTACGTAGCATATAAGGTATGACCTTCAGATCATATATATATATTGCAAAAATAGATAAAACGGGTAAAATCCCCAAAAGTTGAGATAACATAAAAAACCGCGAAGCTTTTCGATATAACTTACTCTCTTTGTTCGCACGGCAAGAGTAAAACTAACAATAAGACCCAAAACCTAAAAAAAGTCTAAAAAGGTCATGCTTCAGGCGGCTCGAACTGGCGTAAAATGTTCCGAAGACTGGCCTATTTTGAAAACCAAAAGTTGGTCATAAGATCGAGTGAGAAAGTTCCCTCTTTTATATTAAGATTGTCGACATTATTATAATAAGAGATTCAACAAGTTTTCTTGTATTTTAACAGGATATTGACAATTTTATACATTCCAGCACTGGTATTGAAATTATGGTACTTGTGGGTTATCTGTCGCCGCTTTTTAATATACCTATTGGTTATCTGTTTCCACTTTTTACTTGTGGGTCATTTTTTTTAGTTAGGTTAGGTTAGGTTAGGTTAGTGTGTGGTTAGGTTAGGTTAGGTTAGTGTGAGGTTAGGTTAGATTAGATTAGGTTAGGTTAGGTTAGGTTAGGTTAGGTTAGGTTAGAAGGAATAGTGGTTGAGATCGATGAGAGCCTGTTCACGAGGCGTAAAAACAATGCCGGACGCATTTTACCACAACAATGGATGTTCGGAGGAATTTGCCGTGAAACAAACGACTGCTTCATCGTTCAAGTTCCCAACCGCTCTGCTGCAACTCTCTTGGCTGCCATTGTGGAAAACATCGCCGAAGGTTCCATTATCTACTCCGACAGCTGGCGAGGATATAAGACCACCGACCTCCAGGAGGCTGGCTTCCAACATTTCAAGGTTAATCATCGATACAATTTCATTGATGCAGATACCGGAGTCCACACTCAAAATATCGAACGCTTGTGGGGATCAGCAAAGTGGAGGAACAAGCGTCACCGAGGAACGGCCCGACACCATCTTAAGACCTACCTGGCCGAGTTCATGTGGAGGAGCAAGCTACCCGCTAGTGTCGACCCATTCGACGGCATCCTGGAGGCCATCGCCGCGTTCATGCCACCCGAATAATATGATTAATGTTTGTTATTTTGAGAAATAAAAATAATTTAAGAAAAAAATAGTATATTTTTGTAAAAATGGCAACATGATAACACACATCTGTATTTGTGAAAAAGTTGGAAAATTAAATTAAAAAGTGGCGACAGATAACCCACAAGTACCGAAATGATTTTTAAAATGGATAAATGTACATTCTAGAATATTTCTTTCAATTATATCTGTGTTTTTAACGAGCGCTTTAGAACTATCCCACTTGATACGATGATCACATCTATATATATGGTTAAACAATACCTTAGATTTATTTGCTGTTGTACACGCTCATGGTTCCGCAACAACTGTTGAGTGGCTAATGCCTTAAAGCAGGGGGCCTTATCGTGCAGAAGTGTGACCTGATCGACATCCATAACATTGTTTGGGTTTCTTAGAAAAGGAATGACATACTGGGATAGAATAATATCACGAAAATACTGTCCATCCCAACTCTGACCATTTGGCTTCTCACCCACATGAGCTTCTTCGCAGTGAACAAAACAAACACACCAATACAGTCTGGACTTTTTAATAATTCGCGATAATGTTCATTGTCATCGATTTCATCTGGTGTTGTGTCCCACACTCGATCATTTGGGTAGTTAGGCCGACGTATTACGTAAACAAAAAATTCATCGGAGACAGCTAAATGCATGAAATCATCCATCCACATCCCACTCTTCAAGATAATGGGCAAACTACATTCTGTCATCGATGTTAAGTTGAGTTTTTCTTGGCTTTGGAAGTTCATGCCAAGGCTTTAAACCTTGCCTATGACGGTACAGTCGAATGATCTCACCACTAACGATGTTTCCTCTCAACACTTCGATCTCTCTAGAAAGTTTAGCACAGCTGTTTTTCCGCTTATGCGTACCGCTTTCAATGATGTCCTTTGTTTCCTGAGAGAGTGGCAAATTTGGGCGCCCAGATTTGGTTGTATCCATTTCACATTCATCCAAAGTTTTATTCCAATTTCTTTTGACGAAGTCCTCACTTCTTCGCAACTTTTTGGCAACCCATGAACGTGTTATAAAGGTGGCTCCAGCATCACGAGCTTCCCGAAATGTTATTGCTCGTATGCGATCTATCACACGTTGCCTCTCCGAATCACCAATTAATTGAGAAGCCATTATATTATCACTTTATCAGCTAGAGTAATTTTAATACCTGCAATAAATAAAGAATTTTATATATTTTTATAATCACTAAAAACTATTTCGATATAAGTAAACATGTAAGCTGCAAATTGGGGGTGCTAAGGTTTTTTGGAACCCCTTATGTGAACTCCAAGGGGTATAGGGTAACCTAACCTGGCCGCTCAGGCCCACCCAAAAATATATATATATATGAAATGTATGGTGTGTCTGCCTGTACGTTTGTCACTAACACAGTATAAATAAAGACTTTTAGGAGCTCCTCTCATCAACAGCACGAAGTCGAGATGGGGACTACACCAATCGTCTAAGATAAACTTTAAGACCTCTCAGCAGTAACACAGTATTACATAGCCGACTTACCAGCGGCTTTTGCTTACCAACTCCTGATAGACCAATATGGTCTCAAAAAACGACAGAGATAATAGTCAAAACTATTAATCTTCTAATTAATGTACAGGGTGTCCCAGAATTAACTATCTATTTCAATGAAATCGGACAAATTTTTTAAAAACACACTTTTATTTATGTTTATCATGTTTAATATGTGTTAAAAATGTATAAATTTCTAAATTTTTTTCATAATTTTATTTTCATAATTTTTTCATTATCTGGTCCAAATGAAAGACCGTCTGAAGTCATAGAATGGCAGAGACTCTCCAAAAGTTAACGTGTGGCTTGGAATGACCAAATCAAAAATTTATGGCCCATTCTTCTTTGCGGAAGCAACTGTAACAGGTACCGTCTACATTGATATGCTTCAGCAGTTTCTCGAACCACAGCTTCTTGATGATGGCATTCTTGATAATGTTGTGTTTCAACAAGATGGAGCACCATGTCATTATGCTCTAATTGTTCGAGAATACCTCAACAGACGCCTTCCGAATCGGTGGATTGGACGTGGAGGACCTCGACCTTGGCCTCCGCGTTCTCCGGATTTGACACCCCTGGATTTCTTTGCATGGGATTTCATAAAAACAAAGGTTTATCGCCAAAAGATCAATGCTTCTTGTTGAAACACAACATTATCAAGAATGCCATCATCAAGAAGCTGTGGTTCGAGAAACTGCTGAAGCATATCAAGGTAGACGGTACCTGTTACAGTTGCTGCCGCAAAGAAGAATGGGCCATAAATTTTGGATTTGGTCATTCCAAGCCACACGTTAATTTTTGGAGAGTCTCTTTACCATTCTATGACTTCAGACGGTCTTTCATTGGACCAGATAATGAAAAAATTATGAAAATAAAATTATGAAAAAAATTTAGAAATTTATACATTTTTAACACATATTAAACATGATAAACATAAATAAAAGTGTTTTTAAAAAATTTGTCCGATTTCATTGAAATAGATAGTTAATTCTGGGACACCCTGTATTAAAATACGTTTATGAGGCCATAATAGACCAACAAGGTCTCAAAAAACGACACAGCCAATAGACGAAGCTATTAGAACTTCTCGTGACAGTAAATCGTCAATAGGCCATGTTGTAATGTATTGGTGGCTAAGCACTCTTTTAAACAAAAACTAAAATATGGTAAACCAAATTTAAAGCAAAAACAATTTTTTTATCTTAATATACAAATATATCTTTAAATCTTATTATAAAAAATATTCATTTCATTTTATAATAAAACTATATTTTATTTTTATGGTAACTTATTTATTTTTCTCTTTTTACCCCACATTAAAGATTCTATCATACCAGCAATTACTTGAAACAAGTTTTGTCTTAATATACAAATATATTTTTAAATTGTATTATAAAAATATTAATTTAATTTTATAATAAAACTAGATTTTATTTTTACGGTAACTTATTTTTTTTACCTTTGACCATGCATTAAAGATTCTATTGTACGCCCAATTATTATTAATATTTGCCATATGGAGTCTGGGCAGCCAATAAACTTTTTCATTTACATATAAAAGTAATTCTTTTGCACACACACACACACACATATATATATATATATATATATATATATATATATATAGCAGCGTGGTAAACAATGATTGCCCACCCCTGCACAGATGAAACTAATAGAGGTAAAAAAAACTGACTGTTGAATCTTTTAGACAATTTAATTCTACGTCTAAACAAAACCACTCAATAGTTGGTATTGCCTCCTTGTGCTTGGCGGACGGCTTCAAGTCGGCAAGGGTAGGTGAGGAGAGACTCGAAAAGGTCAGTGTCGTACTCAAGATTTCGGAGGATTGTTTCGATGTGCTGCTCCATGGTCTTGCTGCAGAATCTTTCAGAATCCATCCTGAAAGACCGAGTGGAATCCCTGATGCTTACTGAACCACCAGCCACCCGATTCTGCCGCCGGACCATGGAGCAGCACATCGAAACAATCCTCCGAAATCTTGAGTACGACACTGACCTTTTCGAGTCTCTCCTTACCTCCTACCCTTGCCGACTTGAAGCCGTCCGCCAAGCACAAGGAGGCAACACCAACTATTGAGTGGTTTTGTTTAGACGTAGGGTTAAATTGTCTAAAAGATGCAACAATCAGTTTTTTGTACCTCTATTAGTTTCATCTGTGCAGAGGGGGGGGCAATCATTGTTTGCCACCCATTTTATATACGGGTGTCAGGAAATGATTGCCCCCCCCTGTAGAGCAAAAACTAGAAGAGATAGATAAAAACCGGCGAGACCACTTGAAAGAGCGTTAAAATCTGAATAAAAACCATTATATTCTATTCCTGTGATTTTAATTCTTACCATTTTTTTCCCCACAGAAACCATGGCATCATCTATTTTGAACGATTCAGAGAAAAAGCGAGTTCTTGACCGCATTCGAGCTGTCACATTTCGTGAAGCAAAGGAAGCTGGTGCAACTTTCATAACTCGACACTGGGTGGCTGAGAGATTAAAAAGATCAGAAGACTTTGTCAAAAGGAATTGGAATAAGAATCCTGAAGATTGTGAAACAGAATTTCGAGGAGGAAGACCGGAGAAATTATCTCAAGAATCGAAAGACATTGTGCTTGCTCATCACGGCGCCGAAAGAAGAGCTGCTCTGAGGTAGCGAAAGAGATACTTATCCGTCGTGGTAAGATAGTCAATCGGCAACTTGTGCATCAATTTCGAGTTCGCCAAGGCTTGAGTGCTTGGCATGAAATAGCTAAGCCACGGAAGAGTGATCTTAATATTGAAGATCGGCTATGGTTTTGTGATTATCTTGAGGAATGGACGGAAGACGATTTCCTTCACTTGGTTGTCAGCGATGAATTCTTCGTTTATGTCTCCAGAAAACCAAATTTTCAGAATGATCGGGTTTGGGCAACAACTCCTGATGAAGTCCCAGACGACCAGAAGTATCGAGAAATAGTAAAAAATCCAGCATGTGTGGGTGTTTTCATTATGTTCTCTATTCGGAAACTCATCTGGGTTATCAAACCAAGAGGAACCAGTTGGGATGGGCCTTATTTTCGAAATGTAATTTTAGCCCAACATGTAATTCCGTTTTTGAAAGACCCCGAGTGTGTTTTGGATGTTGAACAGGCAACCTTTCTTCACGACAAAGCCCCCTGTATGAAAGCACTTGCGACTCAACAACTGCTTAAGGACAATAACATTGATTTTTTCGGAAATAATGAATGGCCTGGCAATTCTCCCGATCTTAATGTCTGTGAACATGTCGGATCCATCATGAAGGATCGGGTGGAGTCCTTAATGCTGGAACAACCCATTCAGAATCGGTATTCAACAGAAATTATGACTGCAAAGATCAACGAAGTCCTTGAAGAAATGAGTCATGATACCGATCTCTTTGAGACACTTCTGGGATCATACCCCCGTCGATTAATGGCCGTCAGAGCTGCAAATGGGGGCAACACCCGATATTAAAACAAGTGTTTTTTATTCAAAATTAAACGCTCTTTCGCGTGGTTTTGTCTGTTTTTTTCTATTCCTTTCAGTTTCTTCTGTACAGAGAGGGGGCAATTATTTCCTGACACCCTTTATATATTGTTTTATTAAAATGATAACGTCTGTTTCTAGCTCCACTTAACTTCGACATTACTATATTATTTTTAATATAATTTTAAACCAGATTTTAGGACCATATTAAATCTTACTGTTGAAGATACAAGATGTCCAAGAATTAATTTTTCTTATTAATCACTAATTTGATATAGTGAATATGGTTGTTTACATTTCTAAACTACTCAAGTTTAAAACACTTTCACGAGATTACCTTTATTTTTCGATATAAAGTGCATTCAATACTGAAACTTCAGCAGATCATTTGCAAGATGCTCTTGTAGAATGGATCCAGTGAAATGTTTCTTTGACAGAGTTTTAGCAGATTACTGGGTTTGTCACAATACACATATTTTAACAACCATTAAATAAAAATCCAAGAGAGGTTAAGCAAGGTGACTGAAGTGGCCATGTTATAAGTCCAATACGCCCTATTCAGTGCTGAGGAAAGGTTGAGTCTAGAAAGTTGCAAGCAGCATTGACACAGTGGGAAGTCCCAAAAAGTGAAAGAATATATTTTTCCCAATGCAAGGCGAATATCCAAATTCTCAATAGTGGAGGGAGAAAGAATGTGCAGAAGAAGACCGGAGGACAGTTGGTAACAGCCAAGCAGAGGTAGAAAATTAATCAAACCATTCCTCAGGCAATTCACAAGAATTTCCTAGTCAATGATAAAGTTCATTGTAAACCAATTAAGATATTGCTTTATATATATATATATATATATATAATGAATAAAACCACGAAGGAAAGGAAAAACAGAATGGTGCTCAAGCGCTTTCGTCTAATGACATTCTCAGAATTGAGTGTTCCTGAGGATGTCATTAGACGAAAGCGCTTGAGCACCATTCTGTGTTTCCTTTCCTTCGTGGTTTTATTCATCATAAATATTTTTCACGTGTTACTTTCGTGAAATAATTTTCATATATATATTAACCCCTCCGTCTGTGGCCCTGGGTTGGTTCGGAGTCGACGGGGGTTCTGGTTAGGAGGCAGCATCGGACCTGTTACTTGCAGTAGTTTCTTCTATACGACTCTCCGAGTTCTTCTTTAGTGGCTCGGAAGATTCTGAGAGGCTTGGTAAATTCTCTGAGGGTTCCCCCCGATTCTTCTTGTAACGTATCGGGAGATTTTAATGACTAAGTTTTCTGAAGAGAGCACGGCTCGAAGGAGAAGATAAAGACTTTTGTTTTACTATAATTTACTGCTAAAATGTACAGGTACTACTCAGCCTCGTCGTTGGAATCAGAATGCCTATGGAAGAAATGGTTGGGGTTTATATACCCCGATTCTACTAACATCATCATTATTAAATATTGAAGAGGCTGTATTATTTTTGCACAACAGTTAAAAATAAACAGATAAACAGGATATAGGAAGAGGAAGCCATATTTTTGGATTAAACCACATATTGTAAATCTGCTATTTTTCCTGATCCGCCGAGTTAATTAGAACAGAAATTGTATCATGCATTCTTACATTAAGATATGCATATGGGCAAAAATTACAAGATTAAGGCAAGACAACTTCCTCTTTTATAACGAAGAGAGAATGCATCTAATCTAAAAAATTATTAAAAATTTTGAAAAGAAGAAGTCACCAATTATTTTGGCAACCAGGAAGTAACTCCAAAATTTATTGCAACGAACAAAAAAATAAAAGAACAAAAAAAAATAACAATATCGCTGAATGTACATTTCTACATGGCGACACAACGTTGGGTCGGACATCTAGTACAATCCAAGTGACCAACCACCCCATCTGACTGGAGGAACTCATAACTTTCGGGCGCAGAAGTTATGGGGCGTGAAGGAGCTTAGGGAGACGAAGGTGTGTCGTCACACATACAGGAAACGATACCAAGTGCCAAACACCTACGACACTGTCCCTTTGGATTCTGTGAAGTGTGAATGTTTCTACAAATCTACAGAAGCTAAGGTTAACAAAGATCCTAAGATCCACTCTAAGGTTAGCCCGAGAGAAAGAAGCGAGTAGGGGGTTAAAAGAAGAGAATAATGGGTTAAGTAAGTAGCAAAACCTATCATTCGTGGGTTAACATTCATTCAGAAAAAGAGAGAGAAAGACTCACCATCATCATCCGCCGGCCACTGCCGACAAGTCGGAAAAATAGTTGAAGAGAATAGGAAAGGGGTGAAAGGTGAAAAGAAGTAAAACAAGAACGCTTACAAACCATGCAAACACATTCTTAACTCAAACACTGTCATACCATGCAAACTACAGACATGCAAGTAAAGAGAAGATAAGAAAAGAACAAAAAAAAAAGTATGAAGAGTATAACAAAAAGTGGGTTAATTTACGCTACAAGCTACATCGAAGTTCGTGTTAGTCTAATTTTTTTTAATATAATTTTATTGCTGACATATCACACGCTGGCATGTCACAAGCTGGCATTAATCGTCAACAGGCTCAAACCTCGACCATTACCCCGAGAGCTCCTGTTACTAATTGTTTTATTATTTTAAACGACGTTAATATTTTTAAAATGCCTATCTAAACGGTTTTTAAACATGTTAACGCTGGTGGAGCTCATGACGGACGCGGGAAGATCATTCCATTTATCAGTTACTTTAAACGTAAAAAGTTTTTAGCGATGTTAGTAATGAAACGTCTGCCACGTAATTTAAATCCGTTATTACGAGTATTGCTATTATCGAAAATGAACAATCTGTCAAAATTTACGTTATCGATTCTATTAACGATTTTGAAAACTTCAATATGCTTCCCCATTAATCTCCGAGTTTCGAGTGAATGCAAGTCTAACTCTTTAATCCTATCTTCGTAAGACTTGTTGTGTAGTGATGGAATTAGTTTCGTGGCGCGTTTCGTGGCCTGCAAATACGGGCACCAAAACTGCCGCTGAGCGGCATATTCTAAGTGAGGCCTGATTGGGACTTGTAAAGGGGCAATATAATATTCTTCGATTTAAATTCGAAATTAGGCGCTAAGAAGCCTAACATCCTATTAGCTTTTGTGGAAGACTCCAGGCACTGGTTTCTAACTTTTAAATCCTTAGATACGCGTACGCCTAAATCTACTTACTCGTCAACGCTCGCTAACTGTCTATCATCCATCGTGTACGTGTAATTGTTGTTACGAGAACCTATATGCAAAACGTTACATTTGTCTACGTTAAATTACATCTGCCCCTTATCTGTCCAGTCCATAATCCTCTTTACATCGTCTTGGAGCCTATTTCTATCGTCCACGTTAACAACTTTACCGCCTATTTTAGTATCGTCCGCGAATTTTGACACATTACTGGTCAAGCCGACATCTATGTCGTTAATGTAGATTACGAATAGCACTGGACCTAACACTGAACCCTGAGGGACACCGCTACCTACATCCAACCACCCCGATTAACAACCATTAACAATGACCCTCTGTTTCCTGGCACCAAGCCATTCCTCTAACCAGTTAGCTACCTAACTGCGTGTAGCGTGCGCTTTAACCTTCGCAATTAATCTTCTATGCGGAACTGTATCGAACGCTTTCTTAAAGTCTAAATCTAAATAAATAACGTCATCCGCTTTATGCCTATCGTAATCGCGCACTATTTCGTTATAAAACTCTGAACAAATTAGTTAAACAAGATTTATGGCGTCGAAACCCATGCTGACTACTATTAATCAAATCGCGACTCTCTAAGTGATCGACGATATGATCCCTAAATACGGATTCCAAAAGTTCACCGACAATTGACGTTAAGCTAATAGGCCTATAATTGCTAGCTACTGTGCGGTCAAAACGGGCGTAACGTTAGCTAATTTGAAGTCTCCAGGAATAATACCCGCTTCCAGTGACTTATTAAAAATGTTTGTTAAGGGGCTTACGATAACGTCTTTCAAATCTTAAATGCATAGGATAAAGCGCGTCAGGGCCTGGAGCCTTGCTAACTTTTAGCTTATCGATATAATGCGCAATTTCACCATCGTAAACAGCTATTTCATTCAAAATAGTCTCGCTACTAACTGGAACGATATCGTCCACGTCGGGGACATTATTTACGTCTTATACAGTAAACAATGTCGCAAAAAAGTTGTTAAAAATACCCGCCATCGCCTAAGCGTCGGAAGCCAAAGCGCCGTTAGCGTCCACTAGAGGGCCTATGTTATCTTTTATCGGCTTACGATTATTGACGTAGTCAAGAAACTTTTTTCGGATTATGTTTACTATCCACAGCTATAAGTATCTAAAAATTACGCTTAGCATTCCTAACAGAGCTTTTAACCTGACGTCTTAGCTCGATATATCTATTAAAGTTAGCTACCGTGCCAATGCGTTTATTAAATCTATAACGCTCTGTTACGCTCGTTTATGAACTCACCTATTTCTCTCGTCCACCACTTGGGCCTACCATGATTACTAGCGCGCTTCGGCCTACGCGGATAAACTCCTTTTCGATATTCAAAAAACTTTCTTTAAACGCCTCTCAATGAAAATTTACTTCATTACCCATAACTAAATTATCCCAGTCCACTACCCTCATCCTGTCCGCAAAACTATCAAAATTAGCCCTACAAAAATCAGGGACTTCTATTACGTTACTATCCTTACTGTTTTCTATCAATAGCTTATACCTAATAATTTGGTGATCACTACATCCCAAACTCTCACCTACTTCCAAACCTTCGACTATATTATTGTCGTTCGTCATCACCACGTCTAAAATATTGTCACCGCGTGTTGGTTCGGTAACCATCTGTCGTAAAATTTATCTTTCATGAACTCAATCAGTCTCAAACCCTCATCATCACCGATCATTAATAAAGTTACTAAGAAGAGTGTAAAATCTATTATCGGTATCGAGGGGTTGAACGGGAGGTCTATAAACAACAACGTAATTGAAGCTAATACTACGGGCACGAACTTCAACGCATATCGTATTAATTGCTGCCGGGAAATCTATCTTAACCTCGATAGCCCCAGGGGAATTACGAGTGTACAACAAAACGCCGCCACCAATCCTATGTAAAAAGTAAAAAAAGTTTAAAACCCGCTATATCAAGTTCCCCAACAAGTCCCAAGTTACGGTATTTAACCATGTTTCGGTTATAGCAACTATATTTTAGTTCTCGGAATGAATTATCGCCTTAAATTCGTTCAATTTATTTCTAACACTACGCAAGTTACAATAAAAGACGTTTAAATTATTTTTTACCACGGATCGGCGTTTTAAACTATTTTTCACGTCGGGCCCGCGTTTCCCGGAACCACAATGTTTAAAGAGGGCTTCGACCTATACAGCTTTCGAACGTTTTCATCGATTAACCTACCTAGCCTAGCATTCCCTATTTCATTGAAATGCACCCCATCTTTTAGAAAAAGGCTAGGATCACTGAATTCTGAACACAGCTTTACGAAGGGTACATTTTCCTGAGCACAAATCTCTTCTAGTTTAGTGTTCAAAAATATTGTTTTTGACGTAATCCTAAAATTTAAAACGTGCCTAGGGGTAATACCTAGAAGTAAAAACCTATCTGACCTTACCTTCAGGGACCTAATTAACCCCCTATATCTCTCCAAAAGGTCAGGCACCCTCGTATCGGGCCTATACGAATCGTTGCCCCCTACCATTGTCACCATCATCGAGTGACGGGAGGCAACATCAACCCTATCTACTTCGTCTCTAATTCTGTCAAACCTGGCCCCTGGTAGACAGGCCCTCCTGCTCTGTGTTGGATTCCGTTCAACGAACTCCTTATCCATATGACGCACTGAGGAGTCCCGAATTAAAATCGTTTCCCTCTCGTTCACATCCCTATCCAACTGGGCGAAAGGGTTCGAAACCTCGATAGGGGGGATTCCTATCACCTAACGTACATGGTCTAGCTCCACCCTTAACTGCTCTAAATCCCTCCCCGTCTACTAATCTCGGACCAACCTTAACCCCTTCCTCAACGCTGTCTAACCTTCCCGATAAGCTACCTATACTAGAAACTAGGTTCCTCACTTCACCCTTCAACTTACGAACGTCTTCAACGTTAGTATAGTTTCGGCCTTCGTCAACTGTAAGCCTATCCATGCCCTCATCAAGCGTTGCAAGTCTTTCCGTCACCTTGCGTACACTACGTTTTAAATCAACTATCTCTTCGCTTAACTAATAAAAGAAACAAACCTATCTCTCGGTAATCGCCATAGGACCACTGTTGTAATCTTTGAAATCAGTATATCACCGATTCAACCAACACCTAACACACGACGCTTTCTGCAACGGCATCACGCAAGTTTAGGTAGTTAACGTTTATAACCGTCACAAGTTTAAATTAAAGTATGCCGGCACGCTATGAAAACTTCTAAATCGTTAGAAACCACTAATATTCAGTTACTTAACTATAACAATGTGAATATAAACCCAAGTATATAAAATTCAGAACTTTCTAACAGTAAAATTATCGGCAATATCGAAAAGTAGAAACAATATCAGAGAGCCCAGGCAATGCGTCCGCTCAGTAAAGAGTCTGGCTGACGAATGAGTCACTTGTTATGTAAATACTTTTTATATTAGTCTATTAGTTGTTGACGAAATTTTACAATTTATTTATTTTCCTACTTATTACATGTATTTAATTATGTTTCAACTCCTGTGTGTGTGTGTGTGTGTGTACACAAGGAAAAATTTAAGCACCACCCTCTGCATGTTACTGACCAATAAAAAGAGTAGCGTGACTCCTGCTTCTAATCGGGACATGTTTCCTCCCTGCGTACTCAGTTGACCCCTGCAAGCCCTGGTTCTCAGACGTGTCTTTTTAACCGTTAAAGAATTCTCGCGTAGAAGAAAAATAACGATGGCGTCGAATGATACTGCATGCTCTTCAGTCCTGAAGTGGTACTCACTAATGTCTACAGATGTGGTGAACACCCAAAGAATTTCTCGTCATCCCTCCTTTGAAACCTTTAAGACCGCATTAAATCGTGCGAAGCGTGAGAAGTACGACGTCCAAATACACTATGGATATTCTGGTGAGAGCATTGCTGGGTTTCGCGGCTCAATCGATGTAATGGATTATGTTGTAGGATTAAACTGTACTAAAAAGTACATATATCGTGAAGTGAAAGAATCCACGCTTGCAAAAGAGAAACAAAGGATCTGGATTGTGAACCATGTTGATGATTGGTGTGACAAGAGATATTATAGCATGTTACATCAAACCGAGTACGCGTACACTGGGACGGAGAATACAGTTTAAAATATTTCTACCACTACATCCATGTATATCATGACGAGGTGCGCAGCGAAGTTGTAGCTAATGGTTTACGTGAATTTTTAG